>JAUJPP010000001.1:1640387-1981339 GCA_030562195.1 Nipponacmea schrenckii
AAATTAGTGGTATTGAAAAAAGGTTGATGTGGCGATTTTACACTGCAGTGCCACAATGTTGCCTTTGTTTGTCTCCCTTTGGATTCAATATGGCTGACGCGTGAATAAGGTATGCTATAAAAGGAAGTATATAGTGATTGTTATATTGTAAGTTGATGGATTCTGATTCTGGTTTTGTATTAGGACTAAACAGTTACCATTACATTTAATTTACAACTTTCTATATTGCAGCTTAAACTTACAAAAGAATTTTTAGAATTTTCAAAATATGAATCCATAGCAAAAAATACAAAAATATATTTCGGCAATTCCATACCAGGAATATTTTCTGATAGAGTGGAACCTCAGGAATTTGCTAAATCTGTGGTGGACAAAAAATAATTCATCATTTAGTTTTTCTTCAGGTAAGAATTCTAGCTATTTTGTTATTGCTAGAGATTTTCAGAGGGAGCCACTGATGCTTGCTTGCTTACCCAAAGGTCAAGGGTTCAAGTTGAGATTATTCGTTCTGATTTTCAACCTAGATTTTTCCCTGTCATAGATGCATGTCATAAAGCATGACAGTCTTGTCATTCAGATGTCCTTCAGGTTGTGTATTTTAAAAGTGGACTAATGCTGCTGTTCTGGTATAATTTCCCTCATTGCACACTGCATGGTATTACCTGTTTTCATTTGAGAACACACAGCTAACATGGGAAGAAAACTCCATATCATTTCACTTTCTCTTCTGTAGATCGGCACTGACTTTCCTCATGAGAACACACAGCTAACATGGGAAGAAAACTCTTTCATTTCAATATCTGTCTGTAGATTATAAAAATACTAGTATATTACCTCATTGCAGACTGCATGGCATTGCCGGTCTTCATTAAACCACACAGCTACATTTGATGTAGGAAGAAAAACTCCATTTCAAAGTCATGTTATGTCGTGTTCAGTATCATTATCTTCAATATAAGAGATATAACTGATATTGTATTTTGTGTATTTCAGCAATCTACAGTAACTATCCAAGGCAGCTCTATTCTTTTATACCAGGCTTCACTTTATCTTATACCTTGACTGTTATAGTCAATTTTCTCTACTCACAGAAATGCTTTAATTGAATACAGCTTATCAGTGCTCTCGACAGAAAATACAAACAATAAACCATAATGTTTACAGTCTTTCAGTGCTTGTGATTGGCTGTATCTACTGGTGTACTATCAAATCAAATCCTTGCATCCTGTGATATAAGAATAAAGGCTATTGCAGTCAAGGTATAAGATGTAGTTTGTAAAAGCTAGGCATTGTGACGATGGTCGAATGATAGAATAGATTAATCTAATTTTATTTAAACCTTTATGCTTACTTGATCTCTTATAAGCTTCAAGGAACAGTCAATACAAATAATGTTTAAAAAGTTTTTCTTTTCTGTATACCTTTTCAGAATTGCATATAGACTCCTGGTTTGTCTGCAATTAATTGAATAATTGGTCATGGACTATCAGAAATGATACTAATGATAGATGCCTATTACTTCTATGTCCTATATAACTGTGTTTTTATTTAATTGTGTATAAACTGGATGTCAAATTTTCATTATAAAAAGTTATCCAATAGCTGTGAATTATAAGTTGTTATCATTGATACAAACGTGGGGGCTAATTAGCCATCTTATTAAGGTCATGTTTCTCAATTATCGAAGAATCAATTTTTATCGTAAATTATTTGGGTTTTCAACTGTTTGTTCACATTTCCTCGTAATTCTAGAATCTTAAGTGTTGAACCCAGTCACTAGTCACTAAGTTGACAAACCCAGTTGCTAAGTTGACAAACCCAGTCACTAAGTTGACAAACACAGTTCCTTAGTTGACAAACTTAGTTACTTAGTTGACAAACCCAGTTGCTTAGTTGACAAACTAAGTTGCTTAGTTGACAAACCCAGTTGCTAAGTTGACAAACCCAGTTGCTAAGTTGACAAACCCAGTTGCTAAGTTGACAAACCCAGTTGCTAAGTTGACAAACCCAGTTGCTAAGTTGACAAACCCAGTCACTAAGTTGGAAAGCCCAGTCGTATGATTGACAAACCAAGTCGCTAAGTTGACAAACCCAGTTGCTAAGTTGACAAACCCAGTTGCTAAGTTGACAAACCCAGTCACTAAGTTGGAAAGCCCAGTCGTATGATTGACAAACCAAGTTGCTAAGTTGACAAACCCAGTTGCTAAGTTGACAAACCCAGTTGCTAAGTTGACAAACCCAGTCACTAAGTTGGAAAGCCCAGTCGTATGATTGACAAACTCAGTTGCTAAGTTGACAAACCCAGTTGCTAAGTTGACAAACCCAGTCACTAAGTTGGAAAGCCCAGTCGTATGATTGACAAACCCAGTTGCTAAGTTGAAAAACCCAGTAGCTAAGTTGAAAAACCCAGTAGCTAAGTTGACAAACCAGTGGCCTATGAAAACTATTTGTATATGTATGATTGTTGGGGAATGTTTGCCGTTCTGTTTTGTTTTTGTATGTGTTGGTTTTTCTCCCAATTTCAACGACCGCTTTGATGTTTAAATGTTTTTTTTAATTTTTTGAGGTTGTTTATTATTACGTATTTCGACTTTGGCGAAAACGTATTGTAATCGTTCGGATTATTTTATTTTTTTTTTTTTTTTTTTTGTAATTCTTGGATGAGTTTGCAGACAAACTGGTAAAAGGTGCAGAAATTCTAAATCTACAGTTGATCTTAGAATGATTTCTATTATCAAATAAAACAAATTCGGAAGTTCTATCTCTGACAGGAAGTGAGAACCGGAAGTTCAGGTTTTTTTGCTTTAGCAAGTTTATTTTCAGTTCGATTTTGACCGGATTTTCAGATTTGAAAACTTCAATGTATTTGTCAACTAACAATTATAGGTTTTATGCAATTAGGTTAAATATTATACCCACGATTTGCAATTCAATATTCAAGGGTCATCGGCAAAAATTTCAGACCGTGATTTCTCCTTTAATATAAATGGTAAAATTTTGAAACTTTACCAGTTGATAGGCGATATGTTTATAATTTTTGAAAAAATGTGAAAAAAAAATTCCACTTCCGGTTTAGCCTCAAATGACGTAATTACGTAACTTCCGGTCTATAACTGCTAGGTGAAAAGTGAAAACTGTTTTATAAATAACTTGTCAATAGTAATTGATTTGACCTAAATAATTAGGTCAAGCTGCCATATCGGCCGCCATTTTGAATTTTCGTTACAATTCTTAAATCCGAAATTCAGACACTACTGATAGACCGATTTTGATGAAATTTAGCACATAGATACAATGGATCATTATCTACCTTTTCTTGGAGACCGATTTTCAAATTTCGTATTTTCTTTCGAATTATTTAAATTTCGATTTTTTCAAAATTAGGTCACTTTAACGGGTACGGAAGGTGTGACCCACTTAATCTATGACCTTGAAAATTAGGTCAAATAATATTCAATATATTGTCTACGAGTAGATATTTTTTAATTTGGCTTACTTAAAAAATTCATAGAGATAAGTGTACTTAAATACAGCAAAAATTGATAATTTTCATATTTTCGCCATCATTAACCGTTACGGAAGGTGTGACCTAATTATTTTATGACTTTGAAAACTAGGTCAAATGATATTCAATATATTGTCTAGATGTAGGTAATTGCAACTTTAGCCTATATAATATTTTAAGGCTCTCGAAATACGTTCATAATTGTAAGCAATTCTAGTTATAATTATTATTATTATCTCTAATTTTGTAAAATCTTGGTAAAATTGTATGTGATTTGACAATGAATGTACTTTGGCTGTAATTTTTTAATTAATTGATAATGTTATTGTTATTAATTTTTTTGATTGAAATTTTGCACTATAACAATGTGCCACAAATATTGCTAATTAATGTGGTTATATCTGTAATGATTAAAATAGACAGCTCTATATATTATATTATCACACAGGTTATATATAACTATAATTTACCTGTATTTTATATAACTATAATATTCACTGTATTTATTCAGTTATATTCTGTATGTTAAATATTATATTTTAAAACTTACTTGTGATGGGTTCTGTCTAACATTCAGCTCATGGAGACAAAGATAGACTCTTTATTTTACATGGGTGAGAATTAGATCCAATATCCAAGGACAAGGTCCTGTTTAACATTCAGCTCATGGAGACAAAGATAGACTCCGTATTTTACATGGGTGAGAATTAGATCCAATATCCAAGGACAAGGTCCTGTTTAACATTCAGCTCATGGAGACAAACATAGACTCCGTATTTTACATGGGTGAGAATTAGGTCCAATACACAAGGACATGTTCCTGTCTAACATTCAGCTCATGGAGACAAAAATAGATCCTGTATTTTACATGGTTGAGATTTAGATCCAATTCACAAGGACTAGCATTCAAAATTGATGGTTCAAATTCGCCACTTCAGGAATCATTGCAGCGCTAACTTAGTTTCAACAATTTTATTTTTTTTATTTTGGTAGTTATAGTAGGGTAATAATGTAGGGTTGAGTTTATTATTTTTTGTACCTGGGGCCATATTCTCCAAAACTGTAATAAGATACTACAAAATAAAATTTAAAATCCCTTTTATGAAACACTAAAATCATCTTAAGTTAAATTTTCAAGAATAAGGTCCCAGATGACTGGAACACTAAAATCATCTTAAGTTAAGTTTTCAAGAATAATGTCCCAGATGACTGGAACACTAAAATCATCTTAAGTTAAATTTTTGAGAATAAGGCCCCAGAGGAAAGGAGGTGAACTGTTAATGTTTATATTTGAAATCAGTCCCAGATACACAAATATCTTTGCTCAACTTAAGTAGATATGAAAACAGTATTGATGTAGCTTGTATGGTTAATAAGAGTGGTATACTACCCTTAATGCTAATAGATGTCAACAAGCACCCCTCTTTTCTAATTTTCCAGTTAATTTTGTTATTGATTATGATTCATTGTAAATTATACCTTATCATTGTCATTCTTATACTGAATAATAAAAAGATGTAAAAATATTCTATATTGCTTAAACGACTTTTATTCCTGAGGCAAGTGGCTGCATTGATGAGTCTCTGCCCAGGGATAAAAAATATCCATTTTTTAGTCAGTCCGGATGCGACAATAAACCGAGGCTATGCTGGTGTGCTACAGGCTATGAATGTTTAAGATCCCTTGAAACTGGAAATCGCAAAATGAGTAGGCTAATGTCACTGTTCAGGAAAAATTTCCCTCATTGCACACTGTCCATCAGAAGAGTAGGATGTAAAACTCCATTAATTTCATTTCATTGTCTTGGATAAGTCAAGAAAATTGAGGCTATATGTGTTCAGATCTTGAATAAGTCATGTTCATAATTCCAGTCCACCCAGCTGTGATTGGGTGCGGATAATCCAGGACAAATCAATACCAAGAGGTTTGGTCAAGGATAAGCTGGTAGAAAGAATCCTTAACTGTGAACCTAAGTTGTTATTTTATTTTATTAAAAAATACAGTACTTTAAGAACTCTGTCAAGGCTATATTTAAATTTCTGGATGGGTGATTTGATTATTGTTGTGATAAACCAAAATATTTTTGCTTAGCTTAGCAGCCTATAGAGAAATGAATTGTTGAAACTCATTTTCAAACAATTTTATTGACATTTTATGGGTCCAAAGTGACCTTTTTCAGATTATCTATGTCCAAAATGATCGTGTCATAAAAAGAGTTGTTGGGTTTGTATGTTGCTTGATAAGATTGGTTAGACAGTTTTATTCTTTATTCATTTCATTTATTTGTGGTCAAAGGGAGAGAATAAGTTAGAACGAGAGAAAAGTTGCCTCCCCTGCGAAATACGAAAACAAGACTTGAAATATGCAGCTGGTTCTGTATAGTTGTAGGCCATTGCGCCTGCGTCGTGAAAGAAAAACTCTATTCTAGAAAGAAAATGGCGGTGAACAAGAAGCTCAATATTTTATTTTGCTAAAAATTCATCGGTAAGTGTACTGTGTATGTTGCGATCTCTTCTAAACCTCCCGTGTGGCAAAGTTCTGTGGTCGAGGATTTGTTTGGATACAAATCTATGTCTCGATCGTGTCAAAACAGGCCCATGAAATGTCAAAATCCAATCGTAAACAAGAGAAGCTGCCGAGAGTTGGGGCTATGACGGTGGCAGCCAAGTTCGAGTTTTATATGTATTTGACGGTTGTGTCGATGTCGACAGAAATACGATTCAAGATCTCTGCCTTAACTGGTTTAAATACATCAATATGATGTATTTAGTAAACATAAATATATTGGGAAATGATTCAATTTTATGATACATTGATGAGTGAGATTGTTATTTTTTGGACTAGGCCTACAGGAAATATTACTTTACAATTTTGACTAAGTTACAGTCTTTTATTAGTTATGTGATATGAGATTTTTTTGATGGTTGACTAAAGTCATGCTGAATTAGTTTTGCCAAATCTTAGTCTATGCTTTTGAGCATCACCTTCAAACTATTTGACATTATTTTGATAAATTTTACCATTGAATTTGTATATAACACATTGTCAGAAAATTCTGATAAAAAATACAAATTATTTGACAGATGTCATGATATAATATTTAAAAAAAAAGACATTTATAAGGGGAGAGCACACATATAAAAAAACACAAAGGAATATAACGTGAAGATTACCTTGTTATTAAATAAATGTTTTGCACCAGGCTTCTTTTGATAAAATTTTGAAAATATTGAATCACAAATGGGGTCATTCTGACTCGCATAAATTAAAACCCTATGAAATATTGCTTATCATTCAGACCTTTAGGTATATAGAAAGAAATGATTTAATTTTAATTTGTATGTTTACAATACAACACAATAGGCCTGCACTTTATTCAAAACTTAAAGGCTAAGCCCATTGTACACATTCGTATATTAATCATATTGGTGATCAAGCTAGAATATGGGAATAGAATTTTTAAAGACATGAATATTTTTCTAGTTTCAGATATAAATCAAATATAAAAAAGCCATTCACCAACTTAGATCAGAAATAGAAGAAACTCATCCACACTCTAATTGGAGTTATATTAAAATGGTGGTTGGTTTCTAGTCACTAGTGAGATTTCTTTGATTGTTTTCCTAAATCCATTAATAGTAAGTAGATTTGTCATATTAGACTTTAACAGGTTAGCTTCCTGCAATGAAGGTGATTCATTATGAGTTTCTAGAGAGGATTTTTTGCCGTTTTCATGTGGACAAATTTGGTTTAAATTCAGGACAATTCTGCTTAAGAAGTTTATAGCGAATTGGAAATCCCTGTTAATGTGAGTCTCTTCAGACTTATTCTGAAGTTTGAGGAGGTATTTGTTATGTCTTTTAGCACATGGACACTTATCTTTGAGAAACCATTCAGGGTAATAGTGCTTAAGAAGTTTTAAGAATATGTTAGTCTAAACATAGTGTGTGTTTCTGAGCACATAGACTCTATCTTTGCAAAACTGTTTTAGATTATAGTGCTTTAACTGGAAACCCTCATAATGTGATGTGATTTTGTTTCAGATATCAAAATGAGTAGTAGTAGTACCATGAGAAGACCGAACCGTACGTACGGTCGCGGTAAAGAGAGCCCTGCTAGTCGTGCCTTTGATGATCTAATTAGTAACAAACCGGCGCCCATAAAAGCTGCCTCCACCAGTACTAAATGGGGTAAAACCAATTTTATCGCGGTGAGAGAGAGTCCGCGTAAGAAATCCTCTCCAAGCTCCGCCTCATCCTCCAAATCAACAACTCCACGTAAATCTGTGACCCCAAAAATAGAAATAGAGTCGGATGATATTTTTAGTTTTGATGAAGATTCTCCGCGAAAAGGAAAATCTGCGATGAAACGAGCTGGTGCTGCGTCTGCCTCTACTAAATTACCAGCTACAAGAATTGCTGTGAAGGCAGAAGATACACCTAGCCCAGATCCACTCTCGGAAGAAAACTTCGAAGTCCCTGAAAACTCTGATGAGGAACTGGACGAAGAGCCAGTTGTAACTTTCACAAATCAACGCATCATTAAAACTTATTCTCGCCAGACTGCCGTTATCAATCGCAACGCGTACACACGTACCCCCAGCATCATTAAACAGACAACAGAGACTCTCAATCTCGACTCTTCATCTTCACCTTCAATAGCTTCATATACTACATCTCAAATTTCCTCGGAACTGGAGGCAGAGACCGAGTCTGAACATGATGCTTTTGGATTCAGTCAGCTGGACAGCACCCCACCCACATTGAGTGGACCATTTGAAACAGACGAAGCCAAGGTAGAGGTCAAAACTTATACCCGTAAAGTCGACAATACAATGCCAGGATGGAGTAACTACGAATATCCCAAAAGGGTTCGAAATTCAAAATATAACAACCCAAAATTGTTAGAAAATTTCAAGAAAATGTGGGACGAAGGCCAGAAAAACAAGAGATCTGATGTGGGTAGCTTTGCTCATAGTAACGTGGTTTCTAAAAGTCAGTTTAAAAGTGGGGACAAGACAACTATGGTGGTAGTTTGTAAACCAAAAGTAGTAACAAAGCCAGAGGGAGACGTTCAGACTAAATATTTCGGACAGCCTGGTCGCGAGTTTCCGAGGGGTTACAAACCAAACGTAGTCGTAGATCCAACTTTATCAAGCAATTCCAGTCAACAATCTAATGCAGATTCTAACGATGAATTTCCTGAAAGTAGTCCATCCATAGCAACATCTCAGAATGATTCCCAGGAATCGAAGGCATCCTCGGTTACAGAGGGGAGTGCACTGGAACCCAAGTTAGATATCAACTTAAGTACCAATTCCAAACCTATTCCAGTTTCTTCTCTGAAACCAGTAATTCCTGGCAATCGTATTTTCCGATCTAGGGCAGCTAAAAACGGCGCTAGCGAACCTCCGCCTGAACCTGTAGTGGAGCCTCAAGAGGATGAAGAATCACCCATGGAGATATCGTCTCAAGAAATGGAAAATGTTGTCGTAAAACCTGTACGTAGTGGTTACAGAATTTTTAAATCACGCGCCCCGAAGGATGAAATTAAAGTTGAAACGCCAGAAGAATTGTTCGATGAAGATGTTGAGGTGAAGAATGAAGAAAGTGTAGCAGACGACCCTCCAGTTCTGACTCGAGAAGATACCCTGGAACTTAAAGACAATGACAGTTTTAGTGTTGATTCCAGGAATAATTCTCAGAAATCCATTGCCGAGGAATCCGACGCTGATTCTAGAGACAACGCCTCAGACGTTATTTCTCTGGATAACGTGGACTCGCCCTCCAACGGTGAAAATCAGCCGAAAGCCAGAAAAATATTTAAAACCAGGAACTCCAAGAAGCCATCAGTACAGATTCAGAAAGTAAGTTCACAAAATTCACTCAGTGATTTTGGTTGAAAGTTTTCCAAACCTTTTAAGTGTTTCATGAGGTCGCTATAGCAAAGCTGCCTATGATATCTTAAGCAGCTTTACAATAATCAATTTTATAAGCTTTGTTTAAATTGGATCGCAAGAACCACAGACGACTGACTTCAAAATGGTGCTCTGTTTGAACTAATATCTCACACTGCTTGTTTTTTATTTTGTCAAAATTTAACATGTTCTGATGTTGGCTTGCAGGACTTATTTAAAATATCCCCTAATAATCTTTATTTCAGTCTCCATCTAAAGCTATTTATAATGCTAGATCTTGGCACAGTGATGAGTTGTCACCAGAAGTTCTACAGGTCAGTTTAGTTTAAATCTTCAACACTTGTAGACTTGTAATTGTATGGTAATATTTTTATCTCTATATATGGACTTGTATAATATTGATTTCTCCAACACCTTGTTGAGGAATTATAATGCCATAAGACAAGTTAATAAGGGTTTTGGGTTGGGGGGAAGCCTTCAGCAAGATGGAGGGTGGAGGATGTTCGCGGATGTTTCTGCAATAAAACTTGTAGGGTTTGAAGGGATATAATTAAATGCCAGATATTATTATAAAGCAAAGATTTGACCATGAATTATTCTCAGCTAAGCTTATTGTTTGATTTATTGTTGTTTTTAACAAAGATTCACATATATTTGATATTAAATGTTCAATGTTCCATTCTATTGCACCATCGATTTCACAGTTGTTTGATCTTCCATACCTGTATATGAAATATTATACAAGTTATTGAAACATTGTAATAGTCTGCTTGTTTAACTGATTTATATTAAAAAAATTAAACGTTATATAAAATATAATAGGTAATTATGGTGATAGTCTGCCAATTTTTTTTCTGTCCTGAAAATTAGATCAATACTGTTTTTAGATTGAACCCTACAAATGTGTTTTTTTTTTTTCAAAAATGAAGATTATTTCATCAGAATATTTATACTGAATTGTCAATCTGTGGCCTTGTTCTTTGGAATATTTTAGCTTAAATAAAAACAATCATTCTGATGGATACTTCTAGAATATTGTCTAAACACCTAAGAAGAAAAGTTAGCTGTTACTGTCATCCGATTGGACAATGACTAAAATTTATTTGAATTAAGCTTACTATCCAATCAGATTAACTGTATATTTTACAATCTTAATCCTCTTCAATTTTCAAGGATAAGACGTCTGTTAAACAATCTAATTAAAATTAGGTGACAATTTTTGTATATTGTTTAGTTTACATTGGTATCTGTATAGATTTCTACCTAAGAACGGCCCTAAAGGTGTTAGTTTCAACTAATCAAAGCATGTTGAATGTAAATCCTGAAACTATATAATAAGAACTACCTTCTACATCTCAGTTGTTGTGTATTGTAGAGTCGTGCCGTGTCCAAGACAAATAAACGAAAAGCTAAGTCAGAAGATGTGGTAGATGATATACCCTCGTTGAAAATGAAACGTAATGTTCATTGGCCGGCTAGAGAAGGAGAGGAAGCCTATACTTCACTGAAAGTTAACAAGGAACATAAAGAGGTAAGCAAATAAAATATTTCCAGAATATAATTATGTTGGAAAAAAAATCTTAAGTTGGTTGGAGGGGGCTGATAAGGGGTAATCATGAAAGGGGAGCCAATAGTCCAACCATACTGATGTGAAATTATAAGAAATATGACAATGAGAGGTTGGGTGGAAGGGGCTAAAAACAGCCAGAGGGTAGTCAAGGTAGGAGCTAATAAGCTATGTCATCCTGATGGCAGATTAGACAATGAAGGGGTGGGGGATATGGAGAAAGAGGAATGACCGGCCAACCTATTGCATTATTCAATTAGTTTAAGAAAAGTAAGGTGTAAAACTCGATTTAACATCAGAAATTCTATTATAACTATAATAATGAATCTGTTCTTTCAGTTATTTACTGTGGTACGAAATGTAAAAGAATCGTTTGAGATGCAGGAATCTGGAGAAACCCAGGAATTCGCTGATGATGTGGAATATTTATTAGATAGTTTAAAAAATACGGAACCTACTTCTATTAGATGTATCAGGTGAGTTTATAAATAGTTTATATACTGGTTTGAGTGGCATTTAGTTACTGGGTAATACATAACTGGACACAATTATATAGATAACAATAACTTTATAACAATAACTAGACACAATTATATAGATAACAATTACTTTATTACAATAACTAGACACAATTATATAGATAACAATTACTTTATAACAATAACTGGACACAATTATATAGATAACAATAACTTTATAACAATAACTAGACACAATTATATAGATAACAATTACTTTATTACAATAACTGGACACAATTATATAGATAACAATAACTTTATAACAATAACTAGACACAATTATATAGATAACAATTACTTTATAACAATAACTAGACACAATTATATAGATAACAATTACTTTATAACAATAACTAGACACAATTATATAGATAACAATAACTTTATAACAATAACTAGACACAATTATATAGATAACAATTACTTTATTACAATAACTAGACACAATTATATAGATAACAATTACTTTATTACAATAACTAGACACAATTATATAGATAACAATTACTTTATTACAATAACTAGACACAATTATATAGATAACAATTACTTTATTACAATAACTAGACACAATTATATAGATAACAATTACTTTATTACAATAACTAGACACAATTATATAGATAACAATTAACTTTAATAAATAACTGGACACAATTATATAGATAACAATTACTTTATACAATAACTAGACACAATTATATAGATAACAATTACTTTATTACAATAACTAGACAATTATATAGATAACAACTTTATTACAATAACTAGACACAATTATATAGATAACAATAACTTTATTACAATAACTAGACACAATTATATAGATAACAATTACTTTATAACAATAACTAGACACAATTATATAGATAACAATTACTTTATAACAATAACTAGACACAATTATATAGATAACAATTACTTTATAACAATAACTAGACACAATTATATAGATAACAATAACTTTATAACAATAACTAGACACAATTATATAGATAACAATTACTTTATTACAATAACTAGACACAATAATAAAGAATTGGATATTAGCTCAAGTCTTAATGAACACTAAGAAAGATTAACTTTCACTTTATTGTATGTGTATTTTCAGTTGTATTCAACTTGCTCAGAAATGTAAATTACCAGCTTTCAGAATGCATCTACGAGCTCACGGTACTGTGACTAGAATATTTACTATGTTACATGATGCCTGTACAGATCCCGTAAGTTTAAACTTATTTCACATAATTCTTTTAATAACTACTTCTAAGGTCATTTGACATACCTAAAAAGGTTTATGGTCAAACTGTATTGAAAATGGGGCAGTGTTTAGCATTCTTCTTAATTTACAACAGATGAAATATCAGTAACGTCTTTGATATTATGGCATTTTAAAATCTGTTATTTGGTGAAATATTAAATGAGATAAATTATTGATATATAACTTTGACAGTTTTCATATTTTATTCAAGTTCATGTATAAGATATGAAATATCTCTATTACGATAATCGTAAAAATCCTACTTTTACAGAATTTTAGCACTTTTTATAATTCTCATTACCATTATTATGATAGTCTATTGTTCTGTGAGTGCTGTAATTGGTAAACTTGAAAATGAATCTAAAATTAAAGAGTGTTATTGTTTGTCTAGCCAACTGATATTACTATGACACTAGACAATGTTCTATGTTACAGAGTATGTCCTTGTGTACAGCCACCATCATGTTTATGTTAAGTCAGGATAGGTTAAACATGGATCTAGACACGGAGAGTTTAAATCTGATGTTACGATTACTAGAAGTGGACAGCGATAAGGAACGCGAGAAACAATACGACCAATCAACGAAGAAAGAATTAGAAAAAAATAAATTTAAAGTCAAGCAGTTGTGTGAACAGTTGCGGAAAGCTGGTTTCGCAAAAACATTAGATTTAGACTGTTTAACGGTAAGTGGATATCAGAGGTTTTTTTTAATCTACAATCTAATTTAATCTTAAACGATTTTGGGAAACAAGGTCAAAGCTTTTTCAATTACTAGTTACGGTTTTGTATCTTCTCGACAAAGATAAGGGTCAGCTAATAATGCCTGTAACAATTACATTATGAAAAATATTATAAAGTTGATATCACTTCCAAATAAAGATATACTTGTATTCTAGCTAGAATCAACGTAATGTGTTAAATTATGCTTGCAATTTGGAAACCATGAGATGCTTTTAATGTTCCAGCCAATAACTAAAAATTAATTTTGTTGTCCTATCAGACAATTGTACTTTGTATTACAGTAAAATCTGTATTTTATTTAAGTTCAGTTTTTGAGAATACCGGTAAGACCCCGGATTGATCAGTCACTAAAATCTGGATGTTATTAAAGTTTTGGAGATAGATATTTTTTTATGAAATTTGGTTTTTTTTTGTAGACTGGTAATTTAGCCATGGAGTCATTGTTAAGTTTAACATCACGTCGTGCTGGTGAATGGTTTAAAGAAGAACTACGATCTCAGGGTGCTTTAGATCATATAGTCGACACTAGTAAGTTCTGTCTATTATTTCTACTATCTCAGGGTGCTTTAGATCATATAGTCGACACTAGTAAGTTCTGTCTATTATTTCTACGATCTCAGGGTGCTTTAGATCATATAGTCGACACTAGTAAGTTCTGTCTATTATTTCTACTATCTCAGGGTGCTTTAGATCATATAGTCGACACTAGTAAGTTCTGTCTATTATTTTACTATCTCAGGGTGCTTTAGATCATATAGTCGACACTAGTAAGTTCTGTCTATTATTTCTACTATCTCAGGGTGCTTTAGATCATATAGTCGACACTAGTAAGTTCTGTCTATTATTTCTACTATCTCAGGGTGCTTTAGATCATATAGTCGACACTAGTAAGTTCTGTCTATTATTTCTACTATCTCAGGGTGCTTTAGATCATATAGTCGACACTAGTAAGTTCTGTCTATTATTTCTACTATCTCAGGGGGCTTAAGTTCTGTCTATTATTTCTACTATCTCAGGGTGCTTTAGATAATATAGTCGACACTAGTAAGTTCTGTCTATTATTTCTACGATCTCCAGAAGCTTTGTATGAAAGCTTCAATATTCTTTCGACTTGTTCACCATTATTCTGACTGTTAAAAAAACGAGTTATAAAAAAGGAGTTAGTAAAAGTTACCTCTGTATATTTCAGTTGCTTCCTGTTCTAAGTGTGCTGAAACAGTACTGCTGAAGGACTCCAGTAAAACATTACCCATTATGAAGAAGCTCGACCGCTGCCTGCGTGTCTTAGAAAATGTAAGTCACGTCAATTTTGTTAAAATTTTCAACAAGGTGTTCATTTGAAATAATAACCTTATTGCTCACTGTATGTTTACATCAGCTAATAGGGAGCAGATAATTCTTACGAAAAACTAATTTTATTTCAAATCAAATTCATCAAAGAACAGAATGTTAGGGTGTAAAACTCCATTTAATATATTTTAGATAACCTATATGAATACAGATAATCAGACTTATTTAATTGACTATAAAGATGCATTGTTAATTAGTTCGTTATGTGGGTAAGTTAATCACCTTAATTATCTTTTACTCTTAATATTTAAATAGAACTCTCCATTTCCATTCCATCTGTCCTGATGAGTTTTTTATATCTGAAACACTATAGAAGTTGATAAGATTTCAATGTCTAACATTAAAAAGTTGGAAACATGGTAAAAACAGGCTAAGTAATCTAGTGCTGTATTTTATCAATATTAATACAATATCAGCACTAACTATCTTGCTATTCATTTTTAAAATGATAAAAGAATATATTTGTTATTTACTACAGTCCTTGACATAGATTCCCTAGATTCCTGGTAATTTTAGAATGGTATTTGAGACTGTCTTGAGGGAATTATTTGAATATCAACTCTCTGTCTCTCTCTGCCCTGGAGCACCATGTCTGTAAATAGTATCATAGTAGTAATAACTGAGTTTTAATTCAACCTGGATCCAGGATTCTGCAGACTTTTGGAATCAGAGTCTCATTACATGAAAAATATTTTGATCATGTTTATGAAACTTGTAATATAAAATTCTTTACTAATGTCTACGTTTTATTGTAGTATATTTTGAGGAACTGTAAGAACAGATTTTGGCTAGATTCCTAATTGTCACATTGTCAGGCTGTACGGTTGTCATACTGTCTGGTTGTCTGACTGTCAGATTGTCTGGTTGCCAAACTGCCTAGCTGTCTGGTTGTCAGACTCTCTGACTATCTGTCTGTATGCTTTTCAGACTGTCGGACTATCTGTGCGGTTTTCAGACTGTCTGGCTACGTCTGTTTCAGACTGTCTGGCTATCTTTCTGAACGCTTTTCAGACGGTCTGGCTATCTTTCTGAACACTTTTCAGACTGTCTAGTTGTCAGACAAGCTGTCTGGCTTTTAAGCTATCTTCCTGTCTGGCTGCCAGATTGTCTAGCTGTCCATCTAGAGCATTAATTTGTTAAAAAGAATCTGCTGTCGTTTCTAATTTCTTAGTTAATTCACGAGCCTCACCTTATCTATCTTATTAGCTGAATATATCAATCTATTTGATATTTCAGAGCTCTGAAGGGTTGTGTACAATGTCTACCCAGCTACCCGGTTACAGAGGACCCTGAAGAAAATAAAGAAGTAAAAGAGTCGATTGGTTGGATAACATTTAATTGTATGTTGGCGGTGTTACGAGTTTTATTAAATGTCACTCATGATAATGGTAGGTTGTTTTTTCTCCAGTTTTCAATCTGGGGGACTGACATAGATCATCTAGTCATTTAGATTGGACAATAAACCAAAGACCAGAGTGCTACTGACTGTGCCTGTTAAAGACCCCTTGAAGAGTAGGCTAATGCGGCTGATCTGGCAAAATTTCTCTCATTTCACACTGCAGGGCATTACTCGTCTTCATGAGCACATAAGATACAGAAGAGTAGGACATGGAACTCCATTCATTTCATTTTTGTACAATGAATAAATGCACTGGGGAGCATTGGTGATTAATTTACCAGCCAAACTTTGTATGATTCTGTAAATATTAACATTATTGCTTAATTAAAAAAAAATTCAAAGGGAATTTTGGGCCCGAAAATTTCAATTTAATAACTGTCAAGGTTCATAGTTTATTGCTAACTATTTCGTTTTTGATGAAGGGGAATTGACTGTAATAAAAAATTAGCATGTATTTAATAAGGAAATATTTTCTTAACATCTCCACAATTAAGGGTAACTATCTCTGTTTGTGTAAATAAGCAATGGTGTCAAGAGGATACATTTAAAAACGATAATTTAAAGGGTATTATTGTTTTTTAGTTTTTCCAAAAGAGGGGAATATCATCTTAAACTCGGCAAATTATATGAATAAACTATTTTATCATATAATTTGCCGAAAAGTTTCAACGAGATAAACCCTTAGAAAAGGCTTTCAAACTGTTAAAATGTTAATTATCATCATGTGCTATATATATCCCTCTGCTCTATTATTTTGTATCAAAATTGTTGATAAAGACGGGAGTATCCTCGTTAAACGTGTCAAATTATTTAATAAAGTAGTTAATTATCCATATAATTTTGTCCTGAAAATATATTCTCCAACTACTAAAGGCCACTTAAGGAATATAATCTAATATGATATGTCTTTGTAAATTGTAGATGTTGGGATGCTAAAGTTGGAGCCTAAATCTGTTAAAACAATATAAATACTAGAATGTATTCTCAGTATTACCCAGTTTATACCTCAAGAACAGAAATTTGACTTATTAGTACTGGTAAGATAGGTCTACTGTAACTTTATTATATTAGGCTTGTTTCATAACTTGTCCTAGAACCAGATAATTTTCAATTATTCACATACAGTGTAGAAGAGTAAGACAAAACTCCATCTATTTCATTTCCTTTCAATTATTCACAAGTGGGCCCTTTGTCAGTGATGCAAATCAGAGAAGCTGTTGTAAAAAAGGCATCTAGTCGTTCAGATGGGAGAATAAAACCAAGGCACTGTGTCCTACAGTCTGCGTATTTTTAAGATCTCTTGAGAGTTGAAAATCTCAGAATGAATAGACTAATGCTTACGATGTTATTTTAGGTTTATGACGCTTTCTGTTTTTAATAAACTCAGGGCTGATATGGTAAAAGCATAGATTTAGTCATTTGGATTGAACATAAAACCGAGGCCCTGTGTACTACAAGCTGTATATGATAAAGATCCCTCGACATGAGAAAATTTTTTTAAACGTGGACAATGTCCACTGTCTTAGATTCTCAAATTGCATAGCGATTCAGTTCTCATATTGAATGCAATGAATTAGGATCTAAAACACTGTAAATTTCTTATGATTTTTCACCAGTCTCGTCTTTTTTTTGTAGAGTTTAGGATTATTGATCAATCTAGTTGAACATAGTGAAATGAATAGACAGATTCTGATAGACAGTGAAGTGAGTTGTTTACAAGATGATCAGACTATTATTAAAACTGGTATCAGCTGTCTGGTAGAGGTGAGGTTATTTTCATATTTAAACCAACATAGTAACATAGCATAACATCTTAGGTTCAAGGATCCTAACCAGCTGGTCTTGGTCAAACCTCTTGGTATTGATTTTACAAGGATAACAACTTAGGTACTCAAGGATTCTTTCTACCAGCTGGTCCTTGATCAAACCTCTTGGTATTGATTTTACAAGGATAACAACTTAGGTACTCAAGGATTCTTTCTACCAGCTGGTCCTTGACCAAACCTCTTGGTATTGATTTTACAAGGATAACAACTTAGGTTCTCAAGGATTCTTTCTACCAGCTGTTCCTTGCAAACCTCTTGGTATTGATTTTACAGGGATAACAACTTAGGTTCTCAAGGATCCTTTCTACCAGCTGGTCCTTGAGCAAACCTCTTGGTATTGATCTTTCCTGGATTATCTGTGCTACTTTAAGCTGATTGACTGGGATTATGAGGAGAGGACTTATTCAGGGTCATCAGACTTGGTCGTTCTGACCAAGATAAGGTCTTCATGATCAACTGTTATGGAAATATATGTAAAAATGACAAAGATGATCTTGTGTCAGACACTATGTGCTTTCTAACCAAGTTAACCAAGGCTACATATAGTAACGAAATATTGGTTTATAGTAATAGATTTTTAATAAATAAAACTAACAATTTTTACAGTTATTCTGTGAGAGGGAGGAGGCGGCCAGACAGATGGAGGATAAAGAAGAAGAGGGGGAGGGGAGTACCCCTGCCCCCACAGAAGCCCAGAAAGAAGATGCCCATAATAAATCTGGCGAGTGGGAGGAAACGGAGACAGGTGTTCAGTGGATTGTAAAATCAGCCGAGTCTATCAAGGCAGCCAATGCAGCTCAGTCCAAGGATGAATCGACCAATCAAAAGGAAGATCCAACTCCGTTAGATGATGATGAAACATTCACAAATGGTAAAATTTTGTTTTAGTCTGAAGTCAAAATTTGTTAAGCTGCAATTCTTGTTGTTGGGCAAAACCCATTTTAATCTAGGGGGAGCTTAATGTGTTCTGAAAAGGTTCCATGGTTTCAATTCCAGCCTGAATCAAACAGTAAAGATAAATATCATATTCAAAATGTTCCTATCTAATGCTTTCTTTGTCATTTTGACTTCCGTCTGCACCTATTTTTGGTTCAACGCATGTGAAACACATTATGAACTCTGCTCGTACTTGTTTCTTTGAACATCTGAATCAATGCAAAAACTGGGATGGGAATCAATCCAAAAACTGGGATGGGAATCAATCCAAAAACTGGGATGGGACCATACAGAACTTTCCAAACAAGCGTCCCTTGATTTACTGGAATAATCAGGAATAATTACACTAACCTAACACTAACTGAAATGAGAACCCTTAACCACCATTTGTTCTCTAACTATAGAGTTAATTACTTAATGAAATCAAGTTGTTAATTGGCTCTCATCTTTCAATAACATTAACCAATTCTTCAGCATTAACAACAGAAGAGTTGGATGTAAAACTCCATTCATTTCATTTCAATTCAATAATTAAAATAGCCCATAACATGATATAATGTTTTATATTTCAGCATTACATAAAGCTGGTAAACATATGGAGAATAGTATAGTAGCCTCTTATATTGCCTTATTACTGGGGTGTTTAATACGGGATAACAAAGACTACGTAGACTCTGTTAAATTATATCTACCAAATCACAGTTTTGAAGCCATGATTAAAACTCTGAAGAAATTCCTGGGTTTTATGAATTTAACGGTAAGTTACCCATTCTCAGTTTCTCTTATCTGTGACCCTCTTCATTAACCCATTACAGATATTAGAAACTCCATTCATCTCATTTAATTTTCTTTTTGTAGCTCACTGTGTTACTTGATTTGTTTTTCAATTTTGCTTTTTGTCAGTTTGGCCATTTCACAGCAGGACAATTTGGTCGTTTTTTCCAGTTGATTTAGCTGTTTATACTGCTCAGTTTAGTAGTACTTACCAAAATTAATCCTATCAATTTGTTAAAAACACCTAAATAGTTTAGAAAAGCTCTTTACAATCCCTTTTGATATGTTTGATTTTGTATTTCTATGATTTATCCCATGTTATTAATATTTTCAGATTGCTATCGGTAATACAGGAGGGAAGTCTATAGCGCGAGTCATAGAGGTGCTGGAATCCTGTTAAATATTGTATACACAGTGTGAAAGTTGATATTGACTAACTGACAGTGCTATATATATTAGAGTGAGAACACTGAACAGTCAGTGCTAGCTTACAGGCAGCGATATGTACAGGTACCTTGTCAGACAGATATTACAGGTAGACAGGGACCTTGTCAGACAGATATTACAGCTAGACAGGGACCTTGTCAGACTGATATTACAGCTAGACAGGGATCTTGTCAGACTGATATTACAGCTAGACAGGGATCCAGACCAGGGAATCTAGACTTCTTTGACATTTGTGTTATCGGCAAGGAAACAATAATTTGGAATCTATAGCCTATAGAGCTGGTGTCTTGTAGTCATGGTTCCTGCTAGACCAGGATGTTACAAGCCATAAAGAATAAATGAGCTCAAATCTTAACAGAGTGGAACCGTGGATAAGAATCTATTAAATAGCATTTGGTGTGCACAGTTGATTTGGAAACTGGAAATTGAATGTTTGGATTGAGTGGCACTGTATTCAGGTTCTTGCTAGACTAATATGCTTGGACTTCAGGATTGATATAGAAAATAAAGGAATGATATGCCAGCTAATTAAAGACAGCAGATTGGATTTGGACCGGGTAAATTGAAATGTGTTCATCAGCTGGAATCAACTGAACTATTACTAGGTGATGGATATTGTGGTACAGGACTTCTTGTATAGATAGGGGATCGAGGGAAAAGATAACGGAGCCCCTCAAATTGTTAAGTCAAGAATCGTGTAATAACTAACAGACCAGACAGATTTAAACCTGGATCTGAACAATGTTTGTAATGACCTCCATTAAAATCCTCTGACTATAGATCATGATTTATATGATAGATATTCCTTGTTTTGAAATCTAACTGGATTTTTTATCTAAGATGTACCATACCAAGGTTTTGAAAGTTCCATCAAGATTTTTAGTGAAGATGTAAAATAGGGTATAGCTCAGTCTAAAAATGAATCCTCTTCACAATGTCAGGTTATTACAAACTTGTGTCTTATACCTTGACTGCAATAGCCTTATTCTACAATCACAGAAAGCAGCTATTTCATTGGATTGTATGCTAGCCAATCAGAGCTCTCGACAGAAAAGGCTGTTAACTTTACGACTTCCTGACAATCCAATCAAATCACTATTTAAAAACTTCTATGATACAGAAAGGGTGGCTATTGTAGTCAAGGTATAAGTATAAAGTAAGTAATAGCTTGACATTGTGAAGATGTGATACAAGAAAGGTGGCTAATGAAGTCAAGGTATAAGACGCAGCTTGTAATAGCTTGACATTGTGAAGATGTGGTACAAGGAAGGTGGCTATTGAAGTCAAGGTATAAGATGAAGTTAGTAATAGCTTGACATTGTGAAGATATGATACAGGGAAAGTGACTATTGAAGTCAAGGTATAAGATGGAGTTTGTAATAGCCTGATATTGTGAAGATGTGATACAGGAAAAGTGACTATTGTAGTCAAGGTATAAGAAGAAGTTTGTAATAACCTGATATTGTGAAGGAAGATATAAAATGAGTGGGTGTAACTATAAGTTGTATATTTTTAGTCCAATTTAATATTTGTTTATTTCATTGTAAATTAATCATGGTTTCAGATTTTTAAATTCCTATATTTTGTTAAAATTCCATTCAAACTTAAGGTCTGTATTAGACTCGGATTGCCATTTGTTAGTTGTTTCAAAGAGGACGAAAAATCAACGCTTCAAATAGACCTTGCGCAGAAAAGTAGGATGTAAAACTCCATTTATTTTTTTAATTTAAATTGATCATTTATCTGATTCACATTCTATTTAATGATTAGAAGGGAAGACGGTTGACAGTCTGGGGCAATCCCCCTCTAGTGCTGTGTTTTGTTGACAGTCTGGGGCAATCCCCTTCTAGTGGTGTGTTTTTTCGGCAGTCTCATCTATGAAATATCTATCAGCCTTCAATAGGAACATTGACATTAATTTTTTTTATTGAAATCTCAGTCATGGTTTAGTTTGCTAGAAATATTTTGAATGTTGAAAGGGTTTTAAAGAGAGTTATTTTTATCCTAATCTAGACTAGTTATAGTAGAGCCACGGACAACTGAAAACCTTCTGGATATTGTTATTGAACTTGTGTATAAATATATAAGATATTAAATATAGTGAGATATCAGAATACTAAACCAAGGCTGTAGTGTAGCGATATTTCTCTCAAGGTATTCTGTCTGTAGAATACTTTATAGAATAGTGTGGGGTGAATTGTTAAAGTTTTATTTGGCATAGAAAGGTGCAAAAAAGCAGGACTGAAAACTTAATTTGAAAATAGGGCCAAGTAGGTACATTGAGTTCACCCCTGATGACTCATTCAAGGGTCTTATTCTCAGAAATTTAACTTGAGATGATTTTAGTATTCAAGTAATCTGATTGGTCAATCACTAATATTTATTTTAATTTAGTTTTGTCATCCAATCAGATTACTGTATCTTAAAATCTAGATTATATTAAAGTTAAGTTTTAGAGAATTAGGCCCCTAATCCATTGATTAACGTTAATGCACGTGCATTGCTTTGTGTGGACCAGTTCATAACAAGTAAAGGGGTGTCAGGTTGCTGTTTTACTAAATCTAGTCTAGATGAAGTCCTAGCATGTTTTATTTTATCTGTATGTAAAGGTATTTATTTCTGTTTATATAAATATATATATACACGATCTCCCCTCAAAGGTGAATAGTTTTATCCCGTCACAATATATTTTCTCTTATCTGATAGTGGGTCTATAATTGAACCTTTGTCGAAACAAGGATAACAACTTTGACTCCCTTATAGTCTGTCTACCAGCTGGTCCTTTGTCAAACCTCTTGGTAATGATTTAACACGGATATCAACTTAGATTCTTAACGAAGCGTGCAACTAGCTTGTCCTTTGCCAACTTCTTGTTCTAAGTAATGACTTTACAAGGATAAAAACTTAGGTCTTAATGATCCATTGATAAATGTAAGTCTAAATAAATTCATAAATATTGCTAATAACTATTTTGTGTTAAGTTGTTGCTGTCGATCATGAATTACTAAACAGCTGAAATCTGTGAAATAGAATTTGTAAATGAAGTCACTGCCATTTAAACCATAGTGTAAATATACATTCTTTCATCTATGATCTAGTTGTACAAACCATATAATTAAGAAACTATTGCGCACCTATTCTCACCCTGGAGTAAATCTGGAAAATAATATCCTTCTTGTATATACTACCACTTAACGGAAATCCCTTACAAGGATAAAAACTGCGCATTATTCACGCAATTATATGGTATATCAATTCCCTACTTTGGTATATCGGTTTTGATTCCAGAATAAACCCTGGGTCATTCTGTTTGATTATTTCCTTTGGCCACACAATAGAACATAACATGTTATTTTAATATAGGACATAGAATAAGAATATTAATCTCTATTTCTTTGATTCTGAAAGATTGTTCAAGTGATACTGCGTCTTAGAATGGACATAAAATTTTAGTTCTAAAGAATGGTCAATATGAGTATATATTCATCAGTGAACTTACCTGGTATCATAAAGTAACAGAATCCCTATCAAATCTGGAAATCTCACAAAACTAAGTCATTAATGATTGAATTTTTATGGAAAATTACTAAATTTTTTTTGGATTTATCAGATTATATAAGGATCTGTTATATTTTTTATAGCAGCCTGTATATCTACTGATGAATATATACTCTTACTGGCTAAGTTCAGTTTTTTTTTTAAATTTAATGTCAAGACGTGGTATTACTTTAAATTCCGTGAAGTTTAAATTAACGATTTTAAACTGTGTTGTGAAATCTACAATTAGATTTTGATTATTAATTATGGGTGTACATTAAGAATATAATTTGAGGGCAATATTTCATCCTGTATATAAATCAAAACATTTTCTAGTTAGATGTGAATGGGTTAAGATTTTAATTTTATTTGAAAAAGTTTCAGTCATTTTTTTTAACTTTAACAATAACGTTTGTCTTGATTCTTGTTTGAATCTTTATCCTGATACGTGCTGAAATCATCGAGAAGGTGATGAAATTAGTAAACGATCACCTCTTGTTAGCGATGTACAGTAAGTTTGCCTGTAGTTAACAGCCAGAAATCGACCACTCTTGTAAATGGCCAACCTCGAGAGAGGGACCACCTCAATATAGCACGAGGGTTTACCGTAGGAACCCTGTAGCAAAGACGACCTCAATAAACGACCAATCGATATAAAATTGCCATCTTTTTGCATTCACTAGCAACTTCCTTAGCAATTTGATAAAACAATTGACCGACTGAATTATATTTTCAATGTTAAACAACCCTCCCCTATTATCACTATTATCATCATTATTATTATTATATTATTTATCATGTTTAGTATGTTTACTGAACGAAATAAACTTATTTTTTATCAACTGGTTGTCTAAATTTATAATATTGTCTCTTATCTGGACTGACTGGGTTGTTTCCTTGTCTCAATAGACACATAACTACAGGGGGGGGGGGGAGCGTGTGTCTTATCTGGGTTGAAACATGGGATGTACCTGGTTAGTTTTCTGGATGTCGCTCCAACAGAATTCTGATTGAGCAATTAAGTTTCCCTGTCAGTGGACCCGTTGCTACAGGACAAAATAAAAATGTATGTAGCTTGACAAATATAAATCACTGAAATATAATCCCACGTGACACAACATTGGAGACCATTCAACAATTCTAAAGTATATTAAATAAACCACGTACTAACGTTTCGAACCGCATATCAAAACCCGACAGTAGCTTATAAACATTTTGGAAATCAGACAATTATTGTACGTTGAACGCCATTTTTTGTCCGGAGATCTGAACTACACACACCCAACTCGGTATTGGATAAAACAAGACATTTTAAGGTTTACATGAATAATTTATTCTTTAACAAACAATATTTGGATTAATATTCTTCTTCCTCTCCTTCTTCTCCTTCACCTTCAACAGAATCAACTCCAACTTCTTCATAATCTTTCTCTAGAGCAGCTAAATCTTCTCTAGCTTCAGAGAATTCACCTTCTTCCATACCTTCACCTACATACCAGTGAACAAAAGCTCTCTTTGCATACATCAGATCAAATTTGTGATCCAGACGAGCCCAAGCTTCAGCAATAGCAGTCGTGTTACTCAACATACAAACAGCTCTTTGGACCTTGGCCAAATCACCTCCTGGTACAACAGTTGGTGGTTGGTAGTTAATACCGACTTTGAAACCAGTTGGACACCAGTCGACGAATTGGATGGTTCTTTTGGTCTTGATGGTGGCAATAGCTGCGTTTACATCCTTGGGAACAACATCACCTCGGTACAACATACAACAAGCCATGTATTTACCATGACGAGGATCACATTTGACCATCTGGTTGGCTGGTTCGAAACAAGCGTTGGTGATTTCAGCTACAGAAAGTTGTTCATGATAAGCTTTCTCGGCAGATATAACTGGCGCATATGTAGCCAGAGGAAAATGGATACGTGGGTAGGGTACCAAGTTGGTCTGGAACTCTGTAAGATCGACATTCAAGGCACCATCAAATCGGAGTGAAGCAGTGATGGAGCTGACGATTTGACCAATTAAACGGTTTAAGTTGGTGTAGGTTGGTCTTTCAATGTCGAGATTTCGTCGGCAGATATCGTAGATAGCCTCGTTATCAACCATGAAGGCACAGTCGGAATGCTCCAATGTGGTGTGGGTTGTAAGGATAGAGTTGTAAGGCTCTACCACAGCACTTGATATTTGAGGGGCAGGATAAACAGCAAACTCCAATTTGGATTTCTTACCATAGTCCACGCTCAATCTTTCCATCAATAAGGAAGAGAAACCAGATCCGGTTCCTCCACCAAAACTGTGAAAGATGAGGAATCCTTGAAGACCAGTACATTGATCAGCTAGCTTCCTGGTTCTGTCGAGGACCAGATCGATGAGTTCTTTGCCCACAGTGTAGTGACCTCGGGCATAGTTATTAGCAGCATCTTCTTTACCAGTGATGAGTTGTTCAGGATGGAAGAGTTGACGGTAAGTACCAGTTCGGACTTCATCTACAACTGTTGGTTCCAAATCAACAAATACAGCTCTTGGAACATGTTTACCAGCTCCAGTCTCACTGAAGAATGTGTTGAAGGAATCATCTCCACCTCCAATAGTTTTATCAGAGGGCATCTGACCATCAGGTTGGATACCATGTTCTAAACAGTACAACTCCCAACAGGCATTGCCCATCTGGACACCAGATTGACCAACATGGATAGAGATACACTCACGCTGAAAATAGAGAAAGATCTTTTTAAAATATTTAAGATATTTCACGAAGGGATCTCTGTGCACCATTAAAATACTAGTAGTCAAAGAATGTCCTTGCTAGATAGGAATCCCAATTGAAGGGTCATCCGATATTCAGGTACCTCTTTTTTTCAGCTACCTCTTTTGCTAGCTCGATATCCCCATGCCACATCCCTTGTTGACAAATACTGTCTTGTATCTGAGGTCACCCGAAGTCCGTAGAAGAAACAAGAAAGCTTGACTTACCATATTGAAGTATTAAGTTGTTAATTTCACACAGAGAAAAGGACAATGGAAAACTCGCTGAAGCTATTAGATGTAGCTGTAGAGCAAGTTGAAATGTTATACTGGTTATGTTTGACGTCTGATCTTATATACCCCAGCCCCCCGGGCCCCTAGATACAGCCTTAGTTTCAGTATACCTTGGAGATAGATAGAGGGTGATTAGTGACAGTCGATCTTGTGTAATATTGGGTTGTTTATTACACCTTACTACGGTAAGAGTTGGTCACAATTAGAGTTAATTTGCTAATCAGATTGGTGAATAGCGGTTGATAGTAATCCATATTGGTAAATTAACAGCTTGATTGACCTTTTATTGAAGGTCGAACATTTTTGCTCCAATTAATGAAACTATATCTACAAATTCAGATTTATGTGCCTCTGTACGTTTCTGAAAGATCAAAGTAAAACATATAGTTGTCAATTTTATAACGAGTTATTATAGATAAATAGTTCTCCTGATGAATTGAAATATTTCAACTAATAATATTAAGCCATTGTAGAGCCAACAACAAAACTAGGTCAAACTTCTTAATTAGTAATTAACAGTATTATTCACCTGATGACGAGAGTGTAATTGTTGTGAAACGTTGTGTATTATTGTATTAAATTGAGGAGTAGTATTCACCTGATGACGACAGTGTAATTGTTGTGAAACGTTGTGTATTATTGTATTAAATTGAGGAGTAGTATTCACCTGATGACGACAGTGTAATTGTTGAAACGTTGTGTATTATTGTATTAAATTGAGGAGTAGTATACCTAAAAATGTGTTAATTATTAATGTGTAAATTAAAATTGTATTAACAAACCATTTTAATCAACCTTTGGATAACAAGTAGATATATGGATGTTAATAGTATATTATAGAAATATTTTCAGGTATAATCACCTTTGTTTTTGTTAATAAAAATGTTGCATACTTCCCCTTTAACTGGCGTTATGTAGTCTTCATTAGCCCGATGGTGCAGAAGAGTAGGACGTAAAACTCCATTCACTTTCATGTCATTTGTATGTGTACTAGTGACACTAATAGTTTCTATTTCGGGGAACCGAGGAAGAATAGTTTCAAGGGAAATAACCGTTTTTTTTTAAATTAAAAAATAAAGTAGTTTAAGACAATCGATGGACTAAAGACGTAAAAGTCTAATGGCTGGGAGGGTGCGTTCTTGAAATGGGAAGGGACATTTGAAGGAATGATGGGTGTTCTTTGTGCCTTTGCAATGACGACATAAAAAAATACTTAGCCCCAGGTGGAAGCGCAAGAACCACATAATTCATTTCACTGAATTGAAACGGTGCAAATTGATGCCATCACTGTTCCCTATACATATTCAACCTCTTTACAATTCCTTTAAGTGTGGATTCTCCCCTTCCCCCATTATAATGTTGAAATTAGCAGGCATGTGTTAATTAATGTGAATCTAACATTTATTACTAAGGGATGCAGTCTATATTGTATATCTAAGGAAATAGAGCGTCTTGGAATAATCATACCATTTTAATTTTGCTCAAACCTGACCAATAATAGTATCGATCCATAGTGGAGTTACCTGGTGACATAACCATACATAACAATCCTTCTATTATCCAATTAATCTACAATATTAAGGATTATTAATCATATATAGCTGAATACATCTGTAAAGCGATTTTCAAATTGTGGTATCTCGCGTCCTTGACTTCTACTATTGAATTGACCTCAACATTATCAAACATTGATTTATAATCACCGGAAAGTTTGTTTGCAAACAGCGAAAGATGATTAATGAGACTTTTCTTGGTTTAGCTTTGATCAACCAGGCTCTTTTCTCATTGTATCTTTTTCAAAATTAATAAAGTCTGGGATGCTTACTTATTCAACACGGTGAGACGAGTGTTTTCTAAGACCACCTATACCTTTAAGTCATCCTAATTCAATCTTGGCTTATCTCAATTCATCAAATTTCAATCCAGCTTAAAATCGGTGAGTGTGAACAGCCCCTTATAACGCTATTATTGGCAGGTATATCTGTGAATGTATTTAGAAAGTTTAGAGTATATTTACCAGGGTGTTGATGATTGTTTATGTTTTCTCGACTGTCGAATAAATCTTTCTTTATTTCTATCCTTTCACCAGTTTAACTCAATCACTCGGCCTGATCTCGTGATACCAGTTCTCTTTCAACCTCTCACAGTTCTTATTTCATTTCGTTTTGTCAGAATATTGACAGATTGATGTGAGTTTCAATCATCAAGCCCTGACTTGAGATACTATCACTGTGTCTATTGAGATATTGAGGTTCGCTAACAAACATATACACAATAATGACTTTATTTTTACTTTATCTTTAAGTTATGTTGTACATTTTCTTAAAACCCGCGAGTGAGAGCTCATCTTTATAAATCGTGTTAACAATGCTTGAGGGCTCATGTTTATAAATCGTGTAAACAAGGCTTGAGAGCTTATTTTAAAATCGTGTTAACAAGGCTTGAGAGCTCATGTTTATAAATCGTGTAAACAAGGCTTGAGAGCTTATCTTTAAAATCGTGTAAACAAGATTTGAGAGCTCATGTTTATAAATCGTGTAAACAAGGCTTGAGAGCTTATCTTTAAAATCGTGTAAACAAGACTTGAGAGCTCATGTTTATAAATCGTGTAAATAAGGTTTGAGAGTCCATCTTTAAAATCGTGTAAACAAGACTTGAGAGCTCATGTTCATAAATCGTGTAAACAAGGCTTGAGAGTGCATCTTTAAAATCGCGTAAATAAGACTTGAGAGCTTATTTTTAAAATCGTGTAAACCAGTTTTGAGAGCTTTTTTTCAAAAAACCGTGTTAACAAGGCTTGAGAGCTCATCTTTAAAAATCCAATTATTGTGTCGCCGTAGAATGACGACAAATGTTCAGATTGCATGATATTTGGTTGTTTTAATATAAATGTCGGACATTTTAAATGTTTGCAAGTTTTGTGGAATTGAAGGAACTCCATTATCACGATGAATTATTTGTTTCATCCATCTGTTATTTTGTCGGAGTAGTTTCACGAATTCATTGATAATTTATCACTCGCTTTTATCTCCCCGTCCAAATTATGATCGAACATACCCTCTGAGGAAATATTACTGTTGCATTCGAATCTTCGTGGTGTCTGAATCTACAAAAACAGTCTCTGACCTTTTGTTGAAATCATCTTCGCAATGTCAAGTTATTACGAACCTCGTCTTATACCTCGTCATCATAAACTATGATTACCTTATTTTTCCAACTTGTCTTAGCACGGTCTCGAGGAAGTATTATGTAGGGGCGTGTGGTTTTGACACGATGAGAGAGGAAATGTGATGATTGGGGCGTGGTGTGGTGGAATTGACTGTTCACTGGTTCTTGAGATAAACGCCCCTTCAAGCTATTCCTTGTTTATTCATATTCATTGACATATTACAGAATACTATGACTATACATTGACTTATGATCCATAGACTGTAGCCCTTGAAATCTTATATCCAACTGACGCTATATGAAAAATAAAACGCGCATGCACGCGCATGACAACTACTGACATGTGACCTATGACATTGCAACCCATCGACCTTTACCCTATGACATGACAATATTGATATATTCCCGACACGTGGTTTGGATACGGTGACGGAGGAAGTATGGTGATTGGGGGTGTGGTTTGGACACGATGAGAGGGGAAATTTGATGATTGGGGTGTGGTTTGGACACGATGAGAGAGGAAATTTGATGATTGGGGTCTGGTTTGGACACAATGAGAGAGGAAAGTTGATGATTGGGGTGTGGTTTGGACACGATGAGAGAGGAAAGTTGATGATTGGGGTGTGGTTTGGACACGATGAGGGAGGCAGTGGTGATTGGGGGTGTGGTTTGGACACGAAGAGAGAGGAAGTATGGTGATTGGGGGTGTGGTTTGGACACGAAGAGGGGAAGAATGACAAATGGGGGTGTGGTTTGGATACGATGAGGGAGGCAGTATGATGAATGGAGGTGTGTTTTGGACACGATGAGAGATGAATATGAGGATTTGGGAGTGGTTTGGATACGATCAGGGAGGAAGTATGGTGATTGGGGGTGTGGTTTGGACACCAAGAGAGAGGAAGTATGATGAATGGGCCCTGTGGATTGGACACGAAGAGAGAGGAAGTATGGCGGTTAGGGGTGTGGTTTGGACACAATGAGAGAGGAAGTATGATGAATGGGGGTGTGGTTTGGACACGATGAGAGGAATATGAGGATGGGGGTGTGGATTGGACACGAAGAGAGATGAAGTATGGCGGTTAGGGGTGTGGTTTGGACACAATGAGAGAGGAAGTATGATGAATTGGGGTGTGGTTTGGACACGAAGTGAGAGGAAGTATGGCGATTGGGGGTGTGGTTTGGACACGAAGAGAGAGGAAGTATGATAAATGGGGGTGTGGTTTGGACACGAGGAGAGAGGAAGTATGATAAATGGGGGTGTGGTTTGGACACGATGAGAGAGGAAGAATGATGAATGTGAGTGTATACGATGAGGGAGGAAGTATGGCGATTGGGGGTGTGATTTGGATACGATGAGGGAGGAAGTATGGCGATTGGGGGTGTGATTTGGATACGATGAGGGAGGAAGTATGGCGATTGGGGGTGTGATTTAGATACGATGAGAGAGGAAGTATGATGATTGCGATGTGGCTTGGATACGGTTGGGGAGGAAGTATGGCGATTCAGGGTGTGGTTTGGACATGAAGAGAGAGGAATGATGAATGTGAGTGTGGTTTGGATACGATGAGGGAGGAAGTATGGCGATTGGAGGTGTGGTTTTGGACACGGAGAGAAAGGGAGTATGATGAATGGGGGTGTGGTTTGGACACGAAGAGAGAGGAAGTATGATGAATGGGGTGTGGTCTGGACACGAAGAGAGACAAAGTATGATGAATGGGGGTGTGGTTTGGACACGAAGAGAGAGGAAGTATGATGAATGGGGGTGTGGTTTGTACACGATGAGAGAGGAAGTATGACAAATGGGGGTGTGGTTGGATACGAAGAGAGACTTAGTATGATGAATGGGGTGTGGTCTGGACGCGATTTGAGAGGAAGTATGACGGCTGGGGTTTGTGGACACACTTCTAACGGAAAAACAACTACCTTATTAAAACGACTCGGGGTTTTGTCCTGAAAGCACTGGGCAAGGATAGTTATAGAAGATGATGTGTATCCCTTTCCAAAATTAGTTTGGACGAAGGTAATGAAATTAGACCGGAAATGGGGTGAAATATGACCCAGGCTTAGGCTTATATTAAAATTCTATTAAAAACCCTAGCCTCACCTGTCTCACCAATGCAAAAAAACAAAAAACAAAATAAAGCCCAACAACTATGAAAAAAATGCTTTTATATCTCTATTTGTGATTGAAAGAAGAAAATAATTAGTTCGGATGTAGACAATGAAAATAAACCGGAAATAATGTTAACGAGGAATGAGGTCAACCCGTGGCGATAATCAGGTCATGCAACTTGGCAATAAAGTCTAAACTAGGCGATAAATACACTAATGACGCCCCGTCTACTTACTTAATAATGCGAACAGACGATAAATCATTCGTGGTAATTATCGGATAGTTTTGTCAAACAAATATCAAGGGACCTTTGATCACGTTTCGCGCCATTTTACCATTAAATCGTCTGCTTGTCTCTTAATCTCTTCACAATCAGAATTTAACGATCCCAACAGGGTTACCGTGGAGATTTGGAACAGGTTCCTGGCATTAAGGTGAAGACTAATGCCGATTTAATATTTTGATAAATGAAAAGGTTTCTCCTGCCAATAGAAGCATCGTTGAACCGTGCTTCATAAAACTTCCATTTTATAATTATATAGGCTAGACATACGACCTATACGTCAGATATCGAATATTGGTTCTAGGTTAATACATGCCGATTGTTTCTTTACATTGTGTATATACACTGGGATTTGGGAAAGAAAAAAAGCAAGGGGTATTGTGTTTGGACTGATGTGGCGAATTCCCCACTTAAATCTAGCATTAAGAGTTAGTTCGATACATTTTTATATCAGACCCTCTGATCAATTACGGCCGATACAGTGAGTGATATTCAAGGGTCTGACAATAAACTGAGGTCTCATGTGCCCCAGGCTGTGTAGGTGTTATCGACAGTAGGAAATCGCAAAAAATTGTCGGCTAATGCCGCGGTCTTGTCAAGTAATCACTCACTGCACACTGCATGGCGATGCCCGTCTTCATTTGCCCATAAGGTGCAGAAGTGTCTGAATAGACAAGACTCACTACTGTTTAAAACGAACGACAGCCAACAAACATGGGTTACTCCCCTTTATTCTCTTGTAAACTTACACAATAGCTGGTTGTCAACAATTTCTTTTTCTGGCAGTCGGTAGCGAGCTGCTCGATTTTCATACATAAGCAATTTGGTGTCAAGGGTTCTAATCTTCAGTTTGAACACAACTTTGATGCAGCTAAAAGTACAGTAAGTCATCGAGCCTTTAATCCCTAGATGGGGATAGACGGGGATTAGTGTTCCGCTTGGTATCCGGTCTCGTGTTATTGTTATATTGATACAGTAGATATAGTAGATGGAAATCGTACGTCCACCGTGAGTAGACCCGTACCGTTATGTGTATACTCTTCAGACCAGTACACAGATGGGAATAGGCTATGATTAGTGTATGTCCTGGTGTTAAAAGCACGGGCTTAGGTCCCAGAGCTAGAATTATATATTGGGCTGTTAGTTCAGGTAGTAAATAGAAATAAAAAAGATAATAATTTGGCGGTACTGACTTATAGTGATCATCTGAAAGGAATATCAACAAAATGTATAATATACAGTACGTATACAAAGTTTTCCTTCTTACAATTCCAACTTTAAAGCCTGGTATCCATTCCGGAATTATCGCAAAATAAAGTAGAAATAAATTGTACACCCATCAGTACTTTGTTTTTTCTCTTTACGATTTTCAACGGTATCGATAATGCTGGATATCTTTCTTGTCTATTGGCGGTTATAAAGGGATTGTAAGGAGATCTTCTAACCCCGTGTTGTGTATCGTCGAAACCTTTAAGATCTTTTTATGACATTGAAATTTTTCGTCCGAACCAGTGCCAATGGTACCTGAAATTCCAGAAAGTCTACACCAGAAATGACACAGATTTCGCAAGAGAATAAGTAACAATTATATCACCAGACCACCATTACGTAATACATACGTTACCTCCCCTTACATCCGCAAATATCTAGCAAGACTCTCTTAGGCAAAAAGAGTGACTACACCATTATACCGATGTCCCTTGTGCCACCCTCTTTTATATTCCGGGACTAGGGCTGCAACGATTCACCGGAAAATTCGTTCCTGCTTATCGATGCATTTCGTTAGAAAAAAAAAAATCGCGATGCATCAGCCCGATTCTGATATTTGATTACCTCCCTTTATTGTACTAAGAACACAAAATCCTAGCGTATTTAAAAAGAAATTCTGTCGTAATAGGAGATTAAAAATTTGCTTTTCACGTATTAATTGTTAAAAGTATGGTTTTAGTTATGACTAATGAAAGGCTCATTGTTGTATCAATAGTTTGACACACATTGTGTACCGGTAATTTCTTTTTCAAACGTAATGTCTGTTCGCATAGTTATAAATAATTTTTCCCGGAAACAGCAGTATGTCGAAATTAATTTCGCTAATAGGCCTATATTTAATAAGATTTTAAAAGCAATATTCAAATAATGTCAAAAAAAAAAAAAAAAAAAAAAACGACGTGGTTGTAAAAGCCAGTGAAAATAACGAAATTGAAAACGCGGAGGCAAAATATAAATCCGAAGTTTGGAAGTCATTTGGTTTCCCCGTTCAATACGATGAAAACGGATTGAGACAAAACGATTTGTAAAAAGTGTTTCCAAGTTGAAATAAATTGTTAATCCTAATGAGATACAAATGTGTATTCTGTGCTTGTGCCAAATATTGAAAAGTGTGTTAAAATATTCAGTTTTATTTTTCTTTTCCCTTTCAACAAAGAATCGCGATGTATTATCGCAATAAATCGTATCGTTGCACGGGTATCGTTTAGTGTATCGAATCGCCACTTCAGGAATCGTTGCAGCCCTATCCGGGACCCTATCGCCTTTTCGAGTCAATTCAATTCACAAATGTCTAACAAAACTTTCGAATGCGGCCGTGTATGACTAGTTAATATGTAGAGATTGGGTAAAATCAAACAATGTAATTTGTAAGGCTATAATACAGGCTACACCATATTAACGAGGTATAATTTGTTAGCGAGACAACTCGTCATTAAGTCGACTAGATTGTAAGAGATTGATATATGACGCTAGTTTATTATGACCAGTCATTCTAGAGAGTCATAAATCATCGGTTATTATCGGTCTCGAATACAAGCCAATAACACCGGGCCTCATTATCTCATAGTTTGTATTCTCGCTGACTGACACTCTTCTTTTACATTCCACTAAATCATTTCATCTTTATTATTACTATACTTCATTTACTATCGGTATACAGAGCCATATTGGGACACAGAAAATAACTCGAGACTTGACTGAGAAGTTGTGATGAAAAAGCCTTTAGCATTGACTACAGAGACGTGATGGACGTCAGGTGCCCATGTCTTTTATTGAAGGGTAACTTCAATAACTTGTTACTTTCAATCACCCTAATCTCTAGACATTTGCATTGGATCTCAAAATTTGCCTCTAGATGTGAAAGAGAAATGAAATGAAATGAATGGAGTTTTACGTCCTACTCTTCTGCACCTTATGGGCTAATGAAGACGGTTTGTCAGAAAGAGAAAAGAGAAAATTGTCTACAGTAAAACGTTATTGGATTTTATCGTCATTATTGTAAATATTAATTGCTTCGTAATCGTATCAAAGTCTTGTGAAATTGCAGCAACTAAACGGGAATTCGGCAAATACAATCTATAAGTGACTTTATGTCCCTGATGATTAACAAGGCGTCTTTTAAAATCCTTTTGGTGACGTTTTTTAATTTGTTTTGATCAAATTGCGAAAATAAGACATCTCTCGACAGTAGGTTGTTGTTGGTATTCGTAGTAGTTGGTACATTAGAACCTGCCTTCAAAGGGAATATTCAAATACGGTCGCTGAATGAAGGTGGCCTCTTAGGAGAGGAACTGCAAGACCATTTCATTTTGACATTTTGGAAATCATAGGATCTTACTTTTACTGCATGTGTAGTTTCTACCGCTTTTGCATGTTGTCTCCTATCTACCGACGGGATGCCCTATTTTGTCGTATTTTATTTTATTTTAGATACCAAAGTTTGCTAGTTGTAGGTAGTTGTTGGTATTCGTAGTAGTTGGTAGTTGTTGGTATTCGTAGTAGTTGGTAGTTGTTGGTATACGTAGTAGTTGGTAGTTGTTGGTATTCCTATGAATTGGTAGTTGGGTAGGTTCAAGATGGCTTGCTTCTAATAACGTATTTATATTCCGTAATATATGATATATATATAATCTTTACTCTATGAATAAATCAACTGTTTTTATTAGGTTTCACTACAGCATCATAGTTTAATAGAATTTGTCCTGTACAGTTTCATATTTTGATGTCAATCTCAACAAGATTAAAGTTTCAAATTATTTTGATTTATAATGATTGATGGTTATTAATTTTCCATATCCGCCATATTTCATTCGGTTAATTAAAATTTCCTCTCGCTGATCAATCTACAGGTAATTTTCACGAAACGAAGAAATGACAAGCAGAAGATAAATGGGGAATCGATCAAGCCCGGATTGTCAACTTCATAAGTCAAGTGCTATACTTCAGATAGAGGAAATGCGTCACTCAAAACCCGTCCGGAGACGAACACGAGTCAGTTAAACCAGCTCTTATGATGGCTGCGTTCAAATAGCGGAGTTCTTTACGAGACAAGGGACGTAATTTACAGTTTTTGTGTTGAAGTTTTTTTTTTTACATTCTGCTGCACTTTATGTGTCGATTCTTTCTTCAATTTATTTGATCTAATTGTTTATTTTTATACAATAAATAATCAATTAACCATCTAGTTTCAATCCTTGTGAACAATCTTTATATTTCTTTCATGTCTAGGAGCCGTGGTGGCCCAGTGGGTTAGGCGCTTGCCCGCAGGGTCCCGGGTTCAATCCCGGGTTCAAAAGTCGAAATTAACCTTTGGATTTTTCAGCCCGGTTTCCCCTCCTCAGTGATGCAGGTCGGAGGGAAAGACATAGAAAAATCGGCGGACGGGGCAATAAACCGGGGCCAGTATCGAAAAAGAACAGGCTAATGCTGCTGGCAAAATTTCCCTCCCGTCTTCATTAGCTCATAAGGTGCAGAAGTAGGACGTAAAACTCCATTCATTTCAATTTCTTTTCTCTCCTGTCCAATGTTTTGACGTTTAATTTTGAATCACCTTACCCTTTATACCAATAAATAACCTTATGAGCTTTTTTTTAGAAATTTCTTAATGAAGATTTTTTTCAAGCAAATTCCTATATTTTGCATCTTATATGGACAATTTAACGTCATGTAGTATGCCATGGGGGGAATTTTGCAGACCATCAATATAAGCATGCCTTTTAGTTTCGATTCTCAACTCAAAGAGGAGATATAATGATTGACCAGTCAAGTTCTGTTATTTATAGTCTAATATACAATACAAACCGTCACTACTACTCGACTCATAAACAAAGTCCTGACTTATTCTAATATTTTCCTAACGAGAAAACGAAACAATAAATCCAACTCCTCATTTCTACATTAGTTAATGACAAAATTCAATTTTCTTCTCGATCGATGACAGAATGGAAGGAAATATTAGACAAGAAACGCTATATTGACGGTTGTATATTGTAATATTTATGCGTTTGAGTTTATTTATTAGAAAGTTGTCAGAAAGGAATAAAAACTCGAGGTAATTGATCACATATTTATTAAATGATTCTGTCAGAGAACAGATTTTCATAAGAAATAATTATGTTAGTTGCCACAGTTTTTGACTTCCCTCATAAATCCTGGTATTATTTGTTATTGGACTGGGTCTGGAAGTTGGAACTGGTGATCTAGTATAATTATGATTAATAGTGGGTTGTCGAGAAGGTGAACGATCATTTCTTTTGATATGTTTCTCTATTATTTCTAACTAATCTTTGCTTCATATTTCATTTCGATTAGAGTTAATCGCTTTCAAGACGATTGAGTAATTGGCCTGTCAGAGTTTACAATACACTAGGATTTCCTAACGTGAAACTACTATAATTTTCTCAAATTGAGATAGAGCAGTGTGGGTAAAATGATATTTTGAGTTAAAGGGACAGATTCTCCAGTTATTTAACTTTCTACGAAACGGATTATTTTTTATTTCGATTATCTGATAGGTAAAAGTGTTTACAACTCAACGTCGAAATTTAAACCTTTAAATACTACTGTTTACAATTATCCCCGTCTGAAGTCAAAATGACGTCTTGTCATTTCTTGAGACTGTGATATATAAAAAAGTAAGTAATATTCCTAGTGTGAGGTATATTTGAATGAATTATGTGATTTTCGTACATTTCTTTTAGTCTATCTACATATATTCAAGTCCAAATCAAGTCCCATTCCAGTTGTGGAATATACCATTTCCGGTTGAAGAATATACCATTTCTGGTTGTAGAATATACCATTTCTGGTTGTAGAATATACCATTTCTGGTTGTAGAATATACCATTTCTGGTTGTAAATATACCATTTCCGGTTGTAGAATATACCATTTCCGGTTGTAGAATATACCATTTCTGGTTGTAGAATATACCATTTCTGGTTGTAGAATATACCATTTCGGTTGTAAAATATACCATTTCTGGTTGTAGAATATACCATTTCTGGTTGTAGAATATACCATTTCTGGTTGTAGAATATACCATTTCTGGTTGTAGAATATACCATTTCTGGTTGTAGAATATACCATTTCTGGTTGTAGAATATACCATTCTGGTTGTAGAATATACCATTTCTGGTTGTAGAATATACCATTTCTGGTTGTAGAATATACCATTTCTGGTTGTAGAATATACCATTTCTGGTTGTAAATCCGCGGTAGTTGGTTGCAAGAATACCACTTCCGGTGGTAAATCGGGAGAATGTACATAATTATACATTGTAGAACTTACTAGTATCGATGTCGATGGTGTAGTCGTTGTGCCACAGCTAGCAACTTTTAATCATTATAGCAGACGATATTCCAAATCGCTGAAATTACACAATTCTTAAAAAAAACACCCACAAGAGCATAAAAAGGCGTATGCTCTGTCATGACTTGTGCATAAAGAATCAATTGACTGTAAAGGAATTTAACGATTTTATTTCCGTCTAATCCAGGTTTACTAGTCACATCACGAATATTCAATAAAATTTCCCTTTTGATATCAGAGACTATTGAAACCATTGTAATATTTTTTCCTATGAATGTTACGTCTGTGTTCTACCTTATGGGTCTTATGAAGTGAAATGGAATTTTGTATCAGTTGCACAATTTTCTCCTAAGAATATTTAACGTAGACAAACGCCTTTGAGAAACGCACGTAATTGTAAACGTAAGACAATCGTAAGTTTTGTCATAAGTCGTACGATTTTTTGAGAAACGGGTCCTTAGTGTCTATTCTGGAAACGATCCTAGCGCTTGGGATTTGTCTGATAACACTGTTTTAATGATATCTAAGCGTGTTTGGAGAATAAGCGTCCAGAGATTCTGTTGTTTTTTTTTGCATCAAGTATCAAACTAAAGGCCTCTCCATGCCAATTGCTGAGACCAGACTAAGGAGACATCAGAACTAGACAGTCCAATTGTTACCAATACTAAATACTAGTATTGCATCTTCATCGTGTCAAGATATTACAAACTTTGATTAATACCTTGGTTCCAATAGGCACTTTTCTTTTTTAACGAAAGTTTGTAAGTGCAGTAGTTTGATTTAAATTACCTTATCGAATGCAGACGATTGAAGCTCTATATCGTGATATAAGAAAGGTGGCTATTGTAGTCGAGGCATAAATCGAAATTTCCTAATCGCTTTGCATGGTGAAGATGGGAATATTAGAGGAAGTCGCGGTGAAAGGGGTGTGGAGAGTATTAAGCGTACATATTTAAAAAGTGTGCCCGAGGGGGGGGGGTCATATTAATATAGTTTGATCATTAAACTATAAAGTTCTACCACAAAATATTTGAAATATTACTAAAACTTCATTTCCTTACAAAGAAATTTAATTCGGGCCAAGATTTAAGTGTTATCCTGGATGTTGAAGACGTCAGAATCTGTCAAGTCTCGAGATAGAACGAGTTTTTGATCTTCATTTTTCTCATATCAGCTTTCTTAATTCAATATACTCTCCTGCCAGGTTTACCTCCAGAATCTTTCTCAAGTTTATCAGAAATAAATAGACTTTTAATTCGTCATGACAGCCTCCGTCAATACCAACAGCGTGGGGTAGACTTGGTAAGTTAAAGAGCTAGTACAGACATAGCTACACTCGGTAGGTTAAAGAGCTAGTACAGACATAGCTACACTCGGTAGGTTAGAGAGCTAGTACAGACATAGCTACACTCGGTAGGTTAAAGAGCTAGTACAGACATAGCTACACTCGGTAGGTTAAAGAGCTAGTACAGACATAGCTACACTCGGTAGGTTAAAGAGCTAGTACAGACATAGCTTCACTCGGTAGGTTAAAGAGCTAGTACAGACATAGCTACACTCGGTAGGTTAAAGAGCTAGGACAGACATAGCTACACTCGGTAGGTTAAAGAGCTAGTACAGACATAGCTTCACTCGGTAAGTTAAAGAGCTAGTACATACATAGCTACACTCGGTAGGTTAAAGAGCTAGTACAGTCATAGCTACACTTGGTAGGTTAAAGAGATAGACTAGACATAGCTACACTCGGTAGGTTAAAGAGCTAGTACAGACATAGCTACACTCGGTAGGTTAAAGAGCTAGTACAGACATAGCTACACTAGGTAGGTTAAAGAGCTAGTACAGACATAGCTACACTCGGTAGGTTAAAGAGCTAATACAGACATAGCTACACTCGGTAAGTTAAAGAGCTAATCTACACAGGCTGCGGAATTTCTTTTTATGTACCATTGTTGATAACATCTTGGTCCTTAAGAAGAATATAAGCATGGAAGAAATGATAAGTTTGATCAGTAGTTCGGTCCAAACAAGAAGTCGTGGTGTCCTGGTTTGACATCGATAAAATAGCATGTATCTTTCTGTAAATGAGATAAATGAATGGAGTTTTACGTCCTACTATTCTGCACGTAATAAAGACTTAATAATAATTTCGAGGCTAAATTAATGTTATTCTGGAAAAAATTGACCTTAATTCATTAACATAAACTTGACCAACAAAGTTAAACGCAAAGCTTAATTCCTCTTCATTTGAACTTTGAGCTTAGAATATCTTAGCTCCCCTTAAGAAATTAGTGTCTTGACGATCGTGTCTATCACTAGTTTAATCAGAGTGATTATTCTTTGTCTAAGTTTCTATTAACTAATTACATGACAACTCAAATAATGGCCGGGTAGTTCACCGACAGTGTGTTGTTGCTCGTCAACAAAGAGCTTTTAATCTAGCGAATAAAGTTTGACAAGAGACCTTAATACAAGTGGACAGAATGTCGCCCTTGAGCTACACGGGTATTGACAGGCGAGTTATCGTACAAATGAATGGCGGCGATAATGACACAGTCAATCAATCTCATTCGATTGCTTAGTCTCGAACTACTAGACTAATATGAGTTTGTTCTCGCTGATTCCTTTTCGTCGTAATATTGGAAAACGAGACAAACATTGAAATTATTTTTTTAGGTATTTTACCAATTGTCAACCCTTAGAAAGGGACCACAGAAGCCATGTGACTTAGATCCTTGATCCAGGGATCGTTTTTTTAACCCGGTTTCAACCGGATCAGTGATGCAAGTCGGAAGGACTGAGACGGAAAAGATCGGTACGTTTAAGCCGGTGTTCTCGCAAACTTGCTCTCTTTATGAGCCCATTAAGTGTAGAAGAGTAGGACAGTAAAATCCACCCAGTTCAATTAGAATTAGACAAAAATGGTCGAATTGTTTACGGTGAAGGTTCCACTGACGCTCCGATAAATTCAGCTTTCAGATAACTGAGTGTTGCCGATTGAGGTTTGGGTGGTACTTTACTCACAGAGTTCTTCTTTCGCCTCGTTATTCTTCCTCTTGGAAGTAATGGTGTATTGGGCAGAGAGTTCCCTAGAACCATGTACGAATATCACTTTATACTTTCAGACATTAAGCTGATTCTTGACACTACTGTTCTCGAAATCAAATGCCGTGGCGTTAACTTGGTCTTTTTTAAACTTGAAGTTAACTTGTATGAATGGGAGATTTGGGGTCAATCAGAATATTCCATGTAAAAGCCGACTTTAAAGGTTGTACATCCATGATGGTTATAATTTTAGAATGTCTTGTGAACAGAGACTACACAAGTTTTAGTTTTTTGTCGGCTATGACAATATCGGTGAAGCGAAATAATAAGATTAAAGTTATTATGAACAATATGTCAATTTTCATCAATATCAATAATCAAATGTTTTAAAGAATTTTGACACATCTCGGAAGAGTCTCCTTGTTCTAATTTTAATGCCGGTAGATATTTGTGAATCAGTCAGTTATCCAAAGATAAAGAAAACATCTTTAAATCCATTCAACTATCTGGCATTGTTGATTAAAGAATTGATCACTTCAGCTATAGGGTACAATTATTTGCATAGTTAACCGGAATATATAACACAAAATAATAATTATGGGATATATACACACTTCTTTAATATATTGCCTAGGTACCATGTCGTGTAATTTAAGTTAACAGATCGTGTACCGTACAGAGACATTGTTCAATTAGAAATTCTGTCCAAAACAGTTACGTCAAGTTGACTAACTCTTGATACAATAGCGGCCCTTTATAGCAATTTAAATGTTTGTCCGCTAGGTGTCAATAGTAATCACTATGACAATAATAAGGAGTAATGTAGTTATAGGATATGAGTTTAATACAACATGACGTCTGGTGTAAAACATTCGGCATCTTGTCAGATCTTTTACTCTTCAAATATCCTCCATCTAATAGTATTCATCATTTATTTTACCTTATTTTATATTCATGTCCAAGGTAATTATTGTCTGTCTAATATAGAGGATATAGATTAACAGGTGCCCGTAACTTATCACACTTACCTCGGTACGTTATTAGTTATGTGGCCGCTCTCAAATAGTTACGCTGACTGTCTGAAAGAAATGCTAGGGGCAAAACCCTACAGTTATATAACTAATATCAGCTATGTAGAATTGTCGGTTTGACAAAGTTTAATGCCAAATAAACATCGTTAGTTATGTGGACTCTCTGAAAGGGATGTATGGTTGACAAACCAAAATATCAAATAATCATTATTAGCTATGTGGACTCTCTGAAAGTGATACCAAGCTGACAAACCTAAATACCTAATTTAGCCATGTGGATTCTCTGAAAGTGATGCGAAGTTGAAAAAAAAAACCTAACTAAACAGTATTACGTTTGTCATCTTTCATAGCAAAGCTGGTTTGATAACCCCATACCTCAAACTTTAAAAACTTGCAGATTATTTAGGGCCGTGCATGACATGAAATGAAATTCTAACATGTTTAGAACAATTTTTTTCTAAATAAAACGATTCAAGTTAAGTTTGAGAAGTCTTCAAAGGAATTTTTTGACAAGTAAATTAAAGTATTGTAAGATTTAGGGCCACCGGGGAGTCCAACTTAACGTCGCCTTTTTCTACGTTAAGACGTCTTATTGGACTGGGCTTAAGAAAAACAAATTTTATGTTCGGCTCAAATTAAATTAAAGAAAGCTCTATGGATGTTGTTTTATTGGAGTGTGTTGTCTTTAACTATGTTGTTAACCTTTTTCAATAGAAACTCATGTTATATACGAGATCAGTGGATCGTAAAGTACGGTCGTATTAGAGGATTTACGACCGCAATAGCCGTTTACAAGTGTTTTATTTGCGTCGCTTTTCTTCAATAAAATAACGAATTACGACCCTCTATGTCTTGTCGCTCACATTACTGTGTAATTTACTAGCGGTTTAATTTGTTCTGCAGTCTATAGCTCACGTCTCGTGACACTTTGACAACCCTTTATTTTCCTCTTTTATTTCACTAGCCATCGTTTATAACCTCGATTATCTCCCTTTATATTACTATTACTGTAATAATAACAGAACAGTAATAACATCATATTACTTACAGACCATTTCATTATACTACTTTCACTTTCACTAGTCTAAATATAGTAACAATGTCTATAGAGAGAGTTACGTCCCTTTACTGTAATCGAAAGAGTGAACATGTGGCTTCAAACCTCATTTCATAATTTGAGTGTTTCTTATTTCAATGATCTGGTTTTTCATTGTCTTTTTTTACAAACAATGAAATGAATGGAGTTTTACGCCTTACTCTTCTGCATCTTATGGGCTAATGACATGATGTAGAGCTTTGCAGGTTGTAAGGAGGGACATTTTGCCAGGACAAGTCTTTCGACTGACTATCTAGTCTTTCGGATGTTTATCTTTCTCTAATAGATACTGATGTCAGTCTTGTTGACATTTCTACTCGTCCTGGTAGCCTCGATTACCCTTTCTGTTAAATATAGGGAGTATCACGTGTTCGAATCTCCATAAAATAAATTGTTCTGCTTAGATCTTCGGGAGTTGTTTAACCTTATAGCAAGCCGTCGCTCTCTAACAGATACCGATTGCTGCCTAGTTAACCTTTCTACTTATCGTGTTAGTCTCGATCACTCTAGACAGCGACAAACAAATGAAATCAATGAAAGAAAGTAATAAAGATGATGAAAAGTGATAGAAAAAGGTTAGAACAAGTTAAAACGGCCTGTCAAACCTCTTTCTATCTTATAATTACATTCTATGACATCCCATCCATCCACTCTCATAAAATCTCGTCAATTCCCTTCAAAGATGGCGGCATGAAGAATGAGACTTGTCAAGGGTCAAAGGTTAAAGATCACATCAGTTGTGATTGGGAACTATGATTTAATATAGATAACCACGAGCTCTGGGTCGCTTATCACCCGCCATTATCCGGCTACAAATTCACCTTCTTTTGTTTGTTCCTGAACCAATTATCTAGATTTGTGGCCGATTTGCTACGAACTGAAGGAAAGTTCAATGGCGTGTAATACAAGTAGCCCCGAGAGCTGAAATAGTTAGCTGATTCCATCAAATTGCGAGGAAAAAGCCATTTATTATGTTTTTGTTAATCATATTGCCAGGAGAAGTCGTTAACTGAAGGACAGAGCGAGAGAAAACCATTTTGTCGATTTGATTTCAGTAAATTAAACACATTGAAACGTGGCAAGACGAAATTTGTCAAAATCATCATTATTTAACTTAACTGTCGCCTTTTAAAACATTTTGTGCATTTCTGTTGAAAATATTCGTTGAAGCAAACCAATTCTAACTTGACTGGGAAATCTAGTATTAGATTTAGTCTCGGTCTACAGGGATTATACAATGATTAATAGATCTTTCTCTATGAGTTTATTACATCAAGCATATACATCGGGTTGCTGCAATGGGGATTTAAATAGATTTTTAACGTTACTTCCAAGTTCTATTAACAAAGATAAACGAGATATTTAACGTCCTGTAATTTTAACCAAGTTTCAAATTATTCAAGCAGAAATCCAATAAGAAAGATCTAACGCTGTTTGACAGGTCGCATATCTTTCTTACAAATTATTATTTTATTGTTCTGAAGGTTGTTAAGGAAACTGCAGTATTATTCTTTTATGTATAACTGTTAGGTTAAATTCAAGTCAACCCCAATAGGCCACCGAACTTTCCCATGAGTAGAATTATCATTAGTACAATAGACTTAATAACCGCAGCAATGCTATATACAAAATTTTAACGTAATTCTTTAAGAGTTGCTGCGTTTTAGATCGAACTTTTCAGTTCTCAAGAATGGTCAATATGAATACATATTCATCAGTGAACTTACCTGGTGTCATAAAGTAACAGAATTCCTTAAAACAATTTATGAAGCGTTTTTCAATAATCAAATGAATCTTGATAATTACCAAGTTTTTGTTTAATATTATATATGACAGCAGGTATATTTACTGATGAATATATTCTCTAAATAGCCAAGTTCATCCATAGATGCAGTATCATTTTAACTAATTTTGTACCTTACGCGGTTAATTATTACGATCACCTACAGTGGAGTTGGAACTTTGTCTTAACACGACCCCCCGTTGTTTTGTCCATCAACTATCATTAGTTCTCGTCAGCTCTCATCATAGCCAGACAAATCCAAGAGTTTTGATACCCCACCCAAATATTCACCCAAAGATCCAAAGAGGATTTTCTGTTCTGCTTATTTCAGATAATATACAGTTGAAAGTTTACAGAACCCTAATTTACAAACATTTATTTATTAATATTTAGTTAAAGAATTCAAAACTTACACCCCCTGTGCCTGTGCGCTTTACTAAGTTTCAATCTTTACTTCAAATATCACGTGGCAGAAACTGGGAAGGGTAAGACTTGTAGGGCTACATAACTTGACTTAAGATTATCTCCCCCCCCCCCGACTCTTCTCTTTTACCCCGAACAGTCACCCTTGGGATTAGGGTGATTGAAGGTAACAGGTTACTGTTCAATAACAGACTGGTACAGGGGTTAAGTTTTGTTTATAATTATCATGGTGTTAAGTAAAATAAAACTAATTTTGTAAAGTAGACCTATAAAATTTCCACCTTGAGTTAGACACAGTGCGGTTATGATATAATCGACCTTTCTTAAAGTTGTCTAAATTTAAACTCGATTCGATCAAACAAGCGATTATATATTTATAACACGTCACTCTATCGCTTGTTAGTCATTAACTTCATCTGATTTTTATGATACTTGAGTGAAATCAAATAAGAAAAATGAATGAAGAGTAGAAAAAGCGGCAGACGTTCGCTAGGTCGATTATATATATTCAAGTATTTCTGCCAATCAAACGCCGTATTGTAATAGAGTGCGGCGCCAACGTTCTAACTGCGTGGAATTATCGGAACGTTGGGAAATGTAAAGATGGTAATTGGGGAAACAAAAGATGAAAAGTGATATGTGCTCAGTGACAAATCGCACTAGATTGATGGAATGTAAAGTATGAATATGTTTAAATGATGATTTGGTGTCGTTAAAGGCGGGGGAAAATTGAAATGAAATGAATTTATATTGAGCTGTCGATCAAACTAGTTCTGCACGTTCTGCCATTCTGTTTACTAATCAGCTACTTCATCTTCTTCTTCTGCATCTTCACAATGTATAAGATGAAGTTAGCAATATCTTGACACTGTGAAGATGCTCATTCGGGGGCGGTCAATTCCTTAAAATATTAACCTGGGATGACTTTGGGTTAAGGCTTCTAATCAGATCCATCAGTCGACAGAGACAGGGGTCTGCTAGTTCAATCAAATTGATGGTCTCGGATACAGACGTTTATTTCAAGGGATGGGAACCAGTATTTGTTGCAATAAATGTTGATGTATGTAATGCCTGTATTCCACCTAGATTCTCTTGTAATGTAAGTGCTAAAGTCGAGGGACATGGTTCTTGTACTTTCAGAAATTTATAACAATTTAGAACTAAAATTTGTAGAATAGAAAAAGTCTAAGTATATTTTGAACGAAATGAATATTCAAGAAGCTGTCCAATAAAGAACGTCTCCACGCGATAAGAATGTGACATTTTCAACAAGCAGCTAGTTGACTTTAAAGACAAATTGAAGTTGATAGAATTAAAAACTGTTCTTTTTTATCGGAGGGTTTGATGGCCATCTCAATAATAGTAAGTGACAGGGCAGACAGTAGTCTCTCGCTATTTCTCTCGTGTATATGATCCGGGTGTGTGTAATGAATTCCCACTTATCAGACTTAACAACTAATTCAAACTGATAATCATTAGAGTTGGTGATTTCCGTTAAATCATCGTTTACTTTCGGTTTGTATCGACGCCATATTTGTCCTTACTACAGGAATTAGAAAAGCCATTAGACTGGAGCTGTTCACGAGGATACCTATGATTGAGGAAAACGCTTATTGACGTCGAGGGTTTTTGTTGGATCGGCGATTACTGTCGACCTCATTCAACTTCCAATATCATTAAACGGGTTGGTTTGCAAGAAGCAGAATTCCTAACTAATTTTAGGAAGAATCATTGACATTCAATCCGTTTAATATCTTACAGCGATGCGTAAAGGTCGCCGGCTAACGTGCGAAAACGCGAAAGAAAAAATTCTTAAAAAGTGTTCAACATGTCCAAACGAAACGCGGTGACCCGGCGACCATTGTCGAGATTGGTGACCACCGTAAGTTGAATTGCGTTTCTTACACGCTTGCTTATTGTAACTTGAACCTAAGCCCTTCAGCCAATATTTCATCGCCGTAGTAACGTAGTTAGGACGCCGTTTAGACTTGACGAGGGTAAAATGGAGTAGTTTAATTGAAACAAGGGTGTCTAGATGTCAGGAGATAAAAAGAAATGTAGGGAAGAATCTGTGATGAAACTAGAATTAAAGACTGAGAGTAAGTTGGTTGGAGTGATTAATGACAACAAGTTAAACTTTGGTACTCTCGTCTCCGACTGGTTCACCGTCAAATCACGTTTTTTTTCTTACCCTTTAGACATTACATGGAGTTTTACGTCGTATTTTACCATTAGTTATTTGCATAATGTTCTGTATGTTATTGGACTAATGAAATGAAAGGAGTTTATTTCTACTGTTCTGTATCTTATAGAGCCTTCTATAATGTACTGATTGAGCTAATGAAGTTGAGTTTTATAATATGTTGTAATGTACCTTATTGAGCTTGTGAAATAAAAATTTTATATTTAACCTTTCTATGAAATAATATTTAAGATGACTGTCTTGTCTGTGTGTATTCGTGATAATATGTTTTAATATCTTGTGTCGCTCCCGACAGAATCAATTCTAAAACTTGTCTCTCAATTTGACATTGATAATTATAACCCTTTATACTCAAGTTCTTCACTAACTTGTCTTTTTAATGGCGCCTATATTTCGCTAAGCAGACTCCCTTGGTACCAATTGGAAACAGAAAACTTGTCTTCCAAATTATAGCTTTCGTTTTATATTGCCTATTATAATTGATACTCAATTCAACCTACTGTGGTCGTTATTTTGTTATTTGTTAAATTATTATGTAACTTGAACGTCACATGAAGAGGGGTATATTCAAAACGGACCCACAGTAAATCGGACACAAGTTATTTTGTCACTTTTGATCCATTTTGTCGGTCTCTAGGCATAGCCCTTTCGGCATTACATTAGTAACATTACATCATCATGTAAATACTAGTATGTCATATCAAATTAACTAACCAAACGTTCTTCATCTACCAACAACTACCTAGTCTGTGATATCAGTTAGCTGGCAACAAGCGTTTACTTGTCATCTACCAACAACTACCTAGTTTGTGATATCAGTTAGCTGGAAGCAAACGTTAACTTGTCATCTACCAACAACTACCTAGTCTGTGATATCAGTTAGCTGGAAGCAAACGTTAACTTGTCATCTACCGACAACTACCTAGTTTGTGATATCAGTTAGCTGGAAGCAAACGTTAACTTGTCATCTACCAACAACTACCTAGTTGTGATATCAGTTAGCTGGAAGCAAACGTTAACTTGTCATCTACCAACAACTACCTAGTCTGTGATATCAGTTAGCTGGAAGCGAAATTAACTTGTCATCTACCAACAACTACCTAGTTTGTGATATCAGTTAGCTGGAAGAAAAGTTAACTTGTCATCTACCAACAACTACCTAGTCTGTGATATCAGTTAGCTGGAAGAAAAGTTAACTTGTCATCTACCAACAACTACCTAGTTGTGATAGTTAGCTGGAAGCAAAGTTAACTTGTCATCTACCAACAACTACCTAGTTGTGATATCAGTTGCTGGAGAGAAAGTTAACTTGCATCTACCAACAACTACCTAGTCTGTGATATCAGTTAGCTGGAAGAGAAGTTAACTTGTCATCTACCAACAACTACCTAGTCTGTGTATAGTAAGATGAGATTCAAATACCTTCTGTGTTTTGTTTGAAAATAAGAAATTCATCATAATACAGCCTGTTGTAACCAGTGCTAAGAACTGAAATAAACCAGGGGTATCCATTTATATGAGTTACTGAAGATAGAACTGTTTCTTAAAAGATCAAACCATGTTTTAAGTGCTCTGAGAAAAATGTTTATTCTGGGAATCAGACTGGGGAATGTCCACTGTCAATGTCTTCCCAAGGTCTCGTGAAATGCTGGAATGCAAGCATTAGTAACTTTCTTCCCAAGATTCCTGCTGGTGCTATCTTGCTAGCGATTCCTTGTCCCTCTTACCATATCATTTTTCAATACGCTGTACTGTAAATTACGTACAATTCCGTTAATCAGGATCTATGGTAAAATCGAAAGTAGTCGTTTTGTTTTGTCATTGGTTGCTCTGTCACCCAGGTCTTTGTTTTACATCATGGTTGTCATGGTTCTCTATCATCCAGACGGTTGTTTTACATCATGGTTGTCAGGGTTCTCTATCATCCAGACGGTTGTTTTACATCATGGTTGTCAGGGTTCTCTATCATCCAGACGGTTGTTGAACGTCATGTTTGTCAGAGACCTCTATCATCCAGGCGGTGGATTAACGTCATGGTTGTCAGGGACCTTTTACATCCAGGCGGTTGTTCTACATCATGGTTGTCAGGGATCTCTATCATCCAGGCGGTTGTTTAACGTTATCGAAATCAGGGACCTCTATCATCCAGGCGGTTGTTTTTCATCATGGTTGTCAAGGACCTCTATCACCCAGGCCATTGTTTTACAGCATGGTTGTCAGAGTTCTTTATCATCCAGGCGGTTGTTCTACATCATCGTCGTCAGGGACCTCTATCATCCAGGTGGTTGTTTAACGTCATCGTCGTCAGCAACCTCTTTCATCAAGGCGGTTGTTTTTCATCATGGTTGTCAGGGACCTCTATCATCCAGGTGGTAGTTTTACATCATTGTTGTCAGGGACCTCTATCATCCAGGCGGTTGTTTAACGTCATGGTTGTCAGGGACCTCTATCAGAAAGGCGGTTTCAACTCTCAACCCATGTTAACCCAGCGACCCCAAGTGTCATATTCTTCATTCCCAGCACTCTAGGTTACTACAAGGATTGTCAAATCTATAGAATTTCCATTTATTATATCCTCAGACAACATTATCAAAATTGTCCATCAAAGATAACGACGAATTGAGTAAAAATTTGACTTTTGACTGATAGGTCCGCCATTCCAATTTGCTGAAAATAATTTCCAAGGGAGAGAATTGACAATGTCGTTAGATAGAAGTAGATGGGTGAAAATGATAAACTGTGATGAATTTACAGTGATCCCGGGTCGTCTGTCAAACGATTGATAATATCTATTGAAGTTTGATATTCTCTTAATTCTATTTCAAATACAGATGTATGATGCCGATATAGCTATATCGCTTCGAGTCAAGAATCGTTCAGTCTTTTGGTCCTGGCCACCCGTTGCACTAAAGTTAAGAAAACTAAATTTAACTTACGACGAACTTACACAAACACTAAGGCCCGTTTCACTGAACATCTTACGCATTTCTTCCAAGAAACATTAATAGCCTGGAGGCGCTCAGGGGTCATTTTGTTGACGTCTCCGCCATCTTGGTCTGTTAAAGACTCCCCCCACCCCGCAAGAAATGGAGTTACCAGTGTGGTTTAGAAACGTAGTATATGATAAAGTAAGAAGCAGTATATATATATATTGTGTTTAGAAACGTAGTACTAGTATGTAATAATCCTAGAAGTAGTATATCTATATATCTTGTGTTTAGAAACGTAGTATGTGATAAAGTAAGAAGTAGTGTATCTATATATCTTGTGTTTGAAACGTAGTATGTAATAAATAAGAAGTAGTATATCTATATATCTTGTGTTTAGAAACGTAGTATGTAATAAAGTAAGAAGTAGTATATCTATATATCTTGTGTTTAGAAACGTAGTATGTAATAAAGTAAGAAGTAGTATATCTATATATCTTGTGTTTAGAAACGTAGTATGTAATAAAGTAAGAAGTAGTATATCTATATATCTTGTGTTTAGAAACGTAGTATGTAATAAAGTAAGAAGTAGTATATCTATATATCTTGTGTTTAGAAACGTAGTATGTAATAAAGTAAGAAGTAGTATATCTATATATCTTGTGTTTAGAAACGTAGTATGTAATAAAGTAAGAAGTAGTATATCTATATATCTTGTGTTTAGAAACGTAGTATGTAATAAAGTAAGAAGTAGTATATCTATATATCTTGTGTTTAGAAACGTAGTATGTAATAAAGTAAGAAGTAGTATATCTATATATCTTGTGTTTAGAAACGTAGTATGTAATAAAGTAAGAAGTAGTATATCTATATATCTTGTGTTTAGAAACGTAGTATGTAATAAAGTAAGAAGTAGTATATCTATATATCTTGTGTTTAGAAACGTAGTATGTAATAAAGTAAGAAGTAGTGTATCTATATATCTTGTGTTTAGAAACGTAGTATGTAATAAAGTAAGAAGTAGTATATCTATATATCTTGTGTTTAGAAACGTAGTATGTAATAAAGTAAGAAGTAGTATATCTATATATCTTGTGTTTAGAAACGTAGTATGTAATAAAGTAAGAAGTAGTATATCTATATATCTTGTGTTTAGAAACGTAATATGTAATAAAGTAAGAAGTAGTATATCTATATATCTGTGTTTAGAAACGTACTATGTAATAAAGTAAGAAGTAGTATATCTATATATCTGTGTGTTTAGTAAACGATTAGTATTTAACTATATTTTTACAATGCAGTTTGAACGATTTTAAAGTATTTATAAATCTATATATCTGTGTTTAGAAACGTAATATGTAATAAAGTAAGAAGTAGTATATCTATATATCTTGTGTTTAGAAACGTAGTATGTAATAAAGTAAGAAGTAGTATATCTATATATCTTGTGTTTAGAAACGTAATATGTAATAAAGTAAGAAGTAGTATATCTATATATCTTGTGTTTAGAAACGTAATATGTAATAAAGTAAGAAGTAGTATATCTATATATCTTGTGTTTAGAAACGTAATATGTAATAAAGTAAGAAGTAGTATATCTATATATCTTGTGTTTAGAAACGTAGTATGTAATAAAGTAAGAAGTAGTATATCTATATATCTTGTGTTTAGAAACGTAATATGTAATAAAGTAAGAAGTAGTATATCTATATATCTTGTGTTTCGAAACGTAATATGTAATAAAGTAAGAAGTAGTATATCTATATATCTTGTGTTTTGAAACGTAATATGTAATAAAGTAAGAAGTAGTATATCTATATATCTTGTGTTTAGAAACGTAGTATGTAATAAAGTAAGAAGTAGTATATCTATATATCTTGTGTTTAGAAACGTAGTATGTAATAAAGTAAGAAGTAGTATATCTATATATCTTGTGTTTAGAAACGTAGTATGTAATAAAGTAAGAAGTAGTATATCTATATATCTTGTGTTTCGAAACGTAATATGTAATAAAGTAAGAAGTAGTATATCTATATATCTTGTGTTTTAAGATTACTATTTACCTATTTTTGGTAAAACAACATGGCAGAGGAACATTTAAGATAAATGAAAATCCTATAACTGAAAAACTATACTGAAATTAGGCAATGATTAATCAGTAACGAAAGTTAGTCCGCCATCTTAACTCTGTGGATATTTTCTACTAATGACAGATTTGTAACTTGTTATTTTCGTTTGAAAAATGTCGACTAGTTTCATTACCCAATTTAAAAAGTTTTATGAGAAAGCTTGTGTCTAGTTCGAGACATTATTGAATTCAGTCCCTTGTCGTCTTGGTGATGAACGAGCTAGTTATCCCATTCGTTTGAAGCTTTCTTGATTGGAGTTTTCTACTGTTACCGAGTGTGACGAATGATGTATGAAATTGTCGCAAGAGGGCACCACGATCTGTCATCTTCGGCTTAATGGCGGGGATGAAAAACTGTCACATTTGTCAGGCAAGTTTGACAGAAATTTGTGAGAATCAATTCTCTTCTGTAGCATTTTGATGGATGGGCTTTATCTCCAGCCGAAATTAGAGTTATGCTGGTAGTAGACTCGTGTATCAAGTCTTAATCTGAAAATTAAAAAGAAGTGAATCGTGAAGACAAAATAAAATGAAATTATCGGGTAACGTCATAGGCGTAGTAGTGTACAATAAAGTAAAATTTTAATTAACTTCCCTTATAATGTTGGTTCTTAATGTCCTAAATTTTAAATATTTGGATTGTTGTGCCTTGTCAAATTATATACAATAACAGAAATGTCTTTGTTCTTCAGAAATATAATCTATATCTCCAATATTGGCCCATCTCTTACGTCACGTTGTCATATGTATTATCAAAAACTTAACTTAGGATGATTTTAATGTTCAAGTCATCTGGGCTCTTATTCTTGAAAATTTAACTTATGCCGATTTTAGAGTTCCAGTCATCTGATTGGTCAATCACTAGAAATGATTTTAAATATAGTTTTGTTATCCAATCAGATTACTATATCTCTTAAAATCTAGATTTTACTTAAGTTAATTTTTGTAGAATAAGGCCCAAGGTCTTATTCACATGTTACTCGGATACGATCTATTCAACGATTGTCGTTATTGAATGAAAAGGGTGGTAACTGTTACCCGTGTTAATCGAGACTATACTGGTACCAGTAGACTAGAACATTAATTTGTCTGTTTAAATTTTAATTTCCTTCTATCATTCCTATTATTTGGGTTGATTAATGGGATGAAGACGCCGATAGTTTGAAGGTTTAACAGGTTCTTTGTGAAATCGTCTAATTGATTATTTATTTCGAAACTCTTATTGTTTGATTTTATTATTCCCTCTTCCGCTTCTTAAAGGGACAGATTCGCCTTTCTCATCGGTTGATTTAGGTCTCGAATATATGTAAATAATCTTCAAAGTTCTTCTTTCAATGGCATTTAGTAATCATTGCTTGATAAAGACGAAAGTACCTTCGTCGAAACGACGCAAGTTATTTATTAAAGTAATTGTTATCCATATAATTGTGTTGAGTTAATCTTCAGAGTTCTAGAAATATACGCAAATCACATAATTCCTTCAAATATACCTCAAACTTTTTTCTATTTTACTTATATAGATTATATCACAGAGTCTCAAGAAATGACAAGTTGTCGTTTTAATTTTCAAGTGTAGATGATTTTGGACAAACATGGATTCGAAGGCACATATTTCACTGGTGATTTGTGAACACTATTACTGATTAGCTTAGATAAAATTTTGCTATTTCTGACAGTAAAGTCCAACGAATGGTGCATCTGTCTTTTTAACTCAGAGAGGAGCGAAAGGGACTACTATCATTTTATCTGCAGTCAAAGTAAAAAAAGAATGGTGAATCTGTTCCTTAAAATACCATTGATATTATTAAAATGTACCATCATTGTAAATTTTAAAGAAAAACTTGCGTTTATTCGAATCGTTAAATATAATGGTTTAATATATAAGCAAATATATACTAGAAAGTTAACGCCCCCTTTCCCGCGCTTCAGCCCACTCTTCTTTTTAAGTTAACTACTCTATTTCTCATCTTTGGTTAATCTCCCGGCTGAAAAATCAGGTCTTATCTAGAAGTCATTTATTGAGAATTTAACCTGAGTGAGTGAAATATTTATTAAAGTAAATGATGTGATTGAATTCTTTCTAACATACAATATAGTCATTTGTATTACATTCGAATCCTACCGGGGTCACTTCACCGCCATTAACTCATATAGCATTCGAATCCTCTCGGGTTCACTTCCACTGACATCAACAGGAATATTGATGACTTCTGTCAAGGTTTGTCGGCAGGTTTATGTGAGCAAACCGATTTCTTCCCATTACTCGGGGAAACTTCCGACTTAAATATATCACAGTTATCGTATTATATTATCTAACAATGGTGGCAGAATCCGAAATGTTATTTTCGAGCTTCTTAGGTTAATTCCCTCCTCTTCCTTTATTGAATGTTTCCTGATATTCAAGAAGACGCAACCAAAATGGTAGCAAATACTCACTGTAGTTCTACCTTACATTTTAACTACAGTTTTAACATCAACAAAACATTGTTAAAAAATGCCCGGCGGGGAAAAATCAACAGCCCTGCTTCCTCCACCTGTATTCAACAGCCACCTGTATTAAGCACCACCTCCAACACTTCCCTTGATTGGTTGCTTAATACAGGTTTGACTGTATACTAGATAGACTTTGTGAGCCATAAGGGAAAGAAGGTAGGGTGGGGGGGGGAGATATATCCGGCACGCACCAACATCGTTCTTAAATTGTGGATGGAAATCCCCTTGAATACATGGTTCATGGTTAGTGAGAAGCTTTCCCCTGAACCAAGTGCGTGAATACTCTGACAGTTTTCGTCACGCTCTGATGGTGTGATTTGTGACACCATATAAGAAAAAAAATCAAAATCATAAATCAGAAATTTTTTTTAAAACATCAATAAATATAAAAACCAAATATGGCTAACAGCACTTATAAACAAAGCTTCATAATCACTCAAACTTAATGGATTTCCAAATACGATAGAGACATTTTGTACTGTAACAAAGTTTCAACTAAATATAAATATTTAAAATTTGAAGTCAGCATTCGATGACTAAATCATCAATAAACAGGACCATCACGAGTTGTACTTGCAGCTGGAAAAATTGCTTAAGTGTTTATTCAACCTTTGCTCATTTGAATATGACGATTGCGTTTAACAAAACGTAACTAAAAACAGTGCCTGTACTACACATAGGGTCTGGTCAAACGTCGAATCACGACTACAGATTGCCCCCTTTCCAAGAAAAAACAGTACAGGAAACAATATGCGTAAAAAATAAATTCCGGGGAGGGCCCCAATCGGCTTCAGTCGACGGGCCCTGAACTCATCTAGTTGAATCATTGATTTTAGTTGATTGTTGACAAATTGTTAATAAGTTGTTTTAAAATAAACCGACACAATAGAAGAAGAGAGACATATTTTGTTTAATATTTTCATGGCACAGCACCAAGTCTTTGAGCATACAACGAATACGGATAATAAGCTCCTAGAGGAGACAAATGGGATACGGAGGAACTCGTCCCTACCCCACCCAGAGCAGATTTGTAAGGGTGAAATCTACTTGATGACAATAGTCCAGGACTAAGACTGGTAGGGTAAGCACGTCTTAGAGAGTCTGGGCTGATTGGAGAGGAACTCAGACCCAGTCCAGCAGCTGATGGTAGTCCAAATCCATAACCTGCTGGTAATCCAGAGTCTATACTCGATGTATGGCTTCTTAAATGTTGCATAAGTTCCTCGGAAGAGTTGAATCTTTTACCACAATAATCGTGTCCAGAAACCCAATTACAAATATAAGGTAGTCCTTGATGAGAGGAAGGAAGAGCACTATGAGGATAAAGGGAATGTAAAGAGGATAGAGTTTGTAGTCCAGAAGCACTAGATGGTAAAGATGCTAGATGTGGGTACAGCGACAGGGGACTAGTCGGCAACCCAATTGAGCCGCTACTGAATTCGAGCAGAGTCTTTTCATGAGCACATTGGGAACATCCGGGCGTTTTACACGTAGTCGACGTATGTGAGGTGCGCATGGTCAGTTGACAGTTGGTACAATAAGGATCCTTACACACTGGTACCAGAGTTGTTGCCCCTGATGGCGTTCGAACACGTGTGAAGCTAACATAAGGATTCAAGGAAGCTGCAGCATTGGCTTTAAGAGCAGCGTGTTGAGAAGATCCATAGAGTCCTGATTGAGCTAGAAGCTGGGACTGGTGATAAGCCGCAGCTAATTCTGGATTGATTCCGTGTCCGAGAATGGATAATCCTGGATATCCCAATGTAGAAGAAGGTAATCCACTGTACAGGGGATGACTAGAAGGTTTGATTCCTGAACTATGTGATACACTGTGTGGACTATGGCGGGAAGACTTTGATTGTACCGGACTGCTAGATGGTGATGACGTATCAGACGATTTCGACGTCTTGGTTACCGAACCGGAAGTGGATAAATCCTTGCCTATGTCTTTTGATTTGTGAGTGTTATCCGAACTAGTTTTGGAATCATCTTTAGAGTGAACTGTCCTGAATCCGGGTTTCTCTTTTTCAGTTTTCTCTTCTTTAGTTTCGGTTGGTGAAGATCGTTTTTCAGTGTTATGTACAACCTTAGGGGTATGTTCGATGTCCTTCTTCTCCGGGGCTTGAAGGACAGGCTTGGCTGGCGGACTGTCTTTACCAATACTGTTACAAGTCTTGGCTAGTAAAGCCAGAGGACTCGATTTGGCATCAGTCTGAAGTAGATAAAAGAAAAAGAAAATTTAAAACAAATAAAACGCACAGGACATAAACTCGACGTGTTATTTTCCCACCCACAAAAACAGATTCATAACCCAATAAAATACAATGCAAGTTCACGTACAATAACATATACATTGCTCTGAGGTAAGTGCCAGTGCTTCAGTGAAACGAATCCCATGTCACCTTATAGTACAGAGTCCACACAACCAAAAGGCTCTGCAAGCGAAAGAACTCACTATTGGAAATAGAATAAAATTTCCTATTATACATGCCGTTATCCGCAAACAAATAAGGACGTTAAACTTCATTCCATTATCTTCGTTATGTGTAGAAAAGAAGGACGTAAAACTTCATTTAACAAGTGATATGGTTATCGATTTAGGACGTTAAAACCTTACTCTATTAGCCTAGTCGGATACAGAGAACTCGGACATAACACTACATTCTACCCTTGTCAGTAGTAATCTAAAACGTAAAACTTTACTTCTGAGACAAGTGATATGGTTATCGAGTATGAAATGAAATTAGTTTCCCCCCATTGAGTACAGTTAACACAATAATTTCTGACATATTTTATTAAGTCGACTGACAGTCAATAATAACTGGCCTCGATTGATTAACTCAGTATTTATTCTGTGATGGATTTATCCTATCACCTATTTTCAAATCATGTCGACATCATTAATAATCACACTCCTGATGAATAAGTGTCAAAAATAGGTTATGAATTGCTCTGAATATATGGGAATTGAAACGCTCTTCGGATTGTCGGTTTCACGACGAAGGGCAAGAAAAGGACTTTTCCTTGTGGGCAGTTAAGAAGTATAAGAAACAACTATTTTGAAAGAATATTGAAAGAAAGAAATAACTATATAAGGTCATAAAAAGTTTCTAGTAATAAAGAATGGGAGAAAACACGAATTATTCCTTCGATTGATGGACTTTCCAATGAGCAATGAAATGTTTGAATTTCTAAGACTAGGTTTAAACTTAGTTGAGTGAATGAGAAGCATTCTTCGATTTATTACTTTGCCAAATTTCTCTTCTGTTCAGTGAGTACCAATGACAAGACGACGAAAATGAAATGAAATATATGGAGTTCTACGTCCTACTCTTCTGCACCTTATGGGCCAATGAAGACTGTATTTCAAAACGACTTATGGAAAAATGGAATGAAATGAATGGAGTTTTACGTCCTATTCTTCTGTGCCTTATGGACTAATGAAGACTGTATTTAAAAACGACTTGTGGAAAAATGGAATGAAATGAATGAAGTTCCACGTGCTACTCTTCTGTGACTTATGGACTAATGAAGACGGGCAAGACGATGAGGGTCGGGTTCGCCTTGTTGAATTATAGAAGGTGATAAGGGTCACACTTGGATTTATTACTTTGTAGAATGATTATAAAAATTGACAAGGGATGTATTAAAGAGGTGGTAGAAATCAGACGAATGTATTGACAGTGAACTGAACAAATATAAAGACAGGATTATTAAGTCTCTCGAATGTAACGAGTGGCTGTCAATCATATACAGAACCATTCGTTATTCGCAGAGCAATGATATAACACTCGTGTGCCTTGGACGTGACTGAGTAATCGCCATTTATTTCATTTCGTTTAAGCTAACTACATCGAATCAACATTCACTCATTCCATAATCTAAATATTGAGTGAATCATCCCAATATTTAGGCAAAGATGTCCTACACTGTAGACCTAAATGTTTGAGTTAACGGAACTATCCACGACTATACGTACCTCGACTAAATAAACTCACTAACAGCTTTCCAATCATTCAAACAATCTAATCTATAGAGCCTTTTACATAGGGTAATTTAGCAAAACATTCATCGTATATATGTCAATATATTATAGAATTTAGATTCGACTTTTCAACACTATGTTGAGCTGACGATGACAGGCAATGTCATGCAGTGTGTAATGAAGGAAATTCTGCATGACAGGGCAGAAGTGGTATAAGTATTCAATCAGTTTTGAAAAGCCTGTGTTTCATTCTTGAAACAATAACTATTTATTTCCCTCATTTACTCCCCCGCCCCCTTCCTCCATTCCTCCCGTCCCCCATTTGAATGGACATAAAATGAAATAAATGGAGTTTTACGTCCTACTCTTCTGCACCTTATGGTCATTTGCATGGAAATCAGGGCTTCTAATCTGTACATTACATTATTATGAGGATAACCATATACACTAAACCATACAGATACATTTGTCTGAACAAGGGCGACAACTCTCTTCAATTTAACAGAATTAAATTTGATAAGAGGATAATGCTTACCGGTGAAGGAAGGGGATTATAGAAGTCCGGGTGAATGTAAGGCGAAGCTGAGTTCAACATGGTTGGTAAACACTCTTAGTTTAATTAAACACCGAAATACTGGATAATCCTCGGGATTAGTAACTTCGTATTCACGGGGTCAGGGGTTATCACCAGCTGTCAAACAGACCTGATGTTCTTGTCTAATGTTTGAAGGATATAATCCACAAAAAAATGATGTCAGACTTGATATTCCTGTCTAAAGGGGTATAAAGACACCTTAAACTATCAGTCTTGATGTTCGAGTATATTTTTTGGCGAAATATAATCCTATATGTTCTGTCACAAAGACCGGATGATCAAATCTAATATTTAAGGGAACATAATCCATTGTAAACTAGCAACAAGATTGCGTTCAAGTACATTGTGTGACAAAATAAGCCTTGTTAATTCCTTGCCGTCAAAACTGGATTACTGTACGACAAGACGGTAGAGTACGAAACTTAATTAAGAACGGCAGTAGAGTTGAGCGAGTATCTTCTTACATCCAGGAATAACTCTTGTGGATAAGAACCAATGTGCACCCTTTAGCTTTAGATAAATAATATATCCCAAGATTAAAATATCGTTAAGTACGTAACGTAAATTTGGCAGAATCCAGCACCTTTATTCACTTCAGGTAGTTATGGTATGCAATATCCCAAGACTAGTAAGAAACGAATTTTGAGGGAATTCACAGTGTCGTTGTTAGGGAAGTTTGTGATATCGGTGTAGTGACGTCAATCTAATACTACTGGTTCGGTAGGTTATGATTTATAAGTTCTTTTTATTTATCTATTTCAAAATATCCCAAAATCTTATCAGAGTATTTCTAATAGCACTTCCGTTACGATCAACTTCTAACTGTCAGTTTTAGTGAGTACGTTCTTATATTCCACAAATTGGTAAGTCTCTCGGATCGGAGTTCAATAAAACGTGAGGTTTCAGCTTATACCAATTTACAATAACATAATTTTACTCGGAAACTTAAAAGAACACAGACCGTTAGATTAGGATTAACTGTCTAATCCCTGATGTTTTTCCAAAGTTCCAAGTTGGATGAATTTTAGAATAACTAATTGAGGTAAGCTACTTCACAGAAACACACCCGTAGAATCAGACTCCAAATGTTAAAACTTCAAAAATGTTTAAAGTGCGTTAACTGAACGGCGCATGAAGATAATCACGGTTCGTGTAAAATTAGACAAAGTTCGATAATAAACTCGGATATCTTGTTGTTCGTTTACAGTCTACAATCAGCACGATTGATCTCGACCAAAACAAACAATGTCTTTACAATACTTTGTCAATATTTCCTCTAACCTTTACACAGTGATAATATCAAGCCAGCAGACGAGATCTACTCTAGCTCCACCTACCTGTCACGATATCAATAATTACTTTAAATACTCTAATCTGATTGGTTAAAACAAAACAAATTGGCAGACGGCTCGTAGTCTCGTTTGTCACGTTAACAATCTTGACGTTTTATCCTGTTTTATCGAAAACCATGTTGAATAATCAAGACAACTGTCAGCATGGCGAGATAACTCTCATAGCTAATCAAAGAGCCCGGATATAATTACTTGGCAACGCGCCAGGAATTCCCGACTTTGCCTCATCAATCATTGGAATGGTTTTGCTGCCAATCAAGGTAGATGAATGTCGCCGCGTGTTAGAAATGTATACGGTGTAATGTATTGTAGATGAAAGAGTGGCGATGTTAGTAAATAGGAGATTTGTCAGCTGTCAATTTTATCATCGCCTCGTGAAGCTCTTCTTTTTATTTAAAGGATGGCTCTGTGTGGTCTACTGAATTAGGTGAAGTTGGTCCATCCTTTGGGATCAAAATGGGACTAACAGAAGTTTTCAATGTTAGTTATTGATAACTAATTTGGAAATTTTTTGTAGTCTCCTGACTCTTGTTTCATCACGCTCGTCGATCAAACCTTTAACATGATGTTCACCGAACACACCACACCCCAGGACAAATCTGGTTTTATTATCACTTTGTTTATAGGGAATATGCCAAAAAAGTAGAAATATCATCGTAAATTAAGGAAATTAGAATGTAACAAGATATTGCTTAGACATACAAATACGCTCATGATACAACTTCCGGTGATCTCTAGTGACTTCCGTTTTTTTTTGTCGCGTTACAGCTTGTGAATTGTGTTCAGAGAATGTTTGACGTCATCCCTGATTCCATTTCAACTCGATCAACAGCATCTTCAAATTGTTTGCAATTCGCTGTATTTCCCGGATATTGGCTATCGCAGTCAAGGTATAAATATGAAGTTAGTAATAGCTTGACATTGTGAAGATGTATAAGCATGAAGTTTGTAATAGCTTGACATTGTGAAGATGTATAAGTATGAAGTTTGTAATAACTTGACATTGTGAAGATGTATAAGTATGAAGTTTGTAATAGCTTGACATTGTGAAGATGTATAAGATGAAGTTTGTAATAGCTTGACATTGTGAAGATGTATAAGTATGAAGTTTGTAATAGCTTGACATTGTGAAGATGTATAAGTATGAAGTTAGTAATAGCTTGACATTGTGAAGATGTATAAGTATGAAGTTTGTAATAGCTTGACATTGTGAAGATGTATAAGTATGAAGTTTGTAATAGCTTGACATTGTGAAGATGTATAAGTATGAAGTTTGTATAGTTTGATCATTGTGAAGATGTATAAGTATGAAGTTTGTATTAGCTTGACATTGTGAAGATGTATAAGTATGAAGTTTAGTTTTATAGCTTGACATTGTGAAGATGTATAAGTATGAAGTTTGTAATAGCTTGACATTGTGAAGATGTATAAGTATGAAGTTTGTAATAGCTTGACATTGTGAAGATGTATAAGTATGAAGTTTGTAATAGCTTGACATTGTGAAGATGTATAAGTATGAAGTTTGTATATAGCTTGACATTGTGAAGATGTATAAGTATGAAGTTTGTAATAGCTTGACATTGTGAAGATGTATAAGTATGAAGTTTGTAATAGTTTGACATTGTGAAGATGTATAAGTATGAAGTTTGTAATAGCTTGACATTGTGAAGATGTATAAGTATGAAGTTTGTAATAGCTTGACATTGTGAAGATGTATAAGTATGAAGTTTGTAATAGCTTGACATTGTGAAGATGTATAAGTATGAAGTTTGTTATAGTTTGACATTGTGAAGATGTATAAGATGAAGTTTGTAATAACTTGACATTGTGAAGATGTATAAGTATGAAGTTTGTATAGTCTTGACATTGTGAAGTGTATAAGTATGAAGTTTGTAATAGCTTGACATTGTGAAGATGTATAAGATGAAGTTTGTAATAGCTTGACATTGTAAAGATGTATAAGATGAAGTTTGTAATAGCTTGACATTGTGAAGATGTATAAGATGAAGTTTGTAATAGCTTGACATTGTGAAGATGTATAGATGAAGTTTGTTTTAGTCTTGACATTGTGAAGATGTATAAGATGAAGTTTGTAATAGCTTGACATTGTGAAGATGTATAAGTATGAAGTTTGTAATAGCTTGACATTGTGAAGATGTATAAGTATGAAGTTTGTAATAGCTTGACATTGTGAAGATGTATAAGTATGAAGTTTGTAATAGCTTGACATTGTGAAGATGTATAAGATGAAGTTTGTAAAAAGCTTGACATTGTGAAGATGTATAAGATGAAGTTTGTAATAGCTTGACATTGTGAAGATGTATAAGATGAAGTTTGTAATAGCTTGACATTGTGAAGATGTATAAGTATGAAGTTTGTAATAACTTGACATTGTGAAGATGTATAAGATGAAGTTTGTAATAGCTTGACATTGTGAAGATGTATAAGATGAAGTTTGTAATAGCTTGACATTGTGAAGATGTATAAGTATGAAGTTTGTAATAGTTTGACATTGTGAAGATGTATAAGATGAAGTTTGTAATAGCTTGACATTGTGAAGATGTATAAGATGAAGTTTGTAATAGCTTGACATTGTGAAGATGTATAAGTATGAAGTTTGTAATAGCTTGACATTGTGAAGATGTATAAGTATGAAGTTTGTAATAGCTTGACATTGTGAAGATGTATAAGATGAAGTTTGTAATAGCTTGACATTGTGAAGATGTATAAGTATGAAGTTAGTAATAGCTTGACATTGTGAAGATGTATAAGATGAAGTTTGTAATAGCTTGACATTGTGAAGATGTATAAGATGAAGTTTGTAATAGCTTGACATTGTGAAGATGTATAAGATGAAGTTTGTAATAGCTTGACATTGTGAAGATGTATAAGTATGAAGTTTGTAATAGCTTGACATTGTGAAGATGTATAAGATGAAGTTAGTAATAGCTTGACATTGTGAAGATGTATCAGATGAAGTTTGTAATAGCTTGACATTGTGAAGATGTATCAGATGAAGTTTGTAATAACTTGACATTGTGAAGATGTATAAGATGAAGTTAGTAATAGCTTGACATTGTGAAGATGTATAAGATGAAGTTTGTAATAGCTTGATATTGTGAAGATGTATAAGATGAAGTTTGTAATAGCTTGACATGGTGAAGATGTATAAGATGAAGTTTGTAATAGCTTGATATTGTGAAGATGTATAAGATGAAGTTTGTAATAGCTTGACATGGTGAAGATGTATAAGATGAAGTTTGTAATAGCTTGACATGGTGAAGATGTATAAGATGAAGTTTGTAATAGCTTGACATGGTGAAGATGTATAAGATGAAGTTAGTAATAGCTTGACATTGTGAAGATGTATAAGATGAAGTTTGTAATAGCTTGACATGGTGAAGATGTATAAGATGAAGTTTGTAATAGCTTGACATGGTGAAGATGTATAAGATGAAGTTTGTAATAGCTTGACATGGTGAAGATGTATAAGATGAAGTTTGTAATAGCTTGACATTGTGAAGATGTATAAGTATGAAGTTTGTAATAGCTTGACATTGTGAAGATGTATAAGATGAAGTTTGTAATAACTTGACATTGTGAAGATGTATAAGATGAAGTTTGTAATAGCTTGACATTGTGAAGATGTATAAGATGAAGTTTGTAATAGCTTGACATTGTGAAGATGTATAAGATGAAGTTTGTAATAGCTTGACATTGTGAAGATGTATAAGATGAAGTTTGTAATAGCTTGACATTGTGAAGATGTATAAGATGAAGTTTGTAATAGCTTGACATTGTGAAGATGTATAAGATGAAGTTTGTAATAGCTTGACATTGTGAAGATGTATAAAATGAAGTTTGTAATAGCTTGACATTGTGAAGATGTATAAGATGAAGTTTGTAATAGCTTGACATTGTGAAGATGTATAAGATGAAGTTTGTAATAGCTTGACATTGTGAAGATGTATAAGATGAAGTTTGTAATAGCTTGACATTGTGAAGATGTGTAATTATGAAGTTTGTAATAGCTTGACATTGTGAAGATGTATAAGTATGAAGTTTGTAATAGCTTGACATTGTGAAGATGTATAAGTATGAAGTTTGTAATAGCTTGACATTGTGAAGATGTATAAGTATGAAGTTTGTAATAGCTTGACATTGTAAAGATGTATAAGATGAAGTTTGTAATAGCTTGACATTGTGAAGATGTATTAGTATGAAGTTTGTAATAGCTTGACATTGTGAAGATGTGTAAGTATGAAGTTTGTAATAGCTTGACATTGTGAAGATGTATAAGATGAAGTTTGTAATAGCTTGACATTGTGAAGATGTATAAGATGAAGTTTGTAATAGCTTGACATTGTGAAGATGTATAAGATGAAGTTTGTAATAGCTTGACATTGTGAAGATGAATCAGCAGTATAAAGCTAATCCATTGTCTTGTGTCGTATTTAAGAAGATGATTTGTGAGAGGTAGTCGGATATGGAAGTCGATTACGTTGGAAAGTTCCCAAACCGTCAATCTATAGACACTGGTCATGCTATATCTTCATTATTTTACATCACTAAGACTTAGATATTTTATATACATTTATATTTTCACAAAATACCTCCAGATAAATTGGTCTCATCATGCGAATAGAAAATAAACCCAGAATGTTAATAGATCAAATATCACTTCTCTCAGACAATGTCGGTAATTTCATTTTCACTGCTTCCTTCACCATTATAATTTTAATAAATTTAGTCTGCTTCGTTTGTGGCCCTCGTCAATGCATGAAGTCGATCCGTACAGAAGGTAATTTGAATATATGCGGATTGACGTCATAACCAGAGAACTGTCAGTACTAAGAAGAACCAATGACGTCACTTGCTTTGTATCGTCGGCCTTATGGTGGTCGTCGGTCCTTAATTCTGTGATACTTTTGTGACCTGGATTAAGTTATCTTTTTTAAAATTCCAGTCGATCAAGTAGTAAAGGGTTCTAATAATCTTGGTAAGATCAACGCCAATACATTTGGCCAAGGACCAGCTGGTAGAAAGGTTCCTCGTCGGCCTAATTTGCCAGCCTGGTAACAAATGTTTGTTTTTTCCTCATGAAAACGGTTATTTATTGGATCGCTTAGTGTGTGTCTGCTGAATTGCTGGTTTAATGTAAAGTTTTATATTTTTATGGCCTCGATTTACATAAAATCCTTCAACTTCAAACACAGTGATAATGAAATTCCCACAATTAACTTCATATAATACCATATAATGTTTGACATTGATTATCAAAAGTACATTTTTCTCCATTTCATGTCAAACAGACATTCAAAACAAACAATAAAATATGACTTCCGGTTCAAAATGGCTGCCGGTAATCGGCCATATTGGTAATGTAATGATTGCCTTTGATTGAATCTGATAGGGCGAGGATAATGGTTTGAAATTGAGGAGTTGACGAGGTGTATCAGTGGTAATGGTTTGTGACAGGACTATAGAATAGACATGACAGGTATTATGGCTATAGTATCATCCATTAGACATTACCTATCAATCAAACTCATAGATAAAAGACACCGCCTGATCAGATTACCTGATCAACTTACAGGTGTATTAAAGGGGGGTTCCCACTCATAATTTTCTGTTCGTAAGAAAATTATTGCCACACAAATTCTCAGAATTACGTTGATTGGTTTTTAGTGGTATATTTTTCATGCATTGTAGCCTACTTGTATTTGTAACTTTTGCATTTTTGTCTTTTTACACATCATTGTGTCTAGTATTGCTCTGACAACTTGTGGTGTAACTTATACAATAAAATATTATTATTGATTATTAAATTAAAAATCGTTGCCATGATTTTGAGCCATGTATATATATCCTTTTCTATAACGAATGCTATTTTATGAATACGTTATTGACAAAACGGTCTCTTTAGTATGAAGTCTTGAAAAATAATAATAATATTATAATAATAATATAATTACATTTGTAGAGCGCCTTCAATCCAGTAAAATATACTGCTCCATGGCGCTATAATTACATTTTGTCAAATGTATATATAAATAAAAAATAAAAATAAATAAATAAATCTACAAGTACAATGAAAAATGTTTAAAATTGGTCCGGGTTAAAACACTTAATAGAAATTTAAAAAGACTCTGTAAAGTAACAATTAAAAAGTTCAACAATTTTTTAGAGGCGCTTTTCACGATTCTTGATATGGAAGCGGATTCCATAGAAATGGAGCAGCGTATGAGAAAGATCTCTTGCCATAAGACGATTTTGTTACAGGTTGAACTAGCGAATTTTTATTCTGAGATCTAAGAGGTCTTACAGGGACATATTGATTTAAAATAGATTGGAGGTATTGCGGCGATTCATTAGAATTCAGGGTAAGGTAAGTCAATGACAGAATTTTAAAGTCTATGCGGGATTGTATTGGTTACCAATATAGGTCCTTAAGTACAGGGGTAATGAGATCGTGTTGTTTTGTTATGGTTACTATTCGCGCAGCTTTATTCTGCAGTTGATTGAATTGATATGCTGGATGATTATATAGAATGGAGTTGCAGTAGTCAAGACGAGATGTCACAAGGGAATTGACTAGAAATTTTGCCGTATTGAGATCTATGTATTCTCTTATACGTCCAATATTATAGATATATAAATAGCACCCATTGTACACTGCATAGTATTCCCCGTTAAAACAGAATACTTGAAATTTAAACGTAAAACAAATACAGCAATATCGTTTTCATTTATTGAAGAAAAGTTGAACCTTCCAAGCAGACGACAATCCAACGCTCATAACTTAACTATCCCACTGTCCAAAGTGTCAGCCTTACGGCTACGCGGGAATCCACCTTTAATTTAAATTGATATTATGATTGATTGAGTTTGACAGGGAGACGACAGGGAAAATATAAATGGTGAAATCTGTTGAAAGATTGCGGTAATTAGTCAAACAGATGGGGGTAGAGATAGACTGATCACTAAACATGGTGGGCTTGGTTTACAAACTACAAACTAACAAAAACAAACGATGAAATAGTACAGTATTGGAGCTCTTACAGACTGAGTAGATAGGGGTATGGGGTTCGACTGAAAAAGGAAGCAAATACATATTTACCATATACAAAGTGATGTTTGGTAGTTTGTAAATTTTCCCCACCAATAAATAATATGTAAGATTTTTACCATCTGTATACGTTGATGTTTGGTAGTATGTAAATTTGCCCCACCAATTAATTTGTAAGATATTTACCATCTGTATTCGGTTGATGTTTGGTAGTTTGTAAAACTGTCCCACCAATTAATTTGTAAGATATTTACCATCTGTATTCTGATGATGTTTGGTAGTTTGTAAAACTGCCCCACGAATAAATAATTCGTAAGATATTTACCATCTGTATACGTTGATGTTTGGTAGTTTGTAAAACTGCCCCACCAATAAATAATTCGTAAGATATTTACCATCTGTATTCTGATGATGTTTGGTAGTTTGTAAAACTGTCCCACCAATAAATAATTTGTAAGATATTTACCATCTGTATTCTGATGATGTTTGGTAGTTGAAAACTTTCCACCCAAAAAATTTTGTAAGAATTTCCATTGTATTCTATGAGTTTGTAGTTTGTAAAACTGCCAAATAAAAATTCAAATATTTACGTATTCGTGAGTTTTGTAAAGTTGAATTATTTGAACAAAACTTGCAAAATACTGACTTTAATCTTTTCCGATAATTCTTTGCTAAAAAACTTACAATCTACTGAAAATTTCATCTTGAAATACGAAATTTTCGTTCCGTTTTTGTCAACTTTTCCCAAAAATTTTTTCCCTTTTTTTTTGATACGATGCCAGAAAAGTAATCTTCACGTTCGAATTTCGTTTCGTAATGTATTGTTAAATTTTGAAGAGCTGTTTTTTGATGATGAAGAACAACATCTGCATGGAAAACATTTTAAAAAATCTTAAATCAATCACACAGTCATCTCATTATGAAATACTAACTTATATAATTATAGATAATTGATATACTATACCATACTCATGTTAAAAGTTAATTGTCTTGTTTTAGCCTTCAATACAAAATAATGATAAACGAATAACTAGTACAGGCAAAGCTATGTAATTTGCAAGGGTTAAGAGAACCACGAAAGTACTGGGCGAGGTAATATAGACTCCCAATAGATACTCATTAAGAGTGAACGGGGTTGAACCAATGATAAATGAAAGTAGGACTTCCGGTTAAACTTCTGGATAATGGCGATTTTATTCTAGACTCTGTTATCAGGAGTTTTAGTCTACCCAATCAATCGTTTTATGTTTATTATAAGGAACATGAAAATCTTTTCAAAAATAATCACCTGGAGCGTTATTCTGGAGGACTAAAATTTGATAAAACCCAGATTTACAAAAAAGGAGTAATCTGATTGGATTACTCAATTTAAATCAATTTTAACGATTGACCCATCAGATGACTGTAATACTACTAAAATCGACTAAACTTTTTGAGAATGCAGCCTCAACAGGGCAGTGGCTACGTGAAATTAGTCCGATAATTATATTTCCAACCAAAATGGACATAAAAAACTCCGAAAGGGAGGGAGAATAGCACGGACTAATTCGATACAATCATAAGCATAAAATATTTTAGTTGTCTGAGTCCATATGTTGTATAGAATTATTATGATAAATAATTCTAGCTATCGAGATAAGCTCAAACACATCTGGAACAGTTAAAGAAAAACTAAACAAAGTCACGTTTTAACAACGATATAATACCGGAAGTGACAACAGACACGATAAGGCATTATGGGATAAATGATGTCATAACATGGCTGTCAAAACATAAAATATGGCCATGTTGATAGAGAAATGTGGAAGTTTATCTTTCTCTAGTAAATGCGAAACTTTTTTTTGATAGATAAACTTCATGGCATCAATTTATAAATTTCTATTACAGATTTTTGTAAGGGATAGAGGCCGAAAACTGTCTATTATGTTAGAGAGAGGACAGCTTGGGAGGGGCGTTAGCCCCGAACACTGTTCCCTCTCTCACATAATAGACAGTTTTCGGCCTCTATCTTACTGAAATAATAGCCCTACAAAGTTAAACTAATTGTAATCAACACAACTCATTGATTGATTAATAGTTATGTGGGTTCAGATTGTGATTTAGACTGTGGCAAACTCTGCAAGGCTTCTACACACAATGTATTCATCAAGTGAAAACGATATATTTATAATTCAATCCACCTTTAGAAATACATCCCAAGTCGAGTAGTATGAACAATCAAATTTTCAAATACGGAGAGACCTTATTTCTGATATTTCATCTGATTATAACAAAGTAAGAGCAAAAAGAAAATGAAAATAAGGATATATCGAACTCTAATGCCACAACAATTAGGTTTAACAAACCTTTGGAAAAAAACTGACATAGATGCGATTGTAAACAAAGGCCTATCAGAAAAAACAGAATCAAAAAAACGCTGTATTTCACTTTATCAAATGGGAACGTTGTAAAATAAAACTGAATATATAATTGAATTGCTTTGTCAGTGAAAAGATAGAAGGTCCAAACAACTAAAAAATAATGGACACTTTTTTTCAAAATAATGGACACTTTTTTCAAAATAATGGACATTTAGTGAACAATTTTCATGAAATATTGGACAGTTAGTGAGTAGTTCAAACAACACTAATACATTCTACTAGAGAATGGATAAATACAACAAAGGATGACGTCATAGCTGTTATTTAATTAATAATAAATTTTAAAGATTGGGGTATAAATGTGAAGCTGCTGTTTATTGTTCGATGTACAACGTGTACTAGAAGACCCTTATTCTCGAAAACTTCAGTAACGTAAATTTCAAATGTGAGTTTAATGATTGATCAATCAGATTACTGGGATACTAAAATTATTTTTAGTAAAGTTTTCTAGCTCTCGTCTGGTACTTACGTCGAAAGCTAAACCTATTTATAATCTCTACATTTTGATGAGACTTGGGCCACAGAAACAGGTCACCGTATTAACAAGCTCGGCTTGATCGTAGAACTGGGCATGTGGAAAAACTGACAACTGTTAAGGTTGAGTTTAAAAAATCGGCAACTCTCAGCTAATGGCTAGAAGTCACCCTTGATAGTTCCGTTCCCCCCACTCAAAATCTAGCGGATTGTCGTCTACATGGCGATTAGAGACTGTGGATTCTGATGCTACAGGGACTAAGTCTGGTGCGGTGTTTAACCCCTATAACGTCCAGACACGTGTGTGTACACACAATATCGTATTGAATACCTGCACCAGTGTTTATCAAAGTCCACAATATTGAGCGAGTAATAGTTAAATTATCGAATTATGTCAATATGTTGATGGATACAACAGAATCTGTTTAATATGTGTCACCTACACAAGTTCGTGTATTGTTAACTTATCTGGAAGCTGTCACAGCTACTGACAGACTCTAATTCATTGACCGCTGGTCAAGGGCCATCCACGCCAATCATCTTGTCCACTCTATCATCGACAACAACGGATGAGAAAATTAGAATCTACTTGAAGAGGGAAAATTCAGAAACTGTCTGGTTAAAGCTACTTGAAGAGTTTAAGCCACAAACCTTGACTGACATCAACAGCTTCTCAATTTTATTACTTTTTTTCAACAGCTCTCAATCAGATTCGAATGGTTCGGTTCTAGTCTTGAAGGATTTTCAGCACCAGAATTTATGGAGCCTTCAGATTGCCAGGAACTTGCCACCTGCCAATATGAATATCTTTTGAATGGATGTTGCGTTAGTCTTGGAGGAACCGTCAAATTGCGAGGAACTTCAGACCTTCAATTTTTCCATCAGTCATCAGATAATCTTACCAAATCAAACCAAACTAAACCAACAACTACTATTCGAATACCAATCAACAAGAATAACCATGATCAGAACGAGTTTGGAAGAATGAAGAAGATCGAGTAACTCTCGCATTATCCAGGGCCGAGTTTCTCCGCAATGACATTCGACCTGACCAGATTTCACTAGCGGATGTTCGATGTCCAATAATAGGTTCACTTTAGAATGGAGGGTAAAAAGAAGAATTCGGCCACCTTATTCAATCCTTTCTCGGGAGCCTTGTATCACTCTACACAATATTTGCCACTGCGACGCCCTTGTGGTCAAACATTTTCAAACACGCTGAATGCCAAAGCTGCAACTTGTTTTCAAATTTCTTGCACATTTTAATCAAACGCAAAGATCCCTTGACTATCGATAGGTGCTTTCATTGAGCAGCGTCTGAATACACCTTAACTCCAACGATGTAGCGCCACTGGTTAGTAAACTTCCCTTAGTTCAATACGGAATCAACAACAAGGGGCAATTCTACACACCTTTTCATAACGACTTTAAGAAAGGATTTTGTGCTTTAAAAATGACAGACAATAGATCAATTGACAGGTAGACATGTCTTCATTGCACACCAATCACTTACAACTAGAGCAATTCTATATTATGTGTTCAAAGTAAAATTAATTGATGGGGAGTAGACCGAAGGAGAAAAGACAGAAACAAACCAGACAAAGGGCTTTCTATATTCTTTCCAATTTGTCTCAGCATTTACCAATTAAAAGCCAATTTATCCAAATTAAGCCCAAACAAATCCAATTTACTTCCAACACTAATTTCGTACTGTGGTGAAAACGTCCATTTTCATTTAAACTAATGTCGTTAGACATTGCCTTGTAGGGGAATCACTCATTCTTTAAGTATCGGAAATAACCGATAAATTCAGTTTAAGAACTTGACAATTTCTACAGGTTTAATCAAACTTTCAAATCCAGACAGAAACATTTATCATTCTTAATAAGTAATTGCCGAACTTTCGACTACGTTACAGAAATTGCCGAACTAAGGACGTGTTTAAGGGAATATGCCGAACTTTTTTGTTTCCGGGGATTAATGAAGCATTTAAGAAGATTGCCCAATTTTCGACCTGAATCTAAAAATTGCCGACTTTCGACTCGTGTGAATAATATGCTGATATTACAGAAATTCAGAAAAAGTTTTTAAAATATAGGCTTCACTGGAGTTTTCGACTACGTAATATTAGAAATATATTCCACTGTTGACGTTGATGTCGAAAACTTTCCAAAGGGACGCACAACACCTCAAGGATCCATCGCTAACGTTGTGTTATTCCGATGTTTCAATCATATGTAAACTGTGAAGAGTTAACGACAGTTGGTTGACAATTAATTTGGCGTTTTACCGAAACATCTCACCCCCTATGCTTTCGAGGACCGATTTGATATCAACCCTAGACGCTTTCTACCAACAACGTAATCAATATTGGGTCTGAAATAGACCGTAGAGTGTACATTCCACAACATTGTATCACTTTCTTTAATAACAATCTAAATTTATTACATTTTTAACAAGTTCGTGGAAACGATTTTTACAATTTCATATGCTTGAAGAATGGCGATGATTTACGGCACCCATTAATTTGGGTTTAATATTGAGAATAAATGAAAGTCCTGTAGAGTTTATTAGAAATCTGTCTCATCTATCAATCTCGTGTTCACACTCTCTTGGTATAAACCGGCGATTTATTGGCACAGTAAAAACAATTTTATCAAAGCGAGAAATTCACAGTTATTCATTGCCTCGCCAATGATTTACTTGTCTAGTGTGACCGAGCTCAAATTCTCTACTGGTTATAAATTCTATAGAAATGTCATACCAGTCTCATTAATAAATAGTCTATTGCCGGCCTTTAACTCGATAGATGGCGCTGATGAGAAGAAATACGTGAACTTCCTGACATTTTAACTATGTAGAAGCACTTCTGGCGACCAATTCATCTTTATTTCTCCTGATTTACCTCTTTATCTGCCTCCTGCAAACCTCTACATTGCTTTTTATATGCCAGTTTATTTTCTACCGAGACGTCAACATGAATTGAAATTGGAAAAGTGTCGGCATGGTGTCCGTAAAGCTGTCAAAGTGCCCAGGGGAATAAGTTATGGTAGTATTTTGTAGTCTAATTAGAAGTAAATGTGTCTTAGAAAGTGTAATTTATTTGAGGAAATGTTAAGGTTGTACATCAATAAATATTTCGTATTATTTCAATAGAAAGAAAGTCTTATAATATTAGGAATAATACATCGTTTAGTTAGTCTAGTTAGGGGTGAACAGCTGGTCGTATTATTTCAAGATCCCGTAAAAACACACAACTCGTAATAACACACAATTCGTAATAACACACAATTCGTAATAACACACAATTCGTAATAACACTCAAAACTCCAGCGAGGCAGATTCAAATAAGCATCATGCTTCTTTCTGTATCGCATATATGTACATTATGATAATTGTATGTAAATAAAGATATACTGTTATAAAAAAAACACCCAAAACTCTTCATAACACACTAAACTCATTCCCAAACAAAACTCGTAAAAATACACAACTTGTTATAACACACACCTCGTTATAACACACAACTCGTAATAGCAAACAACTCGTAATAATACACAACTCGCAATAACACACAACTCGTAATTATACACAACTCGTAATAACACACAACTCGTAATAACACACAACTCATAATAACACACAACTCGTAATAACACACAACTCGTAATAACAAACAACTCGTAATAATATACAACTCGTAATAACAAACAACTAGTAATTATACACAAATCGTTATAACAAACAACTCGTAATAATATACAACTCGTAATAACAAACAACTTGTAATAATACACAACTCGTAATAACAAACAACTTGTAATAATACACAACTCGTAATAACACACAACTCGTAATAACAAACAACTCGTAATAATATACAACTCGTAATAACAAACAACTTGTAATTATACACAACTCGTAATAACAAACAACTCGTAATAATATACAACTCGTAATAACACACAACTCGTAATTATACACAACTCGTAATAATACACAACTCGTAATAACAACAACTCGTAATAATATACAACTCGTAATAATACACAACTCGTAATAACAAACAACTGTAATAATAACAACTCGTAATAACAAACAACTCGTAATAATACACAACTCGTAATAATACACAACTTGTAATAATACACAACTCGGAATAACAAACAACTTGTAATAATACACAACTCGTAATAACACACAACTCGTAATAATACACAACTCGTAATAACACACAACTCGTAATAATACACAACTCGTAATAACAAACAACTCGTAATAATACACAACTCGTAATAACAAACAACTTGTAATAATACACAACTCGTAATAACAAACAACTTGTAATAATACACAACTCGTAATAACACACAACTTGTAATAACACACAACTCGTAATAACAAACAACTCGTAATAATAAACAACTCGTAATAATAACAACTTGTAATAATACACAACTCGGAATAACAAACAACTTGTAATAATACACAACTCGTAATTATACACAACTCGTAATAATACACAACTCGTAATAATAAACAACTCGTAATAATACACAACTCGTAATAACAAACAACTTGTAATAACACACAACTCGTAATAACAAACAACTTGTAATAATACACAACTCGTAATAATACACAACTCGTAATAATAAACAACTCGTAATAATACACAACTCGTAATAATACACAACTCGTAATAACAAACAACTTGTAATAATACACAACTCGGAATAACAAACAACTTGTAATAATACACAACTCGTAATAACACACAACTCGTAATAATAAACAACTCGTAATAACGCACAACTCTTATATATATATAATGAATTAAATTTTAGTCAAATAAATTTGTATTACCTCCAAATCTTCAAACCCAGTTGTCAATGATGGAAGTCCAAGAACAGAAAAAAAGATTTGAAGGATGTCTCGTCGGTCGGTGGACAAAATCGTTACACTGTTGTCTAGTTTTATAAGGCCAACAAGGTGCTCTATAAAAGACGTTAAACTCGGTTTCATTAAATGACCAAACCATCAAGGAGCTATTAGTGTAATAAATGGGTATATATTGATATTATGTAGAAGAGGCTATTTATTATTTAGCAGGTTACACGACCTCATGCTGTTGACATTTATAAATTCTCTTTGATACAGTTTATTGTTCGTTATAAATTCAGACCTTGTTGTTTGAAGAATTGCTACCCTTTAATTAAACAAATGTCTATCAAATTTCATTAACATATTTTAATACTGAAGGAGAAGTAGCTAACTTGGCTAACTATAAAAGGCTCGTAGTTGACAAGAATTCATTTACGTTAAAATCATATTGAAGTAGGTTATACGGCCGCGATCTTCACAATGTCAAGTTATTACGAACTTCATCTTATACATCTTCACAATGTCAAACTATTACAAACTTCATACTTATACATCTTCACAATGCCAAACTATTACAAACTTCATGCTTATACATCTTCACAATGTCAAGCTATTACAAACTTCATACTTACACATCTTCACAATGTCAAGTTATTACGAACTTCATCTTATACATCTTCACAATGCCAAACTTATTACAAACTTCATACTTATACATCTTCACAATGTCAAACTATTACAAACTTCATACTTATACATCTTCACAATGTCAAACTATTACAAACTTCGTTTTTGTATCCTGGAATGCAACGATTTGATTGGATTGTATGTTAACGAATTCAGCCAATCAGAGCCCTGGACAGATATACTGTAACATTAAGGCTCAAGGTCTACAGACTGACTATTTACACTTCTGATTTGCAGTTTTCGCAAAAAAGGATCCAATTGAAAATGCTTCAAACCCCATGATAAAAGAAAGGTTTCTATTGCAGTCAAAGTACAATACACAGTTCATAAAAGCTTGAAATTGTGAAGAACAATGTGAGAAATAGTTTTAGTCACAAATCCTGTTTATATAACTGTGATATCCATGCTCCCTTTTAAGAATGATAAATGTGAATATAATGATAGGGAGGTAAGAAGATTTCTCGACATGAGCAGAGGACATCCTTGGGGAGTGACAGTTTCATGTTGGATTATAAAACCCATATTCAATATGATTACGGCCGAGAAAATCGTAGCCAAGTTGTTTTTTTAATTTTTAAATTCCAGACCCGTAGTGACTAGAGGAAAGAAAGAAAGAAAAGAAAGAAACAACTATATTTTACAAGGATAACAATTTAGGTTCGCAAGTCCGCCGGGACATTTATCCTTTCAACCAGCTGGTCCTTGGCCAAACCTCTTGGCATTGATTTTTACCGGATTATCTATACCCATTTACATCTGGGTCGACTGGAATTATGAGTGAAGATGACTTATTCAAGGTCATCGGACTTTCACGAACTGATCGAAATTTGAACTCACGTCCGACTTTTTTAACGTATCGAAGCAAATGACGACATGACGTAAAGAACCAACAATGCCCATCGATGATAATAAATTAATATGGATGATTTTGAAGCGAACTACGTAGATCTTTGCTTGTTTAGTTATCAAAATTAGCAAAGTTAAAGTCTCCACTACGGACTCCGAGGGGAAAATTAGAAAGAGTTCCAACATATCCAAAATATCGATGAAACTTTGGATGTTTGAAAATTAGTCCAACCGACTTTATAGTAATTCTGAATGAATTGAATAAAGGAAGCAAGACATGTGACTACTCACGATTTCACAGAAAAACTCAAGGACCTGTTGAAACTCTGGAGGGCGATATTGAGTAAAGTTACCGTCATCTCTACAAGGCTCCGATGGGTTGTTAAGGAAGCAAAGCGGGTGATTAGCCGCCGTCTTTATAAAGACATTTATCACACTTTTATAGTCTGATATTTAGAGTTTTATAGACTTGGTATGGTTCTGACATTTGGGTTTATGACTGTGAGGTATATTGGCTATGAAAATATCATTACTCTTGGCGGTTATAGAAATTGTGCTTGACATTAGAGCGACGTATATTGTAGGTTTTACTACCAGTGGTGGCCATTACAGTCAAAACTATAATGTGAATAAACTCTTTGATAGACATATTTCACATTTATCTGAGGATTCAGTCCACCTTCATCTGTTTCAATGTTAAATAACGAAATTCAACCTTCCATAACTTTTTCCAGAAATCTCGTTGAAAACTTTCCTATATGTCACATGAAAGCCTGGCCAAAACTTAATCCTGTACAAAAATTTCAATATACAATGACCATGAAAATTTTGAACTAAACAAAATGAAAGTAAACCACTACATTTTATCAACATCCGCTTGACTGTCACTGCACACAAAACCACTATTTTTAGAAATAACCTTCCGCCAATTAAATTTCTCATTATCTCAGAAATTCTGAAAGAAAATGTAATTTCAGACATTAAACTTCAAATCTAGACTAAAAATTAGTCAAAAATGGGCATGCAATAACCCAAAAGGAAGGGAGAAAGAGGATTTCTAAAAATAGAACGGTCTAAATTATACAATCATAAGCATAAAATGTTTTACTGGTCTGAGTCCTTATATTGTACGTTGTTATCAAAAGAACGTTCCTTGCTCGGAGGTTCCATAATTTGACCTGTTTTTGCCAACCTAGTGTTAAATGATGGTGGCATTACTGCACCTGGTGATAAGAACTGAGCAAAGCTGACAGGACGGTAATATTCGTGACGTTTTCGGCATCAAAATTAAATTTTGACTTCGAAATTCGTCTAAATCAACATAAAAAAGACGTAGATCTGTAGGATGTAAAACTCCATTCTCCACAGGCAAAAAATCATGGTTAGAAAAAGTAGGCAGTAGAATATTATTTCATTCACCCAGGTCGTTGTAAGAGTAGGACGTAAAACTCTATTTCATGTCGTTAATTAACGGTGAAGGTAACAATAGAGTGAGGGTAATAACACGGTTCGAGCTACTCAAGTCTTAAAAATGAAATTTATAATTTTTCTCGACATGGTTATTATTGAGTTTTTAGCTTGGCTGCCTGCTGTGTCATTTTGTTCGGCAGTAAGATTGATTGGATTAGAGTTCTGTCAAACGTACATTTAATGTACGACAGGAATACCGTCTCCAAGTGACAACCCTCCACTTTGATCTGTCGGCTTTTACCATCTTCTAAGCCTCCTTAATGGGATAAAAGAGCTACTTGTCAATATGAGAAATGTTGGAAAGATAGAACCCGTCAAGTTCTTGACAAAGTTATTGTCATTATTGTATCTTAAGGCTTTGTCTACACCCGCCATTTTCTTCTGACATGTCGAATTAAAAGTATTACATTAACGAAATTAGGTTCAGAAGAACGAAACAACACGATGGTAACAACACAGTTGTGGTTATAGCCCGCCCTGAAAAGCTTGGTATGTGTGAAGGGGGAGGGGTTTGGGTGAGGTAGGGGGTCTGCTGTAAAGGAGGGAGAAGGTTGGGTAGTGGGTCCCCTGTGAACTATAGAAAAGAAACACAAATTGAAAGCATCATAATATTAATAAGAAGTAAATTGGTCAATGTATTAGCTTTTAAAGAATATTCATATTCGCGCAACGAAACGAAATATTCCATTCTGCTTGTTTCATCTATGTCCAAAGGATATAGAAGTCGGGGCTCGTCAATCCTTGATAAAATAGTTAGTTTGTGCCCGATTAAACAAATTCTAAAAAATTTAATGGAATTTTGTCCTCAGACAATATTTTGATAAAACGACAAAAAGTCCTTGAAATATTTCCAAGGAAATGAGATCAGAAAATGATCAAATTTCTTTTTATTTGACTTCTAGACGTCACTCAAATACACGGCATTACTCCCTACTTAGCAACTTGACAACAAAATGGCTGACAACATCTCGTATAATCTCGTATGTCAAGGGATCTTGTAAAAACCATCAAAGGGTTATGTCATTTAGGAGAAAAAATGGCAGTTAATGAGACGTCTGATTGACAAGCAGACTGGCGAGAGTTGGTTTAGGGCTCGAATTCTAGAGTCTATTTGACAGGGGGCCATGACAACCAACATGACGTCTGCCACCATTGCACGTGATCTGTCATTTTACTCATTTACTCAAAAATGCACACGTTGGTTTCTTCCTTCCTATCCTGGGAAAATCAAGAAAGATTCTTTAGATTAATACAACTGTTGTATTAGAAACTGGAAGTGTCTGTCAATATTGTAGGCTATTAGTGTCCCCTAGTCTCTGGATGACTAGACAGACCGTATAAACGCTATTGAGCCCTATATGAATAGGTAAATAGTTCCTGGTCCCATGGGGTCGAACGAATCCCCCCCCCCCCAACCTTAAAAACCTCGATTAAAATTCCAATATTAAAGTAGTCCACTGCGCCTTCCAAAAATAACTAATTTGGTTTACGTGAGTTATCTTCCCTGTTTTAACAGACCAGTGCTCGAGTTAGACACTGATACCTGACTTTCCAAGATTGACAGACCTACTTAAAGTTTCATTTTTTTTTAAAAACTATTTAATTGTGAAGTTTGAGACAAATATTTCAAAAAAAGAAATGGAAGTTGTCAAACAGCTGAACGTTTATATCTTTTTGAAAGTTTAATTCCTCGACAATTATTGGTTTAAAAATAATAAAAGATTCATAATTTTACTGTCATTTATTTTACACGAGGACATAAAAGTCTATGATTTTTTTATTTTGTGGGTTTTCTGAGTGTACATGGGCCATTTTCTTGACAACTTCTAGATTGGATAATATCAGATTTGAATACAGCATTAATTTATCAGAAATCTATGGATAGTGGTTTACTAAAGTTAAAAAGACAAGTAAATTCTCCCTTTTGTGATATTTAGTAGTTGGTAGATACAGTAACAGGACAAAATTAAATTTATATGGAAAATAATTACTTTTCTTAAATAACTTGCGACATTTCAACAACATGCAAGTTACTCAATAGAGTAATTGTTTTGCAAAAAACTGTGTCCAGTAGCAACTAGATAGTTACATCCGGAAACGTTCCAAAAACCCCTTGAGTAGGTTTCTACGGACAAGAGATCAACAAGAAAATATGAATTTTTCAAGGTCACCAGATTACTTCCACTAATTTACTAATACCATATTTTGTTGACGAACAAGACAGATGACGTCATGACGTTTTAAGAACTCTAACCGACCGAATTACAACCCTCCCATATTTTTAATTTGTTGTTTGTCTAAAATATAAAGAAGGTGTGGAGGATCTAGAAATCGCGCCTTTGATCTCCACGTGTGATTGTCACCTGATCATTGGAAAGAATAGAATGATGGGATGGGGTCAAGGGTCAACCATCATGTCGAGACAGTCACACAATGGGTCATCATTCACCGGGATGTTGGTCACGTCTTGAGGTTGTTTGCAGCTGACAGCAACCCGCTGTGTAGTGTCTTACTACTCACCAGGTTTAACATCAGCTTGTCTCCCACGTCTCTCAATACTGGTGGGTAATTACAGACGCAAGTCGTCCATGACAGTGCCCTGTGGTTCTCGCTGCTGGAGAGCTCTGTATAACAACTTATCAAGTCATTCAAACAGAACACAGGGACGTTTTTATGTTTTGATGGATGTAAACTGTAATTTAGTCACCTGTAAATGATAGAGTATTTGACGTAGATACCCCAGGAGTGGCGAGGTCGTTCTGCTGGGTGGGCAACATAAAAACATCTTTGGGGTTCGGCAATGTTACGTCTACGAAATATTTAAGGGTTTTATTTTATCTCTCCCTCTATTCAAATAATCTAAAAACAAAGTTTATTTTAAAAGTGAACATTTACATGGACAGAAGACCAACAACTACTGAGAAACCTACATGAATATAAAGGACAGTTTCAGTAGCGCATTGGTTCCAGACTTAAGCTTTGATCTGCCACATCAACACGCCAGTTACTTAAGTTAGCTGCATAAGTAAGTTTGAGAAATAGGGCGCAAGCATACACGAAACTGAAATTTTTTGGCTGCGTTTAGATAAACAAATCTGTAACCTTAAAACGTCAAAGCGTATCGGGGTTTCCCGGGCGTAAGCATGCCTGCCTTTTTGAAGTGCAACACCCAACACGAAACAAAAGGCTGTGAACACAGCTTAAGTTAAACTTAAAGGTAAGGGTTTAAGCATGGGCCGCAGTGCCCCTAAAACGCCAGTTATTAAAACGCGATTCAGAAAAAAAACAAGTCTTTTAACGCTCATAAAACGTTTAAAAGCGCATAGGGGTTTCCCGGGCGTAAGCATGCCTTTCCTTTTAAAACCCAATTCAATTAAGCAAAGTTACTTGAGAGGACGCAAGCATACACGAACTGAAATATTTGGCTGCGTTTATATTAACATGTCTGTAACGCTCATAAAACTTCAATAGCGCATAGGTTCCGGACGTAAGCATGACCTGCTTTGTACAAAATCCCAAATACGCCAGTTACTTGAGCGACGCAAGCATACACGCAACTGAAATATTTGGCTGTTTATATAAACACTAGTAACGCTCATAAAACTTAATAAATCGTCATGACTTTGATTTCAAAGCAGTTATTCACAACATCTTAAAATTTCACAATATAAACATTGTTAACTTCATCTAAAAAAGTTGAAGATTGTAATAGCTCGATCTTCAATTATCAGTTAAATTGTTTGACTTTAATATAAATCAAATTGTTCTGACATTACAGATGTTATAAATACCAGAGTTTTAAGCTTTCATCTTCACAATGTCAAGCTATTACAAACTTCATACTTATACATCTTCATAATGTATAAGACGCTGTTCGTAATAACTTGACATTGTGAAGATGTATAAGATGAAGTTTGTAATAGCTTGACATTGTGAAGATGTAAAAGATGAAGTTTGTAATAGCTTGACATTGTGAAGATGTATAAGATGAAGTTTGTAATAGCTTGACATTGTGACAATGTATAAGATGAAGTTTGTAATAGCTTGACATTGTGAAGATGTATAAGATGAAGTTTGTAATGTTATTGTCAAGATAGTATAAGATGAAGTTGTAATAGCTTGACATTGTGATATATAAGATGAAGTTTGTAATATCTTGACATTGTATATAATATGAGATTATACAGTAATCAAGGTATAAGCAAGTAAAAGCTTCTTGTAAGATAGGATATTTCCTTGTAAATCACAGCATTTCGGTGTTATAAATTCTTCTTGATCATATCGCTTCTCTTCTGACATATGTTATTTTAATATACGTTCTGGACAGCTAAACACACCAATAAATCAACCAATATAAAGCCTTCTTATCAGTAGAAAGCTATTTAAATTCTGGAGAACCAAACACACCAATAAATAACCGCTCATAAATTTATCTTATCATATCGCGTTCTAGCATTCTACACTTTTAATTTGTTAAAGGGCCATAACTCTGCTCTGTACCTGTCAATTAAAATGAGTTGGAAGAGGTTTGAATGACAAGCTGTACGGGTAATGTATGTTAACTACAGATAAAATGTACATAAATTTGATAAACGACTTCACTCTACTCGGATCTGGTTAGTGTAAAACATTCTCAAATTTAACCTTAATGGAGCTGTCCCCTTCACAGCTCCGTCAGTTATTACCTCTCGCTAATTTATTGAAGTTGTATTTGACAATAATTGTTAGAAATGAAACGAAATAGAGTTTAACCTTCAACTTCTCTGTAGAATAACGAGGTTATAAAATGCAATATGAAGTTTAACATCCTCTTGTTTCAATTCTGAAATTCGAATGCAGCAAACTGATGGTATCGATACCTTGTAACAACGCCAGTTAGTAGTAACTAGATTGTATACCGCCCAACGTTGATCATCAACAACTCAAGGTTAATAAGACTTTCTGTAGAGAAACATGACATGACTTCAAAAGTGTTTACAGGACAATAGTCGGAAGAAAGAGAGGCCAGGTTTTACTTGCTAATGTACGTTAACAAGAGTCAAACTTTATTAGCTAGATACACCTTATGGCGCAAAGTGACGGAACCCGAACAGTGTTCATAAGAAAGTATGAAAGTTGAGTAACCCAAGAAAGTATAATAGAGGAATTTGAGGGGTTATAAATATAGAATTGATAAAAGGAATAACACCTAACGATTAGTCGTTGTTTCAAAAGTACAGCATGATCAACAATTACCCCAGGTAACCCTATTTCTCGACATTGACAAATCTCGTTATAAAAAGAAAAATAGGGTGAATCTTGCAACAGAAAAATGGTAAAGTGTTTACCGTAACATATGGAGAAAATACTCTCGTGATGTCTGCTGCCAATTTCAATCAAAATTCTAATCATTTTCTTTTAACATGATGAGAGCCTCCTCGGGACATTATCCATCATCCATTGTTGTTTAAAGACGGTAAGGAGAGGAAGGTTGAAAGACAGGGTTGTATCCTGGGGGGTAGAGATGACTGTTAGTAGAATCTCAGGCTTGTAAAGGAAAGTGAAGGGGTGGCTGGCGATGGTGTGTGAAGAATGAAGTAGTCGTTAGGTTTGTAGCCGCAGGCTAAATACTGATTACTATCACATCTTCTACAATATAGTTAACACTTTCAACAGATAGTTTGTATCACTAGCTCACCCTCTTCACCATCTAACATGTGTACGTTTCCAGTAATCATTATTTCCCACCCCTCGGGCTATAAACACTTCACCAAACTAACCCCTCGGGCAGGTAACCACTTCAACCCTGTATTTTCACGCTATATTGACACATATTCTATTAGTTTTGAAGCTATGATGGATAGTTGAAAGTGATAACAACATGTATTTCAGATGTTCAAACGGGCACCTGTCATCAATTACTATCTTCTCTAGTTTGAAAAAGCGTCTGAAAGTCGTCAACATACTTCATAATAGTTACATGTGCTTTATTCAAATGTCTTTTTATAGCCGACAATATTTCAAACTCTCAACACGATTCCTTTCTAGCTAATATTGATCACCGCTCAAATGAAATTGTTAAAAATCCTATTTTACTCGTTTTTAAAACTTTGAGCTGTACTTTTTTTGTTCAAATATACTTTATTGTGTCAATTCTTTGACCTTTTTAGATCCAAACTAATCTCTTTGTAGAAAGATTTGATCTAAATGTGTGACGAGTGCACGTGTATCTGAAATATACATCAACGAAAGATCTAAATGTAAGATTCGGTTTGTGTAAATTGGTCCAAACCCCACCGAAGGCAACGAAAATGTTAAAAATATGACTCGATATTGATGCGTTGTAAAGTATACCTGAATAAATTTCTATATAGTTATTATTCCGGTAAAACTTCAGAAAACTGCTCAGGTTTGCTTGTTTTGGTTTTTCAAATTTTGATTCATTTTTCAGAGGGGATCAAGTGACGCTTTTCACTCCAGAGTGCTTACCACCAAGGTCTAGAATATCAAATCCATCACTAACGAGATCTCTAGACAGTTGAGAATGATTCTTTAACTAATTAAGGTCGGTCAGTCAACTGGGACAAGTCATTATTAACATAATGGATATCTAGAAGGCAAATTAAAATTTATTATCAATTTTTAAAAAAACAATATTTTATAGCCCGTCTCTTTCATTAGATCAATAAAAATCTTTTGTTCTTATAAAATAATAAAAATAAACGGGTGATGGATAACAATAGTCGATATTTTAATTGTCACGCTAGATTGATACAAAGGGTTTCTATTGTTTTATAGTTCGATAGTTTTCTTTAATATCTATACTTATTCTAGTTACTAGATAGAACTTGATAAATATATAACTGGACTCTGGTATGTGGTTGATACAAGTAGGAGTGCCCTCGTCGAAACGTCGCAAGGAATCATTGGTTGATTAGGACGGGTGTACTCTCGTCGAAACGTCGCAAGGAATCATTGGTTGATAAGGGCGGGTGTACCCTCGTCGAAACGTCGCAAGGAATCATTGGTTGATAAGGACGGGTGTACTCTCGTCGAAACGTCGCAAGGAATCATTGGTTGATTAGGACGGGTGTACTCTCGTCGAAACGTCGCAAGGAATCATTGGTTGATTAGGACGGGTGTACTCTCGTCGAAACGTCGCAAGCAATTATTGGTCGATAAGGACGAGTGTACCCTCGTCGAAACAGACGTGAGTGCCCACATCGAAACGTTGTTATTTAATAAAGTGATTGTTATCTATATAATTGTGGGCAGATATATCTTCTAGTAACATACTTGTGTGGTATTTGGTAATTAGAGAATATATCTGCCACAATTATATGGATAACAATTACTTTATTGAAATAACTTGCGACGTTTCGACGAGGGAACTCCCATTATATATGCCCCCAACCATATATTTAAGTCCAGATATATATTCACCAAGTACTTAATGTGACTCAAGTAAATACCTTGTACGGGATGGGAGTTTTTTAATAAATCTTTGGAATGTAACAACAATTTGATGTAAAATATTGTCAAGAAAGACTCGAGGAAATCGAAACAGATATACCAGGGACCCATTTATAGTGATATAAGGGATACTGTGTCTTAGAATGAATACAAAAATTAAACTTGGTCAATAAGAGCATATATTCATCAGTAGATAACCAGCTGCCATAAATAACATAACATAATCCTTATATAATCCGATAAATTCAAACTTAGTAATTATCCATTAAAATGCAATCATTAATGACTTAGTTTTGTGGGTTTTCAAGATTTCACAGGGATTCTGTTACTTTATGACATCAGGTAAGTTCACTGATGAATATAAACTCATATTGACTATTCTTAAGAACTATAATTTTATGTTCCTTCTAAGATACAGTGTCACTTTGAACAAGTTGAGTTTATTTTAACAACTTATATATATATATATATAGGCTGAAACACGATAGAGGATTTTTATATATATATTATAGATTTTCTGAGGTAAACTGTTTTGGAAATCCTAAAAAGCTGATATCCAAAGAAGTCGTATGCAGCGTACTCTTATTAAATGAGGGGTGAAGCAGGAAAAAAAAGCCTGCCATACACAATCTAATATGTATGAGAAAAAATTCAAAGATCGATCACAATAATCACCTGTGTTTAATCTTCGGAATGCACTAAAACTAACGAGCGGAGTCGAGACTTGACGGAAACAATCATCATAAATTAACTTTGTACTAAAATATGTTGATTATGATATACGTCATGTTGTATTAAATTTTTTTTTTTGTACTAAATTTGGTAATATTAAATGATGCATTATTTAAATACTAATCGATTGAGACCATAGGGGAGTGTCCCCTTTGATACCAGACCATATATCATAATAGTCTTATAATGGTAAATTACCAAGTACAAAGATATGATTTATAGGCTTTCATATTTAAACAACGGCCGAGTACCAACACGTGGTACCTACCAGATCAACTTATTTAAACGTCTTGGGTAAGTGTAACTATGGCGGATGATTTCGATGCTCTTGCTACCAGCCCGGGCACCTGTTCCTTGGTTTTTCTAAAACGAATTTTTCAAATTAATTGCTAGGGATTCAAGATCGTAAATATTGGCAACATTTTATCACAGATATTTTGAAATGATACAAATAAACCACAACACTGCTGTATCTTTGTTTAGAAATATTTTATGTTTTAAATAAATTAACAGAAAAAAAATACTAAAAATATATACTATTTTCCTTCTATTTTACGAAACTTTAGTTGCCTTCTTCAGAAACACTTCAGTTGTCCTATGATCACATTTCATTCATCCTTCTATTACTTATTCATTCTTAACTTTGAATCAGTAAGAGAAGGACAGAAAACAAGGTGATCATAAACTACTGAACTTCTGAAGAAGGCATTTACTTTCGACAGGACAATACTATATCTTTAATTGTACCACAAATAACAAAAATTCTGAGTTCTGATTGGTCCAAATACATGGGGTTTAATAGCAATTTGACATCATGTCTTTGCAATTTGGCGTATTAATTTCAGCGAACTAGTTACAAATCTTGTTAATGTTAAAATGATAAAAAGGATGTCTTCTTTTCATTCGATAGCGCACGTGCAGTTTGTTGTTACGTGCGTCACACTGCACCTAACGTCAAAAAAACCGAATAACCCATGTTCTAAATTATCCATAAAAAAGAGTCCGGGAACAAAATATTCACAATTTGTGGTACAATTCCGATAAACGACTTTCTGTTTTAGATTTAGAGGGGGTTTATTCGATATTTAACCATGCTTGAATATACCATTAGAGACCCTCGACAACAAGCGGTCTCGGGATCTAAAGATTCAAGCATGGTTAAATATCGAATAAACCCCCTCTAAATCTAAAACAGAAAGTGTTTATCTTCTAATTGTTTCCCCACATAGGAATTGGTGACATAAAAAAATAAATGTTTTACAATACGCAGGTATTTAAACCCTTTTATGTAGAAAATAGTGTCTCAGACCCCAAGTTAATGCCATTTGCCTAATGCATAGTTATTCTTCACGACCTGAAAAGTAACTGAAACAATCTCGCTGTTACTTTCATGTATACAAACATACCCACCCTGGTCTCATCTATCATATATACCTGGTGTACCGAAATAAGTCAATTCTTACATAAATCTTAACCCCGACAAAATCTATTGTTTCTTTGTGGGTAGAGTGAGTGATGTATGTTGGGTGTTGCTTTCGACTTGATCGACGATTGGCATCAGTCGTTAACGTAGTCAGTGATTGACTAGCTATCGAGTATCGATCTACAAAAATCGATGGTAAAATCAAGAAAATCAATACATGCTCTTTTTTATGCTATAAGTAGAAAATGTATCACCAGCCAGACAAATTCATGGAAACGGCAGAGTTACTCGATTTCATACATTTGTATGACCAGAAAAAGCCTTTTCAAGATCAAAAACATTGCTGTGCTTTCGAGTTTCGGCCCGGTGTTGGTTTTCATCCTCTAATACCTACAATATTCGAATTCCCTTGAGACAATGGTCAGTCTATTAGAAAGTTATACGGGTCATGCTGTTGACGACGCTCATTCGATTTTGAAGAGAACACGTGTGCCCCAAAATATCCCTGCAGTGGCTCAAAGTTGAAACAGGAATTAAACTGACTTATAGAGGATTCTCAGAATGCAGAAAAAAATCTTACAAATTCCACAGGGGAGGGACTTACTTTGGCCCCCGTCCCCACTCTTCAAGTTGATCCACTGTTGAATGTTATTTGCATGACCTTGTTCCATTTTCTTGCTTTAACTAAAATACATAAAGAATGACGTAAAACTCCGTTTCATTACAGTCTATTCTTCTTTTAGAATCATATCACAAAGTCCCAATTGAGTTGTCATTAATTTTCTATTGTCAGTTAGGTGGCATAAAAATGTCAGAGCTTGACAGTAAAAACAGTGGGGATATGACACAAAAATTGATGATGTTTTCAGAATAAAATAGATAGGTTTAGTAAGATTGAAAGTTCCTCGTCACGATTTAAACACTTGTCAGCTAGTGATATAGATATACTATTGTTTTTTTTAAAATAATATACTCTTTTGTTTCATCAAGGGCGGTAACTAGTCAGATATAAATTCCAGCTATAATATAAGAAGAATATAGATAAGGCATGACAACCTGTCGTTTTACAGTCATTATATCATAGATCAAATCAGATATATCCACAGTGTATATCATTGTGTCTGGATGTTTTAATTGTTAATAGGCGATATATGTAGACAGTGTTGTCACATTGTCAATTCTTTCATTACTAATAAATTTCAGTAAATACCTATCTATAATAATTTGATTATTATTAATGTGTTTTTTGTTATTGATGGAATTGTTCGGTTAGGTGTCATAGTTGACAAAAACAAAAGTCGTTTTGTCTTAAATATTTAAATGGAAATGTTAAACGCCATTTTATAGTAATTTTAGGTTTATTATAGTGTTGGACTGCATTCTGATTGTAATTATGACTGGTGTAAACGCATCCCAGTGTCTCGAATTGTCTTATTAAGTATGACGAATAGGGGTATGGTTCGAACACGACTATAAATGGGGACATGCAGTAATAGCTGTTCAGTCAGGGGCCATCTGTTGTTTGGGGGGGGGGGGGGTCAATGTAAGCCGCCCCCCCCCCTGCTTCTTTACGCCCCGAACAATTCTTACCCCCTGCAGCTACGGACTTTGAGTGGATATTCCAACTGATTTCCTCCAACTATTTGATGGATAATAAAAACAGTAATCTAGGATACTCCTACACGGCCAACTATTACTCTAACCAGAGCTACATGACGTCAACAAGAATCCTCTCTAGCCCCGTTTACACCAGGCCGTTCCGATCTCGGTCCGGAGTAAATTTGGGATTTTTTCGCGACCGGGTCCGGACTGAGAACGCTTTATAATGGCCTGGTGTAAATGGGGCTTTTATCTCAGTTAAAACAAAATATATCTTTATTTCCATTATGTAGCTGTGATGACGACAGGCGCCTCGTTACCAGTGTCACAATGATTTATACCGGGTTATGGCCCTTGAAAGATATTAATACCCTGCCTGTCGAGGATGAGTCAACATCATCAAGTATTAAATCACACTGTAATCACTTAAAAACACTCATAAATCACTGACATGTCGACGATACACTGGACAGTTTAACACTGTGCTATACATATATAAAAATGAAACGATAAATAATTATAACGTCTAGTTACACCAGTAGCAACTGACGCGAAGATATGATTGTTATCAAAATATCAATTGTTAAGTCTGTCTTGATTATTTTGTATACATTTATTATATATTTTCATAAATAGTAATAGAAATAATTCTGTTATTATATACCGCATATTCTAATCATTCTATAGAAATAATTCTGTTATTATATACCGCATATTTTAATCATTCTATAGAAATAATTCTGTTATTATATACCGCATATTTTAATCATTCTATAGAAATAATTCTGTTATTATATACCGCATATTTTAATCATTCTATAGAAATAATTCTGTTATTATATACCGCATATTTTAATCATTCTATAGAAATAATTCTGTTATTATATACCGCATATTCTAATCATTCTATAGAAATAATTCTGTTATTATATACCGCATATTTTAATCATTCTATAGAAATAATTCTGTTATTATATACCGCATATTCTAATCATTCTATAGAAATAATTCTGTTATTATATACCGCATATTTTAATCATTCTATAGAAATAATTCTGTTATTATATACCGCATATTTTAATCATTCTATAGAAATAATTCTGTTATTATATACCGCATATTTTAATCATTCTATAGAAATAATTCTGTTATTATATACCGCATATTCTAATCATTCTATAGAAATAATTCTGTTATTATATACCGCATATTCTAATCATTCTATAGAAATAATTCTGTTATTATATACCGCATATTTTAATCATTCTATAGAAATAATTCTGTTATTATATACCGCATATTTTAATCATTCTATAGAAATAATTCTGTTATTATATACCGCATATTCTAATCATTCTATAGAAATAATTCTGTTATTATATACCGCATATTCTAATCATTCTATAGAAATAATTCTGTTATTATATACCGCATATTCTAATCATTCTATAGAAATAATTCTGTTATTATATACCGCATATTTTAATCATTCTATAGAAATAATTCTGTTATTATATACCGCATATTCTAATCATTCTATAGAAATAATTCTGTTATTATATACCGCATATTCTAATCATTCTATAGAAATAATTCTGTTATTATATACCGCATATTCTAATCATTCTATAGAAATAATTCTGTTATTATATACCGCATATTCTAATCATTCTATAGAAATAATTCTGTTATTATATACCGCATATTCTAATCATTCTATAGAAATAATTCTGTTATTATATACCGCATATTCTAATCATTCTATAGAAATAATTCTGTTATTATATACCGCATATTCTAATCATTCTATAGAAATAATTCTGTTATTATATACCGCATATTTTAATCATTCTATAGAAATAATTCTGTTATTATATACCGCATATTTTAATCATTCTATAGAAATAATTCTGTTATTATATACCGCATATTTAATCATTCTATAGAAATAATTCTGTTATTATATACCGCATATTCTAATCATTCTATAGAAATAATTCTGTTATTATATACCGCATATTTTAATCATTCTATAGAAATAATTCTGTTATTATATACCGCATATTCTAATCATTCTATAGAAATAATTCTGTTATTATATACCGCATATTCTAATCATTCTATAGAAATAATTCTGTTATTATATACCGCATATTCTAATCATTCTATAGAAATAATTCTGTTATTATATACCGCATATTTTAATCATTCTATAGAAATAATTCTGTTATTATATACCGCATATTCTAATCATTCTATAGAAATAATTCTGTTATTATATACCGCATATTCTAATCATTCTATAGAAATAATTCTGTTATTATATACCGCATATTTTAATCATTCTATAGAAATAATTCTGTTATTATATACCGCATATTCTAATCATTCTATATATAGAATATCTTTTTTTTTTGCAAAATTAAACGCCAATTCTGGTCAAAGGCAATATATATATATATACAGGAATGTAATCACAAATAACAAATTACCAGAATCAAGTAGATCTTGGTGACAATAAAAATGTTCAAACACAGAAGACGGATTGATAGCCATACAAATTGACATTAAGAAATACAAACATAGTAATTTACGGGTAAAATGATATCAATATTAAACTTGTTAAGGAATAGCGTATTTATACGCAGAAAGAAAAAACTATATTTTAATAGCTTTTAATAGGAAAACAACTTAGGTTCACAGTTAGGGATCCTAACAGCTGGGATGGTGATGCTGTTTTAATAAGCACGTACGTATTGTGTAACACGGGTTTAAAACGAGTCATGCAGTATATAGCGATATGATACGATAAGGCCTGGAATATATTTTAATTTATAAAGCACGTGTGTAATTAGTCAATTGACCTAGATACATGTTGACGTATTAAGCAATGCGAGCATCCCGTTTAAAATGAGTTAATAACGTGTTTGTGTCGTTATGTTTTTTTTAAAAAGCACGTGTAATTGGCCAATTGACCTAGATAAGTAAAACTTATCAAACAAAGCAAGCATGATGTTTACATGTGTTTACAATGAGTGATATATTAGCACGGTAATAACTAATGACAAAAACCGTAAACAACAAGTGGGAGAAGATGATGAAATATTAGTTTATCAGAAAACGATAAATAATGGAAAACAAATCACTTATTTTGTTATTTTCCTTCAACATTCATTTTTAAATTCGTGTAAATCATAGTGAAAAAAACTAGCAAGATATATAGATTATACACTGTAAAAACGTTTCGTATTTTCTATAAAATTTTCAAGGCATTGTGGCTGTCAAATTATCCCGGGGATATATAACTGTATTAGTGTCAAAAACTATCATTAACAAGATTACCTGGATCTAGAAGATCCTTTCTTTCGGCTGGCCCACGGTAAATATCTCTTAGCAACCGTCTTATTCTATTAATATCTATTTCACCCAATTTCATATCCTCATGGGTTCGTCGTACTTTTTTTGGGAGGAGGAGAGACGGAAGCTTGACCCCCGTGCCCAAGGTAATAAATGTAGAAGTATTAGATCCCTTGTCAAGTAGAAATCTAACAGTTAAAGAGTAACGATACTGTTCTGGCGAAACTTCCCGCATTGTACACCGTATCGCGTTACCTGTCTTCATTACACAAGTCAAGTGCAGGAAGGTGGGGTGGGCTTATTATTTCACAATACATGCTAACAGTGTAGTCGTGTGAAATATCGTACAACAAATCTAATTTGCCATCACATTATAGTTGATTTATAGGAGAAAAACGTGAAATTAATAGATTTTGTCTCCTTGGTTATGTTTTTAAAAAGATATTTGTAAAGAAAGAAGAGGATATATTGTTCTAATCTGTATATTAGTGATAAACAAAATCTTTCCCCCTTTCTAATACCATTAAAAAAGCACCTCTGACCTTTCTATTATCGTTAAATTAAATCGAATGGAGTTTTACTCACTACTCTTCTGCACCTTATGGGCTAATGAAGATGGATCCTGTTTGTAATAGAAATTAAATGAATGGAGTTTTACGTCCTACTCTTCTGCACCTTATGGGCTAATGAAGATGGGCTGTTTGTAATAGAAATGAAATGAATGGAGTTTTACGTCCTACTCTTCTGCACCTTATGGGCTAATGAAGATGGACTGTTTGTAATAGAAATGAAATGAATGGAGTTTTACGTCCTACTCTTCTGCACCTTATGGGCTAATGAAGATGGACTGTTTGTAATAGAAATGAAATGAATGGAGTTTTACGTCCTACTCTTCTGCACCTTATGGGCTAATGAAGATGGAGCTGTTTGTAATAGAAATGGTAAATGAATGGAGTTTTATTTCCTACTCTTCTGCACCTAATGGGCTAATCCAAAAAAACTGGACTTGTACTAAATATATATTAAGATTATAAATGAATAGGAGTTATACTCCTATCTTTATTATGAAAACTAATAAATAATACGATTGACACCTCCCCCACCCCAACAAAACAAACTCATGTCCACGTATACTAAATAATCATAAGCCTCTAAGATTCATAAAATAGTAGAGGTATATCTCATAAGCATATATAATCTGGAACTTACCACTGTAAAACTCAGTCACATAGTATAAATTCATACCTTATTCAAGAATATGAATCAAGGTTTACCAAAAAAAGTACTGTAAAAACATTTAATTGACTACCTCCCCCACCCCAACAAAACAAACTCAGTGTCCACATATACTTATATCATTAAGCCTTAAGATTCATAAATATATAGGGTATATCTCTATATTGCCATTCATATTACTGGAAATTGCGATGTAAAACTCGATAACATAGGGCCTATCTATACAAAATGGAATATTAGTCCTAATAATTGGCAATTAGTACCGAATGTAATCAACTTTCCTAATATCACATTAAGGCAACGTACCGAATGAACTATTACATAATATATATCTGTGGTATATATAACATGTTGAATTGTTTATGTAATAAATATCCTATAATAGGTAACACGTTATATTGAAGGTTTTCTATAAATAAATTTAAATACATTGTTATATAGACAGAGTTATTTGTCACCTGACAGTATAGTAAATCATTTTACCTGTATTTCAATCATTCCACACCTGTATATAGATATGATTGACACCTGTCAAATACAAATGTTACATGATTGACAGGTCTAATCGAAAAATTGATTTTTGAAATATAAAATTTGTTTTTCACGTCAAGATAGATTTAACGTCATTTTTTTTTTTAATCTCATTAAATAATTTTATCAACCAAGCCTTTAGTTGAGGGCTTCAAATTTTCAAAACCAAGTCCTAAGCAATAAATAAAATCGATAAAGCAAAAATCGAATGATACATCAAAAATATTGATTTTTGGACCGGGTATTTAAAAGATCCCGGGGTCTTATTGAAACACAGTCTTCTCCCCTGAAAACAAACTGACAAACTTAGACAATTTTTGAAATTTGCTACCTGCATTAATCAACGCTATGGATTTATGACGCCATTTGCAATTGACGTCATAGCGTACAAGGCGACGGAATAACCGAGTCGGGAGAAAACAAGAAAACATATCGACCTAATGGCTTATATTTGTGATAAAGTTATTATTATAAACTAAATTAAAATGAAAATTGAATAAGGTGTTGATATAAAAGTGATATATATATATATATACTAGTTATAGGTGTACTAGATGTACCTGATAGGTTTGGGTGTAACATTGATAGGCCAGATAAGTGATATTTAGATGATATCAGTGCTTATTTACTACTGCCATTTTTCCATCAGTTATAAAACCAAATAGTCGTCTAAAAAATTATTTTTCCGTACGTTCTTTTGTACTATATTCATGTTATTTTCTTCCAACCCATTGTTTTGTTTTATCGATTTTTGTATGCTGCCCACAAAGGGTGTATATACAATAAATTATATCTATATATCTAAATATATTTATATTAAACAAACTGATAGAACCTCAATGGATGTTCATCAACAACCTCATCTAGTCTAAAAACGTATCTCCAGGCTAGATCGCTGATGATGCAGGAAACACATGTTACGGTTCTTCTCCGTTGCTATTTCTTGTAACTGTTTCTGGTTTAGGGTGTAACAGATACTCTCCTATAGAAGCGCTGGCCTAGGTTACAAGTATTAGGTGCTGTAAGAGATACTCTCCTATAGAATTACTGGCCTAGGTTACAAGTATTAGGTGTTATAAGAGACACTCTCCTATAGAAGCACTGGCTGGCCTAGGTTACAAGTATTAGATGTTATAACAGATACTCTCCTATAGAAGCCCTGGCCTAGGTCACAAGTATTAGGTGTTATAAGAGATACTCTCCTATAGAAACACTGGCCTAGATCACAAGTATTAGATGTTATAAGAGATACTCTCCTATAGAAGCACTGGCCTAGGTCACAAGTATTAGGTGTTATAAGAGATACTCTCCTATAGAAGCACTGGCCTAGGTAACAAGTATTAGGTGTTATAAGAGATACTCTCCTATAGAAGCACTGGCCTAGGTAACAAGTATTAGGTGTTATAAGAGATACTCTCCTATAGAAGCACTGGCCTAGGTCACAAGTATTAGGTGTTATAAGAGATACTCTCCTATAGAAGCACTGGCCTAGGTCACAAGTATTAGGTGTTATAAGAGATACTCTCCTATAGAAACACTGACCTAGGTCACAAGTATTAGGTGTTATAAGAGATACTCTCCTATAGAAGCACTGGCCTAGGTAACAAGTATTAGGTGTTATAAGAGATACTCTCCTATAGAAGCACTGGTCTAGGTATACAAGTATTAGGTGTTATAAGAGATACTCTCCTATAGAAGCACTGGCCTAGGTTACAAGTATTAGAGATATGCTATATAGAGATACATCAATTTATAAGAAATGTCTATGGTCTGGAGGTTACAAGTATTATGTATTATAAGAGATATTCTCCTATAGAAACACTGGCCTAGGTTCACAAGTATTAGGTTTATAAGAGAATCTCTATAAAGCTTATCAGAAGTATTGGTACTAGAGATATTCAAGTAGAAATAGTGCTATTTCAGTATTAGGATAATTTGATAAGAATTTCTATTCTGGAAGACAAGATTAACTATGATCATCTCGTATTAGATTCTGTGTCAGTCAAATATTCCTAAGTTTATAAGGATGCACCAAAAACTGTTCTGGACATATTAATGCGTATACGGAACTCTCTATAACCTGAACCTTGATCGAAGCTCATTGACTAAGAGCTACCTATTGCAAAGACTTAGAAAGTAGTGCTTACCTTCTTCAAATTTGGAAATAGGAAAGTCTTGGATTTGTATTCTTTAAGATTAACCTACCTGAACAGTTAATTGTTCAGTAAGAATCATTCCTAATGATAAACTGAAATGACACAAGATTAACGGTTTATGAGGAGATATTGCCTATAGTACACGTAGTTATTCGGCGTTCGAGATTACTCTAAAGCACTGAACCTGTGAACTAAAGCCTCAGACTTAAGTCAGAGCTTAATCTTTTTGGGACCAGCTTTATCTTTAAGAAATCTGCTTACTTTGACTTCCTAATTTGTAAAAAGGAAAGTCTTTTATCCTAACTTCTTTAAGTTAGACTTTAACCAAAGTTCAACTTTAGTCAAGGTAAGAACGCTGCATATGGCACTAAATGACAAAATAAATATACCAAGATCTCACGGTTTGATGAGGATGTATGATTGACATATATTTGTAAACGTGATGTTATTCGAGACCTCGCGAGATTACATTCTAATTAGCACTACTATGACTTCTGGGTAAACTTCATGCCTCAGTTTTACTTACACACGTCATATTTTTGTTTGACATTCTGTTTCTGGCACCAATGAAACTAATTACTAACTGTATGATTGATAATCGTGTCTACTATTGATGTTTTTATCTACCAGACGTTGAGTAAACTGTCATCACTTGGGTGGGCTAAGTACACCATCTTCTACAGTCTCACTAACTCAACTCGTCATGTACATTTACTGTTTCGAATACCGGATTTGTGTAAATGAAAAATAAATTATAAGCGACATTTAGGGGTAGAGATTGCAGTAAATTTTTATGGTACACTACACTACTCCTGAGATTTATTTCACACAGCGTTTCTACAATTTACACTGAAGAAAGAACATTGTTAAAACATCGTGTACGATAGAAAAAGTATAGTGTATCAAAAAAAAACTGATGATGATAATGTAAATTGTTGAAACGTTGTGTACAATAAAACTGGGGATAGTTTACCATAATAACTGATGATCACAATGTAAATTGTTGAAACGTTGTGTAAAAAAAACCGAAGAGAGTATACCATAAAAAATGATTATCACAATGTAAATTGTCGAAACGTTGTGTGTCTTTAGAACATAAATGACTTTTCTCAAATACAAGAAGGAATGCATTTCTGCAAAAAAAATGTCGTTCCTAAAAGTGTTAGCACAATCTTGATTTTTAGGGGTCGTTTTGGGCCTTTGTTACATTTAAACAGTCCTCAGAAATACTCAAGCTCTAAGAAAATCGCAAAATACCTTGAAATATACCTCAAAAATTTCACTTTTTATTTTTTTTCCGTGTTGTACGCGGCTGGTCTTCAGTCAGTCTGAAAATTGTGTGTCCTGTTGACAAAATCTACAATTGTTATTACATGTACTTTCTTTTTGTTTTATCAGTGTGGGCCTGCGCAGTAGTCTATTTATAACTCTTTGATTTTCCAATATGGCGGGACGTTCATAATATCTTAAGACATTATGATTTTCAAACACGGATAAATATGTATACCCATGGATTTGAAGGCTCTTATTTCAAAGGTAAGCTCTGTAGACTATGTCTGATTAGCTAAACAAAAGATTTCATGTGTTTGCGGCTGTCGGATGATTTCCAATACAAGAAGGAATGCATTACTGCAAAAATGTCGTTCCTAAAGGGTTAGCAGTATCTTTTCTCTTCTCATCACTGTAGCTAATGCTTGGATCCAAATTCAGTCAGACTTTGTGTGACTAACGATGAATGTATCACCTGTCACCACATATGGTCGGGATGACGAGACTAACCAGTTGTCGAAGTTTTTTCGCCACCCGTCAACAGTTTTCACTAAATAATATTTGATGGGTGAACAGATGCTTGGTGTTTTAAAATATGTTTGAAGCTGTTGGGATGTTTAGGTTCCTGAGGAAAATATCCAGTGCACATTTATCACTCGGTGCTTGTCTGTCAAAACGTGGTAGTCAAAGAAAATATGGCAAATATTACCTTGTGAAAGGATGCCAGTCCTGAATGATCTGATTCTAAAGAACACTAATAGTGGCTTTGGAAATATTTGTGTTCACCAGCCAATAATGTGTATTTTCAGAGAGTCCATCCCTAATATTGTTTATTTTCGTAGGTTATTAGTAACTCGGCATCCCTTTCAAGAAGGAGTCTCACAAAGCTAATGTTTTCTATTTAGTATTTAGGTTTGTCAACTCGACATCCCTTTCAGAGAGTCCACAAAGCTAATGTTTTCTATTTGGTATTTAGGTTTGTCAACTCGACATCCCTTTCAGAGAGTCCACATAGCTAATAATGTTTATTTGGTATTTAGGTTTGTCAACTTGACATCCCTTTCAGAGAGTCCACATAGCTAATAATGTTTATTTGGTATTTAGGTTTGTCAACTCGGCATCCCTTTCAGAGAGTCCACATAGCTAATAATGTTTATTTGGTATTAGGTTTGTCAACTCGGCATCCCTTTCAGAGAGTCCATATAACTAATAATGTTTATTTGGTATTTAGGTTTGTCAACTCGGCATCCCTTTCAGAGAGTCCACATAGCTAATAATGTTTATTTGGTATTAAGGTTTGTCAACTCGGCATCCTTTTCAGAGAGTCCACATAGCTAATAATATTTATTTGGTATTAAGGTTTGTCAACTCGGCATCCCTTTCAGAGAGTCCATATAGCTAATAATGTTTATTTGGTATTTAGGTTTGTCAACTCGGCATCCCTTTCAGAGAGTCCATATAGCTAATAATGTTTATTTGGTATTAAGGTTTGTCAACTCGGCATCCTTTCAGAGAGTCCACATAGCTAATAATATTTATTTGGTATTTAGGTTTGTCAACTCGGCATCCCTTTCAGAGAGTCCATATAGCTAATAATGTTTATTTGGTATTTAGGTTTATCAACTCGGCATCCCTTTCAGAGATATCGCAATAATGTTTATTTGGCGTATTGTATTGTCTGCTGTCAGTGTTTGGTCTTCAGTGTGAATAATGAAAGAGAAAGGGAAAACCAACAGATGAGAAAACGAGACAGAAGCTTTTAGTATTAACAATAATCAAAGTGAACAGCCTGGATGACTTGTCAATACAGTTGGCGGCAATCTTTTATACATTACAAATAGCACTTGACAACCACGACTAATGTACTGCGCCAAACCGGAAGTTAATGTAATAACGAGTGACAGACTAACAAGTGATAAAAATGAAATGGTGTTTAATGTCCTACTGTTCTGATGGAACTAACAATTATGTTTTGAAAATTGCTTTGGTGCAGGGTCATAGGGCGGGCGCGGGGGTGGGGTGTGTCTTTAATCTAACAAAAGATGGGGCTAAACAATTGAGCTGAATACGTCAATCATCACGTATAATTTGTCTGTATACTCGCTTGTAAAAGCTGATTTTTGATACACACAGAAATGTCGTCATTAATGTATTGTAAAGCAATTCAAAATTACTGATTGTTAGAGAATGTTTTGTTTTGCAACGTTTCGATGGTTTCCTCTATTGCTCATAATAATTCGTATTCATTTAGCTAATTAAAACAGTTTTGCATCTTGCCGCAATAATCTCATTTATTAAGCCTACAAGCTAGATTGACACAAGTGCAATTACTGTTACATTATTGTTACAATGTTTCAACATATTCCCCTTTTCAATGCAAGGCTCCTTCTTTAAGCTAATTACACCCATTTAACAGCTCGCTCATTACCCCAACCTTTTACTAGCGTTCGTGATTGACAACAGTCTTTGTGTTCTATTATTGTTCATGGCTCTATTGGTTTTGTATTAAACCGTTATGACAAGTTCAGGCTTCAATCTAATCCATTACGCTAGTTGGTCACTTTTATGTCAGTTTGAATCAACTCGGCCATTAGTTGTGCTTCAGATACAATCAACCTCTTCTCCGTCATTGGAGAGTTCTGTTTTTTTTATCTCTATCTATACAGAAGCCGTGGTTCTGTAGTATATATATCTATATTTTCATTACATTCCATTGAATTTGTTTGCCAAAAAGTTGTTCGATAGAGTACCCACTGAGTCCGTACCATTTAGCTGACCCAAACTGTTACCATTAAAGTTTTGAACACTAATTAGAGTTATCTATGAAAAGTTTTCGATATTATGATCGCTAGTTATTGTACATATAATCTATCCTTTACGTTGTTGAAATTAAAAAGAAGTTGTATATCTATAATTATATTCTTATTTATATTACAATACACTTCAAATGAAGATATAACAAAAGAAAGAAATAAACAACTATATTTTACAAGGATAACAACTTAGGTTCACAAGTCCGCCGTGACAGGGATCCTTTCTACCAGCTGGTCCTTGGCCAAACCTTTTGGCATTGATCTTTCCCGGATTATCCATACTCATTTACAGCTGGGTGGACCTGGAATTGTGAGTAAATTGACTTATTCAAGGTCATCTAACTTTCACGCCGATCGAGATTAGAACTCACATCCAACATTTTCAACGTATCCAAGCAAATGACGTCGTGATGTAAAGAACCAACGCTCTAACCGCTGTGCTATAGAACCCCACAGAAAGAAAAATATCTCTTCACGCGAATAGGTAAATTAAAATATTTCAAATTTTTATCATAAACTGACCAGTTGACTGTCCAGATACATTATAAATAATGGAAGTCTATTGATAAAACATTCCCGGTTTTTAAATGGTTATTTATATAATAGTGTAATATCGACCAATCACCAAACCATTGTTTATCTTTCACCATGAAAGACAACTTCAACACTCTTCAGGTTTAATTAAATTCAATTTCCGGTATCGTGCCAATAACTCGAACCTAATTTACGAGCAGCCATTGATAATATCTTCAATTCAAAAACAGCTATATAGCTATTTAGCGCGAATAGGTGAATACAAATATTTGAAATTTTGTCAGAATCTGACTACTTTACTAGTCGAGGACGACTGACGAGGTGAAGTCAATGTCTCATTCTGACAAAGTTTTAAATATTTAGATTTATCTATTCGCTCAATGTAACTATAGCTAAATTTAGGTAATTCTTATTCGCATTGTTAGCTCTATACATAGACATGAGAATCGCGATGGTTTGAAATACGTTGAAAGCTGAGGACCTCGACAGTTTGAAAGAGTGATCATTATATTCTGGTCCAGTAGCTGTATAGTATACTGATAAACTTTGTGTTGTACCTTAACCTCATTTCACTTTAAACAATATCAGACAATCATGCAGAATTACATGTATCTAAAGAAAACCTTAAATATTCTCATATCATTCGTCGGTTCACAAACCACCGTAATTTTTATTTATGTACTGTATTTATGTCCAATTATTTCTAAAATATTTTTCAATTAAAGAAAATTTTAGTCGCTTAAATTCTACTGCACCACATGACTGAAAAAAATCACTTCGTACCATCATTAGTATAAAACTCTGACTTCCTATTCGCCTACAATATAATATTATGCGACTATTATCGTCATTATGTTTGTTCTTCGGCACTTGAAATAACGATGACGTTGGTTTTTTTTTTTTATCAGAATATGTAAATCAAGCCATTTCATCTTGAAATCAGCAACATGAACAATATGATGGATTAAAAACCCCACCCTAATCAGATCTGTCCGCTTTCATAAAAAAATCTTTACGGCTTTAACTTCAAAAGCATGAAAAAAGATACGTCAGATTCTATCGCCATTTTGAAACATGGCCGCCATAATCGTTGGAGATAATATCTACTGATATCATTTGACTGCTGTCAATCAAATTCGACCCTTGTAGCAAGTCGGTATCTTTGATGTGGCGGGGGGTGGAAGGAACAGCTCGTCAAGTGACAACAGGGGCTAGGAATTGTACAATACAATGTGAGAGTACAGGGACAGTGAGACAATGCCCCACTGACAGTAAATTGACAGTCGTCTACCGACTCATCGTTTGTTTCTGACAAGTTGTCTTTGTTGATTTGTCCCCGATCAATGGGCCAGAAACACCTTAATGACAACTCCTGTAATTTCATGCACAACATTAATCTTCGCTTTTATTATCCAGCCCGACAAGTAGTCAATTATCTCAAACAACTCACTGGGCGATCGAGACAATCTAATGACAGACTTCATCACATCCGGACCCCATGTGACTGTCCCGCAGCGAAATATAAATTTACATCTGATTGGATGTTAATGGGCGGTGCTAGGTAACGACTGTTATTTATCAGCCCCAGTGAGCAAGAAGAATTTAATTTTAAATTTGATTATCATGACGGTTTGATGAATGATGTATCAACATCAATATGTAACCTGGTGATCGAGACTGTGATAATTTATGAGTGTAAATGTGACCAAGCTTATCTATTTAATAAAAATTCTTTTGAAGTTCTTTATTAAATCTTAAAGTAAATGTGGTAAACGATATTTGATCGAGACCAGATCTAGCGCAGACATAACAGATTTTAAACTGTCCATCTCGAATTACCAGACTTTTGAAATAGTATTCCTGATGCCTATCAGTGAACGTGATGTGTGGGGCGAGAATTTTATACAAGGGGTCGAATTTCAAAGATTATTTTGATCTATTTGAAGAAGTAAGCTAAAATGAAGAATTTTGACCTGTGACCATATCGCTTTGAAGAGACGCCTTTTTTCCATCACTTTGAACTATTTATTAGACTTTCAAAATTTGTTTATAATTTTACCAATTTAGATAGTTCCAGAGAAAGTGTTTAGTCATTCTGACGGGACAATAAAACGAGGCTCCGTGTTTCCTACAGGCTGTACACTTTAAAGTTCCATCGACATTTAAAAATCGCAAAAAGTGTAGGATAATCCTTCCTAGTCCAATATATGTTTATATGTTTATTAAGATCTTATACAATTACACCGTTCTATTATCTTGGTAAGAAATTAAAAGCAGAATTCTGTCTTACTTGAACATCAAGTTAACGTTCTTGATTAATTAGAACTGGATAACCCGGACTAATCAATGACGAGACATTATCTGTGTATTACGTCACCTTTTAATGTACACATGTCAAATAAACATGATGAGGAGACAGCTTCAATCCCATTATCGCTGGCCCTAGATAGCCACAACATTTGATATATGATAGCCGATAATACACTTAGAAGGCTGTACGACATAATTCATCCACCATCTTGGTTTACAGTATACACCAGGCGCGGAGCGTGACCTCGACGACCTCGTATCTGGTGTTACGAGCACGAGACATGATAGAAGACAGGTTGTTAGGCATCAACGCTGTATGTTCACAGTTCAAAGGTCGTTCTCCATGTAATTATTCAAGTTTTATCAGATTAGATGTGAGTCTGGTCGTGTTTTAATGGCGCTCGTGGTAAAGTCTGTTGTTATTCTTCTGCGATAAGACTACAAACGTGTATCAAAATGCTCTTTCCATATTCATTTAACATACCAACCATGGTACCAGGAGAAGGGTCGCGGTATGTAGTGTGGATTAATCGTCTTAAAAGTTTAGATATCCTATTTCCAGTCTTAATTAGCCTGTAAGGTGTAGAAGAGTAGGACGTAAAGCTCAATTCATTTCATTTCTTTACAAAAAATCCATCTTCATTAGCCCATAAGTGCAGAAGAGTATGACGTAAAACCATTCTTTATTTTTACAAACAATCCATCTTCATTAGCCCATAAGGTGCAGAAGAGTATGACGTAAAACTCCGTTCATTTAATTTATAACGATAATAGAAATGGTAGACGGTGCTGTATTTTAAGGTATATGAAGATAGATGGGCGAGGAATGATTGAAAGCACGTTGTTTATCACTAATATACAGATTAGAACAATATATCCTCTTCTTTCTTTACAAATATCATTTTAAAAACATAACCAAGGAGACAAAATCTATTAATTTCACGTTTTTCTCCTATAAAAAAAATGTAAAACTCCATTCATTTTATTTCAGTTAAAAATCCTATTTAAGAAAACAAAGAGTGACACTCATCAGCCTATTAATTTGAAAATCCGTTGTTTCTTAAATCAGTAACAATGGCGGGATGACATCCGCGAAACACTTTATTATAGAAATACAGAATAAACATCAAAATTCAACAAATGTTAAATATTTATTGGTCATAAAATTTAAAAGATCGTGAAAGCGCTATTAAGGTTCGGAATCTTTATCAAGTAAAATAAATAAAATGTCTCATTGATAAGCCGATATTCACAAAAAAAAAAAAAAAATCAATAAATAACTCAATGCCAGTTTTATCTCCTAAATGCTCTCCCAATATTACTATCAACTTGACAAATAATTGTACAATACCGGAAGTAACTGTCTCGCTCAAGAAGATGAAATCTACCATTCCTTACCGAGACAGTCTACCGAAACTGCCGAATATATTGAGATTGACGATCTGTCTCGTCCATGAAGACAAGGCGAAATATACATTTCCATTCCTTTCCAAGACAGACTCCGCTCACCCAAAACTGCCGAAACATGTATATTGAACACAGATTGACTAAATTTACAACGATCATCGAACATGAACGCTCTGCTAACTACAAGCACGGAAACAGCGTCAAGTCATTCTGATGGGACAATAAACAGAGGCCCCATGGCCGATGTTTGAGGAAAGGTAACCGATGGTTGACGCAGTTTGACGTAATTAGTCGATGATGGCCGAAGTTTGACGTTATTAACCGATGATTGGCGAAGTTTGACGGTATTAGCCGATGATTGGCGAAGTTTGACCAAGATGAATCGATGAATAACGAAGGAAGAGGACCACTAACCGATGATTGACGAAGTTTGACGAAGATTACCCGAGGATGGCGATGTTTGACGTTATTGACTGATAATGGTCGAGGTTTGACGAAGATCAAACCGATGACTGAGGAAATTTGACATTATAAGTCGACGATTGACACTGATTGCCGTAGCCTACCGATCATGGTCGATGTTTGATGTTATTAATCAATGCTTGATGATGGCCTATGTTTGACGAAGATTAACCGATGATTGACGAAGTTTCACAAAGATTACCCGATGATGGACGAAGTTTGACGAAGATTAACCGATGATTGACGAAGTTTGAAATAAAGCTGAGATAAAGTGATAGTTGTTGAAAGACTAATGACTTCTGTTTGATAAACACTCACCTTGATTTCTGATGATATCTGAATTGCTGATGGAAGAGAACCATTTCACGTGCCAGACACTCCTTACTCCTGGCATCAATATACTGTGAGATAGGAAACTACATACTGTGGAATCATTTATATTTGTGGGTACCGAGCATTTTGTGGATTAGAGCATCGAATCATTACCCCGTTTCACAAGAATCGGGGTACATATTCGTGGATCACTATCTCTTCTGTACTGTAGCAATTTAAAACATATACACAGCTTAGCACTATTACTCAGACTGCTCTTGTTTTTCAAACCTTCATGCAAATAGTTATTCTTTGGGGTTCTATATCACAGCGGTTAGAGCGTTGGTTCTTTATCACAGCGGTTAGAGCGTTGGTTCTTTATCACAGCGGTTAGTGCGTTGGTTCTTTATCACAGCGGTTAGAGCGTTGGACCTATATCACAGCGGTTAGAGCGTTGGTTCTATAGCACAGCGGTTAGAGCGTTGGTTCTATATCACAGCGGTTAGAGCGTTGGTTCTATATCACAGCGGTTAGAGCGTTGGTTCTTTACGTCATGAGTCATTTGCTTGGATACGTTGGAAATGTCGGACGTGAGTTCTAATCTCGATCGCCGTGTGAAAGTCCGATGACCTTGAATAAGTCGTCTTCACTCATAATTCCAGTCCACCCAGCTATAAATGGAAACGGATAATCTAGGAAAGATCAATACCAAGAGGTTTATTCAATTTTCTATGAAAAAATACAAATTTATTATAATTTTATAGCGAACTCATAATTCTGAAAGATCAAACTAAAGTTATCTGCTAATGAAGACTTGTTAATGGCGAAGTTAAAACTATGTTGTTGATAGATATATATCAAGAACTGTTGTGTGGAATCAACAGACGTCAACACCAAGTAATAACTAATGATTTTACTTACAGACGCGATGAAAACCGGGTGAATTAGCCTCTGTTAATGTTCACAGATCTGCTGTTTGTTGACAGAAACTGAACAGATTTAGTCCATGTCTGCCTGTTATCTTACTGAAAGTCAAAGAGTGCTGATAAATGTGCTACCGACTGCAACCAAGCCTTTGAATATCACAAGGTAAGTATTGAGTTCCGACAGAAACATGTACATATGCACCTACACAATGCTGTCTGTTTTGGTCGATTCTAGCTTCATTAAGTAGCCAAGACATACAGCCTATATCCTATTACAGTTTCCATATACCTACTGAGTTTGTCCAGTCTGACCCCTTTTGGGGACTGTATGTTATATTTTAAATAGGTTTGCTTTACTAAGAAACACTTTCAGAGAGTCCACATTGCTAGAAGATGATACATGTATTTGGTATCTGAGCAGGTAAACAGATCAAACGTTTGCAGAGACTCCAGCGTAGCTAATAATGTTCGTTCAGGTATCATAATTTGAAATTGGGGCGGCTACGCTAAGAAACAATTACAGAGAGTCCATAAAGCTAAAACTCGGTATTTTGAATTTGAGTTTGTTAACTGGACATAGAGTCCATATAACTTATAATTGGTATTTGGAATTCGAGCTTCTCAACTTATCATCCCTTTCAGAGAGTAGGCATGCATGAATATTGTTCATTTAGAACTTTGGTTTCTAGGCCTAGAATCCTTCTCAGAGACTTCACACTCATAATGTCCCTTTTCAGTAAACCACTTGTCCCTTCTGTTGAAAAACTCGACTAATAGGCTAAAGTTTAGCATACAAAATTAGTATTATGACTTACTGCAGTGCAATTTAGATTGTATATCTATTCAATTTGAAACTCTGTTACTGACTCGAATAATAACAATACTGATACTGCGACATTACGCCAAGTATCGACAAAGCCATGTTAAACAACACATAAATATAATATAGGCTAGGTAACAGTGAAAGGGAATTCAAACCGACAGAGATATACTTAGTATGTCTTTAACAATAACATATAGTATCTATTACAACTGATAGTATTAATAACAATTATACATCATACCTTATCTTTTACTGTCTATACGTCACTTCCGCTTTATTATAGTATATATCAACATAATAATGGACTGGAATGATAAATGCGAGCTATTGCTAGGATTGAATGTTTGTATGTACAATATTACCTAGACGCAATTCATTACAACTGCTCGTTTAAAGGGATAATGAGTCTTAAAATGAACATAAACTTTGAAAATTTTAAATTTGGTCAGTAAGAGCTCTGTACATCAGTTAATATACCTGCTACCATAAATAACATAATAAATAAATAAATATCCAAGAAATTAAGTAATTATCCATAAAGATATCTTTGATTTGATTGATTAAGCGTTTTTCAAAAATGACTTAGCTTTGCGAGTTTTCAAGATTTTAAGAGATTCTGTTACTTTATGACACATGGTAAGTTCACTGATGAATATATACTCATATTGACCATTCTTGAGAACTAAAATTTTATGTTCATGCTAAGACCAATTTTAATGGAAATGAAATGGAATTTTATGTTTTAGTTAAAACGGGTTCATGTCTATAGAAATTTTGCATATAGCAGCTTGGATAATAATTTTTAAAGTTTTTACGTATGGATCTAAACGCATGCAGTGTAGAAATTGGTTTTTATGGAATTTTAGTTCACAATAATGTCGGAATTAGGAATATTTATGAGAAGTTTTAGTTATTTTAATGACTATTGTATTGTGATTTGTAGAAACGTTGTTCATATTATGTATTTTTTTAAGTAGAATTTATAATGTCGGAATTAATGAATAATTATGAGAAGTTTTTGAGTATATTTTAATAGCTATTGTAATGTGATTTTTAGAAACGTTGTTTATTTTTATGGAGATTTTTAAGTTCAAATTATAAATTCGGAATTCAGGAATAATTATGAGAAGTATGTCAGTATATTTTAATAGCTATTGTAATGTGATTTGTAGAAACGTTGTGAATGATTTATTTAGAATTATTGTTAATAAATGTAATTAATTAGGGTGGTGTTAATTAAGGATTAATTAAGAGTGTATATTTGAGTGTTTTATAATAACTGATGTTATAATGTCAACTGGAGATTAATGGATGATAACCTTCTTGACAAAGTGTAATAAAAATATATTACAATAATAATAATAATAAACTCTTTAATTTACATGGGTCAGAATTAGGCCTCATACACAAATTGATCTAGTATATTTGAAAATTGAACTTTAAAAAAAAAAAATTTATTCCATAAAAATTTCATAAAACATAAATTACTAAAGTAAAGAATAGAATTTACTTTACAATAATAAATGAAAAATTGATATTTATTTCAAGAAAGAGAGAAAGAATTTTAAAAAAGTTGATCTCATCCCATCTTTATTCTAGTCTCGAAAGCAACATCTTGATCCAAGGTTTTATTGTAGTGGGCAGAAAAAACTGATTAATTTGGAAGTTAGCAACGTTGATTCCTGAAAGTTGAGGTCGTTCACTATTGAAGAAATGATGCCAGGTTCATTGGTTAGTTAAAACCACTCTCCTGGTATTATGCTGTCCCGTTGATTCCCCCCTGGTGAATAGTTATCATTAATATCTTACAATTATAAATCCATATTTGTCCTTTATACAAAGAGAAATACGACAGTCCTGGCAAAGACTTCGTGGCATTGTATATTTCTATTTAGCTTAATCAGATACTAATGAAGAAACCTAACGTTTTAATCGTTTCGTTAAATACATAATATATATTTTATATGTAAGTAGATTGGTTGCAATACGATAAACGACTGCTTCCGTTTATTAAATGTATTGGGCCGTCTTCATTAGCCCATAACGTGCAGAAGAGTAAGACGTAAAACTCCATTCATTTCATTTCTATTACAAACAGTCCATCTTCATTAGCCCATATGGTACAGAAGAGTAGGACGTAAAACTCCATTTATTTCATCATTAAATGTATTGGAGACATCTGTGAATCACTTTATGCATTTGGAGTTCGTGTTTCTTTAATTATAGAATTTCTAAACTTTATATGACGCTGCTATTACTAGAACCAGAGAGTTAAAGATATTTTCTCTCCCAGTGTATTATCAACGATATGGTGAATGATGATTTATGAGAGGATTCTGTCATGTCGTAAAGCTTTTAACAAATTTCTATCAATAGGATTAGAAGAGCTAGTTTGTTCCGGTGATGATCAGATACCTCAAACCACGGGATAGATTCTAGTTAGGTGATTGCACTGTTTCATGTAGAAAACAGAAAGGTTAAATTTATGGTAGAAATGTTCCACATCTTCAACAACCAAGGTAGTGACTACGAGGTTCTAGTCAACTCGTCTACATGTCGACTTGTCTGCATGCTGAATTGTCAACTTGACCACATGTCGACTTGTCTACTTGTCAACTCCTCCACAAGTTGATTTGTCTACTACTTGTCAACTCTGCCACAAGTCGATTTGTCTACTAATTGTCAACTCGTCCACATGTCGACTTGTCTACATATCAACTCGTAAACAAAGTAAGTTAATCCGTCTTCGACGTTCAGTCGACTCGTCCACAAAATAAAGCCAACTCGTGTAGAAATCAAACGAAAATATTTAGTCCTACAAGAATTACTGTAATCAAGATATTTTTGTAGACGAGTTGGCCGGTATTTGTGACAAGAAGAACGGAGTATGTTCAATCGATCTGCGTCAAGATTTGAACTTAATTGTTTGATGTATGGTCATTTTGCTGATAAAACAATTTCTTTAAAACAATTTCTTTATCGCTAAGAGAACCACATTCCTGTTTTCATGACAGTTTACATGTTGGTGCTTTCATGACGAATTTTACCTTATTGTTCACTGCATAATGTTACATTGTTCGTAAAACATCATTTCATTTTATTGGGAGTAAAAATTCTACCTTCGCGAACTACACATTCTAAATTACACTTCGCAATGAAAATAAACAGACCTACCATGATGTCTGTTCTTTGTTCTCTAGTGCCTTGACATGACGAAGATGGTACCAGCACTAGATAATATAGTTTATGTTAATGATCAAAATGATAAACGAGGAAGGTGAAGAAAGATGGCATCTAAATCATTCGACTAGAGCATCTGGTATTTGTCAGTTTAAAACAGAGTTAGTGAGAACTCTCAACGTTTACCAGCCTTTATTCTTACACAGATTTTCAGTTAAAATACTTGAAAATACTCTCATCCTTCCACCAATAGTTTCCTTATAAAACATTGTAAAGAGTTTTCTAAACTATTAAATTTTCTTCAATAATAGTATTCACATGCAAATTGCAACCTTTCAAATCCATCTGTGTATAGAATTATTATTTGCGTCCTTACTAGATACTACTCCATATTGGATTTGAATGGTGTAAAAGGTTCCAAATCAAGATATGTAAATATAGAATAGACACTGCACATTAAGAGACAAATATTGATATAGAGAACGTTACCTGTATATGTAATGAAACATTACCTGTATGTGTAATGAAACGTTACCTGTATGTGTAATGAAACGTTACCTGTATGTGTAATGAAACGTTACCTGTATGTGTAATGAAACGTTACCTGTATGTGTAATGAAACGTTACCTGTATGTGTAATGAAACGTTATGTGTAATGTTTAAAAGAATAAATAGAAGTCTATATAAATAATAATTGCTACATATATTATCGACCCAATATATATCTGGGACACTGTTGGCATCAATTACACAGAACAATGGTTCACTTTCTCTGACCCAGCCAAAGAAGCTCACTACCATTTTCACCTTTTGCATCCTGTAGATAACATGACCTAGTTTAAAACAATCAAACTAATCTTTTTGGACAATTGCTAAATTTTTGGATATTTATTTATTTTTTTATGTTATTAATGGCAGCAGATAAATTTACTGATGAATATTATGCTCTTTTAGCCAAGTTTAAGATTCTAAAATTTTATGTTCATTCTAAGTTGCAGTGTCCCGTCAATTAATAAAAAGCTCGAGTAATTATTGGAAGTGCTGGATTCCTCAACCGAGAAGTTCTATCAGAGCTACCAGTTTCTAGAAATGAGATAGTGAGAACGAAAGATATGGTGATTATTGAGTTGTGTATCTATAATTGTATAGTAATACGAAGACAGACAGAATATATCTCTCATCGTGTTAATCTGCCTTCAACAACCTTTTATAATCACTCATCATCAACTGGTACTTACTGACAACACAGGCCAACTAGTGCTTTTACAATCAACGTTAATTCGAATTAGCTTAAATACAAGCAGGAAAGCTGTATGTAAGAAAAAGAAGCATCTATATATTACAAGGATAACAAATTAGGTTCACAAGTCCGCCGTGACAGGGATCCTTTCGACCAGCTGGCATTGATTTTTCCCGGATTATCTGTACCCAAATATAGCCCAGTGGACTGGAATTATGAGTGTAAATGACTTAGTCAAGCTTTGAATTTCAACGTCACCGGACTTGCACACTCCGGTGGAGCTTAGAACTTAACCTCCCTTTTTTTAAAATTTAGGTTTCTATAACTCGAAGATGGAATGGTTGTGAATTATGTCCGTGTGTGTTATTTCAACGTTAGAATCATACACAGGTTCGTACGATATGATTTATATCATGTACAACATTATTATCAGTCGAGCTGCTGTATCACTGTAACATCATTAGAAATTCTACATCATATCAAACTGTAGACCAAATGGTGTTCGTACTTCTACAGTTCATAACTGATAAACATAACTTAGAAATATGCACGCAATTTAAGAAAACACTAAGTACATATCGAGAAGCTGGTCGGGTCATAGAGTTGGAACTGTTAGACGTTTGTCTTCTAACCCGAAATTTTTAAAATGGTTTTATTTCCCATATCATCCAACGTGTTCATGGGCTGAATGTAAGACAGGACCATGTCTTTGTGTATGTTTGTCTCTATGGGTTGAATGTTAGACAGGGCCATGTCCTTGTGTATTGGACCTAATTCTGATCCATTTAAAATAAATAATTTATTAGTATTATTTACTCCAAATTATTCAGATCGGAGGACCTAACATGGAAAACCTTTCGATTCGTTAGGAAAGGGGAAATAAACTAAGGACCCATGTGCAATTTAAAACAACCATCTGAAAAGTCGAAAATTTTGGTTGGTAGATGACGTTCGCTTTCATTAGTTGCTGATATCGCAAACTAAGTAGTTGTTGGTATTCGTAGTAGTTGGTAGTTGGATTGAAAATCAAACAAAACTTATTTTTAAACCACACGGTTGTAACTTCACTACCTAATATGATGTAACATTCTACAGCTTGTTTTTATTGTATCAGTGTAGATTACTATATCCAATATCTTTACCTATATAAGCATTGTAATATAAAGATAACAGCGGTAAAAACCCGAGTAAAAGTAAGATCCTATCATTTCTAAAATATCAAAACAAAATAGTCTTGCAGTTCCTCCTGTAAGAGACCACCTTCATTCAGCAACCGTTTCTGAATATTCCTTTGAGTGGTCTCTGAATGCAGGTTCTATTGTATAATCAATACGATACATCTATATGACGTGCCTGTCTGTAAGTTTATAATCCTAGAAACTAAAGGTTATACAGACGAAATAAACCGTACATTATTAACGTTTCTACCAGATCTATTGTTTTATTTGATCTTCTCGTGTGTTTATAATAAATTCTACCTATTGTTTATATTCACAACAACTAACAAGACAGTTCTTGGATTTCTTATAACACATCTGAAAGAAATACAGCTAAATTCTTTCATGACTTGATGATTTAATTGCTCCGTGTCGTCTATAGCCGGAAGCATTGAGTTTTACGTCCTACCGATCTGTGTCTTTATAGGTCTAATGAAATGAAATATTCTAATGCTTTTATCGATATATAAAATAAATACACGTACATGTAAATATTTAATTATTTATTAAATTGCCATGTTCCTTCAATTAGATTGCTTTCGATTAATTCCAGGACCTACTTTTTGTTTTGATTTATATTTGAAGTTTTATATCCTACTGTTCTGTATCTTATTGGACTCATGAAATGAAATAGAGTTTTATATCCTACTGTTCTGTATCTTATTGGACCTATGTAAATGAAATAGAGTTTTATATCCTACTGTTCTGTATCTTATTGGACTAATGAAATGAAATAGAGTTTTATATCCTACTGTTCTGTATCTTATTGGACTAATGAAATGAAATAGAGTTTATATCCTACTGTTCTGTATCTTATTGGACTAATGAAATGAAATAGAGTTGATATTCTACTGTTCTGTATCTTATTGGACTAATAAAATGAAATAGAGTTTTATATCCTACTGTTCTGTATCTTATTGGACTAATGAAATGAAATAGAGTTTTATATCCTACTGTTCTGTATCTTATTGGACTAATGAAATGAAATAGAGTTTTATATCCTACTGTTCTGTATCTTATTGGACTAATGAAATGAAATAGAGTTTTATATCCTACTGTTCTGTATCTTATTGGACCTATTAAATGAAATAGAGTTGATATTCTTCTGTTCTTTATCTTATTGGACTAATGAAATGAAATGTAGTTGATATTCTACTGTTCTGTATCTTATTGGACTAATGAAATGAAATAAGAGTTTTATATCCTACTGTTCTGTATCTTATTGGACTAATAAAATGAAATAGAGTTTTATATCCTTCTGTTCTGTATCTTATTGGACTAATGAAATGAAATAGAGTTTTATATCCTACTGTTCTGTATCTTATTGGACTAATGAAATGAAATAGAGTTTTATATCCTACTGTTCTGTATCTTATTGGACTAATGAAATGAAATAGAGTTTTATATCCTTCTGTTCTGTATCTTATTGGACTAATAAAATGAAATAGAGTTTTATATCCTACTGTTCTGTATCTTATTGGACTAATGAAATGAAATAGAGTTTTATATCCTACTGTTCTGTATCTTATTGGACTAGTGAAATGAAATAGAGTTTTATATCCTACTGTTCTGTATCTTATTGGACCTATTAAATGAAATAGAGTTGATATTCTTCTGTTCTTTATCTTATTGGACTCATGAAATGAAATGGAGTTTTATATCCAACTGTTTCGTATCTTATTGGACTAATGAAATGAAATGAAATAGAGTTTTGTATCCTACTGTTCTGTATCTTATTGGACTAATGAAATGAAATAGAGTTTTATATCCTTCTGTTCTGTATCTTATTGGACTAATGAAATGAAATAGAGTTTTATATCCAACTGTTTCGTATCTTATTGGACTAATGAAATGAAATAGAGTTTTGTATCCTACTGTTCTGTATCTTATCGGACTCATGAAATGAAATCGAGTTTTATATCCTTCTGTTCTGTATCCCAGATAAGTAAAGTTTGTGTAACACCCTAACGAACTTAACGGTTCCTGATAATACAAAAAACTGTAAGCCTAATCTGATGTTAGTTACTAAGCGCCTGGTAGGTCCAAACAGACAGCCATAAATCAAAACAATGTTCAGTGCTTTATCTGGTTTCTATCAAAAACAACACTTGGTTATCAGTTTAATGTTCAGCTATCTTCACTGGAAATTATTTATTTATTTTAACATAGTGTAGCTCATCCATAATATTCCAATAAACTCTGATAGCGTCTGTTCTTAGAGAGGCAGATCCTGTTCACCTCCAGAGAAAAAGAGCGTTGGTTCTTTACATGACGCCATTTGCTCGGATACGTTGGCAATGTCGGACGTGAGTTTTAATCTCAATCGGAGTAGGAAAGCCCGATGACAATCTTCACTCATAATTCCAGTCCACCCAGCTGTAAATGGGTACGGATAATCCGGGAAAGATCAGTACCAAGAGGTTTGGTCAAGGACCAGCTGGTACAAAGGATCCACTAATGTAGATTTTTAGTTTTCTTTCTTTGCTATCACTCTGCGATTGAGTGACCTTCACCTAGAATCGCCCACCTAGCTCAGGGTTTAAAACCAACGGATGTGTTTTAAAAATACCTCAAGAGAACCATATCGTATGTTTCCAAACTGTTCACATTGTGTATCAAACACAAATATTTTTATTGACTTAAATTCTGCGTATTTTAAACTAATTTCACAAGTGTGCTACAGAAACAGGTGTTATATCCATGGGAAATAAATCATTTTAACGATAAAACCATCGTTTAATAGATTAAACTTAATAAGATATTAGATTGCAACATAAATTTTATCAGCAATGTTAAGTGGCGGCTTGTGATGTTTTTTCTTTGATCTAGGTAGACTATAGGTAATACAGGTAAAGTATATGGTTAACTAATACAGAATTACAATTACTGGTGTGGTCTCATTTATATTTAGGTGGTGTTGGTGGTAAATGACGAGTTAACGTTCGCTTCCAGCATTTGCTGATATCGCAAACTATATATTTAGCATTATTATGGGGTTTTATAGCACTACGGTTAGAGCGTTGGTTCTTTACGTCATGAGGTCATCTTTGAAAAAGTCGGACGCGAGTTCTAATCTCGACTGGAGTGTGAAAGTCCGATGACATTGAATAAGTTATCTTCACTCACAATTCCAGTCCACCCACGGATAATTCGGGAAAGATCAATGTCAGGAGGTTTGGCCAAGGATGGTGAACTGTGAAAAATATTACTGATTAGCCAAGAAAACCGATCCGTTTCTGAATTGAAGATTGTGAATCTGTCGCTTTAGTATCAGTCTTAATTATACCTTTTAAATTATTCAAATAACTATATTGGCCCTTTCTTCTCGTTCAACTGTTTATTTCTTTTCTTACTTCTAACACCAATCAACGTGACTTTGAACCAAACCATTACAGCCTCTTAAAATACCTCGTTGACTGATATACAACGATGGATGCGCTACGTTAACATTTATATTGCAGGCATCAAAGTCGGTATGCCTCATTATACAAATGGTTGATAGGCCATACTTGATTGTTTCGTGGTCGTCGTTGATCGTAAACATCGTTGAAGATAGACAAATAGCTCCATACATCAATTTAATACCGCGTGTAATTGACGTGGGAGGCATGTTTAGGGTTCCAATGTCACCAGGGGGCGCTTCATCACTATTTTTACTGCTCTTAAGACCTTGTCTTTCACTTTATCATCGTATTTCTTATTTTCCAAAATGAAGAGAGTTTTACGTCTTTTGGTAAGATTCTACTCTGAGAAATTAAACAGAGTTTAACGTTCACTTCAGATCTTCTTCAGCTAAAGGTTAGAGAAATTAAAAATTGAAGTTATGTTTTAGTACAGAGTGATGACTTTCGAGTTATATTTTCAATTCCTTTGAACTAAAAATAATCAAGTCTGACCTTTCTTAATATGGGAAGGCCATCGAGTGCGCAATGATATCACAGACTAGGTAGTTGTTGGTAGATGCAAGTTAACATTGCTTCCAGCTAACTGATATCACAAACTAGGTAGTTGTTGGTAGATGCAAGTTAACATTGCTTCTAGTAGATGCTGATATCACAGACTAGGTAGTTGTTGGTAGATGACAAGTTAACGTTCCTTCCAGTAGATGCTGATATCACAGACTAGGTAGTTGTTGGTAGATGCAAGTTAACATTGCTTCTAGTAGATGCTGATATCACAAACTAGGTAGTTGTTGGTTGTTGGTAGTAGATTCGGGATCAATGGAATAGTTGGCAGTAGAGAAGTCGTTAGATATGTTTGGCGTTTTATTCACCTCATGAAAGCAGGTGGTTATAAACCATCGCTAGTGACAGTGTAGTGACACTCTGTCATGTCATGTCAGGTGTGTAATAATAAACTTACACCTCGTCAAATCCTCGACATCACCTTCTTACATACTGATTAGCTCTGATTTTCGTACCTAGTTCACGTAGAGTAGGGATACCTTGCAAAACTAAAACGAGAAATCCACTACTTACCGAACAAAAAAGCTCTTACATGTAATTGCCTAGCAAACTGGGCTATTCCACTCGCACAAACAGTTTTTCAAGTCAGCGTTTAAGAAATTCGACTGGGGTAAAGTACGACACAATATCAAGTCATTGAAAGTATTGGAGAAATTTGGACCTCACTTCACTTCAGCTCTCAGTCACAAAGACTTGGTATGAATTAACCATCGCCCCATCACAAGCCATGAATACCTACCTGATGGTATGAATTAACCATCGCCCCATCACAAGCCATGAATACCTACCTGACCTGGGTATGTATAATGCCAATCTATACAAATAACGGGTGAGTCAGTAAGATACATTGCCCAGATCCCCATTCTCCTTTACCCCCCTCCCCTAACAACCAAAGATTATTTGCTATGTTAAATTCACATTTCTTAAATACCTCGTGACGACTCCCACCCTCAACCAGTACTCTACAAGTTACATTCAACAATTCTCACCGTGTACGAGCAGTATATTATAAAGTTACAAGTTGTGTTGTAGAAAAGTTAATATGATCCATTCCTTACCCCGTCCCTCTCGAAGCAGATCCTCGTGACGACCCCCACCCTCAACCTGTACTCTACTTGTTACATTCAACAATTCTCATCCTGGACGAGCAGTATATTATACATGACAAGCTGTATTGTATAACGGTATGCTAGTGTGTATATGACAGTGACTGTATGACATGACAGTATGACAGATGTAGTGACAGGTATAGACACAAGGTGACACCACTTCTGACAAGTTTATCAATTTTACTCAAATTCAAACCATCATTTTTAAATACCATGTGAATACATTACAATATTAGTTTGACTGTTGACGGAAATTTCCGAACTTTAACGACGTTTACCGAAGATACTAAAAGAAGATGAAAGCAAAAAACTCTCGAACATTTACGACAGTAACCTTCCTTATAAAGTAAAATCTGAAAATACATTATTTGTGATCGAATCTCAATGATCATATTGTATAATATTATGAGTTCGCAATTAACGACTTGATAACTTTACGTGTTAGATGAATGTTAACGAATTTGGACTTTGGTGGTTTGTGTTCAATGTTTACTAATTTCGTATTGACAGACTTGATGTCCGAGTAAACAATCTTAGTCGCAGTTATCAAGACGGTCTTCTATAACACCCACGGATTTACTGGCAGTGATATGCTAGAGATTTTGAGATACGTGTAATTTTGTCAGTTTGGTGTAAACGGTTGAAGATTAAAGTAAAATTTGAAGAGGATCATTTTCTCTTTTCACTGCGTTATCAGCTGTTAAATAGTCGCGGTTATGAGGCGTGAAGTCTCGGTTATCATGCGTTAAATAGATATACCAGAACTCGGGCTAATATACGAGGCTGTTATAGAGACTGTTTATGTTATCAAGAATAATGTATTTGTCGAATCAGACCACCCAACATGTTCGTATCAACCCTTCAAATCATCATTGTATACCGCCATTTTATTTTTAAAAAATATGACGTCATTTATTGTTGCTGTCATATCTCGTGCTGGTTTACAAGTCTGTCTCGCACTAAAATGTGAAGTTAACAACGATTTGATGATATTTGTATTTCTATATATCAAGACGGTCGCGAAAGATTTTGAAGTCTTCGATGACAGATTTATCACCCCCTTTCAACTTGTGTTGATATTTGTTCCTCTGAGTTCATAAAAACCGGGTAAATGTCATCCGAAACATTCGAGATATTTGTGAAAACCTCAAGTAGATTTAGCTATCGAAACGTAACGAGGACATTAAACAGAGAGAAAGGAACGTTTGAAATAACAAAGTTTCTTTTTTAGTTCTTCGATGTTTCAAGTACATGAAGCTCTATCTTTATATTTAAGACTTTTAGAAGAAATGGTGAATATCCAGTATTTGCCAAGATTGAGAACACGGTTCTAGATATCATATCTACCAGTTAGTACTGGGCCTTCCTGATACACCCTTGATGAGGAAAGAGTAAGGAACACGACGGTCGGAATATGCGAATATCCAGACGATTGTTGTTATATTAGTCGATCTGACCGAAGAAGAAACAAATCAAAGTTATGTAAAGTTTTAAAAAAAGAGGAAGCGTATGATGATGCATTGATATTGAAAACAGAAACGTGGCGACAATATCTTAATGTCATTGTTAGGCGAGTAATTGAGGTCATTGTTAGGCGAGTAATTGAGGTCATTGTTAGGCGAGTAATTGAGGTCTGTGTTGTGTTCACGGTGTAAGGTTGAAACATGTAACAAGTTAAGAAAGTCGACGAAGAAACAAGCAAGGATCTGACGGAGACAAATCTCTAACTTCAAAAACACGTCAGAAATTACACTATGAACATTTATTAGCCGGGACATTTTTAACAGGTGTGGATTTACTGCCTGACATATCCCTTCAATTATACCGACAGCCAACTTGTCCTGAACATAACTCTTTTATATCACCTGATAAAACATTGTTTAGTACGGGTAGAGTCCGCCAATATTAACTTAAGACAGTACAACTATTACGAAAACAATATGTATGGATTAATGTCTACTTTTGAATTTAGCATATACTACGATTTGAAACACAAGATATATAGATATACTACTTCTTACTTTATAACATACTACGTTTCAAAACACAAGATATATAGATATACTACTTCTAGGTTTATTATATACTACGTTTCAAAACACAAGATATATAGATATACTACTTCTTACTTTATTATATACTACGTTTCTAAACACAAGATATATAGATATACTACTTCTTACTTTTATTATTCAACACAAGAAAATATATATATACTACGTTTAAAACACAAGATATATAATTACATACTACGTTTCTAAACACAAGATATATAGATATACTACTTCTTACTTTATTACATACTACGTTTCTAAACACAAGATATATAGATATACTACTTCTAGTTTATACATACTACGTTTAAAACACATAAGATAAATATCAACTGTGAAACACAAGTATAGATAACTAGTTAGCAAGTTAAACGGAAACACAAACAGACAGTGTTAACAACTCAAATAGAAACACCAACAGATAACTCTTTTCAAGCAAACGTAAACTACATACGATAATAGTTACGGTAAATGTATAGTTAAAGTAGGGTTTCTAGAAACTTTGTAAGTGTTTAACAACATCATTAGATCTTAGTTTACCCTCCCCCCCCCCCTTCTCTCTCTCCCCTTCTCCCACCCAAACGCAAACTCACCCACTCCTACTTCAATATTGACCTTTTTTCTTCAAGCCTTATTTCACTTTTTCTTTTTCAATTTAATATTCTCGGAAACTTAAGTTTCTCAACCAATTGATTTATTATCAATAATTGTCATTAGTCATTATTATGGCGGCTTCCGGGGAGGGGCGGACGGAGTGGATCTTTAATCAGTTGGCTTGAGTTTACTGAGAAATTGATGGTTTGACGTCGTTGTTTTAGGATACAACATCCTCATCGCCTTTCAATGGGCTGTAAATGATGCAAGGATTATTTTAATTTATCAATCGTGTTTGTCGTCATTGACGAGCCTTTGTGATTCAGAATTATTTGGTTTCCAAAAACCCCAATCAAAATAATAGTTTCGTTCAAATTATTTCCCTATTTCTATGAAATTTGTAATTGTGTATCCGGGATATTTCGATTGATTGTGAATATCTATAGCGTTATCTCCGTCTCAGGGACAAGCCCATTTACTAAGCGAGGTTAAATGTTTTGGTAAAGTCTTAAATTAACATGCATTTTAAAGGGATAATAGGTCTTAGAATGAACATGAAACTTAAAAATTTTAATTTTGGCCAGTTAGGGTATATATTCAATAAATACACCTGCTGCCTTAAAACACAAAAAATCAATAAAGAAGCATTTGATCATTGAAAAACGCTTAATAAATTGATTAAGCGGTTTTTAAAAATGACTTCGTTTTGCGCGTTTTCAAGATTTTAAGAGATTCTGTTACTTTATGACACCAAGTAAGTTCACTGATGAATATATACTCATATTGACCTTTCTTGTTCATGCCAAGATCTATTATCCCTTTAACAATACCCCAATACCCAATTTGAGACACCCACATTAAAAGAAAAGAAAAGAGGTGTTTGTTCTTTTCACAGTTTATCGCCCATGTTACACCCATCTCCCACGCCGCACCCTATTGTTGGCTATATATTCTCATATGTGCCCCTCTTCATTTAAGTCACGTGATGACAACACGTGTGAATTGTGTTATGTACCTTGTTTGAATGTGTGTCATGCCATTATTCCCCCCCCCCCCTTGCATTCTTTTGTATTTGAGATAGTATATAAAAGTAATTTTTCAAAAATTTGAGGAAGTCAAAAGACCAACTGTACTGATTTTTCATGAATAAAACAGTGCTCAGGTCTTGACCCAAAACCTATCCACCATATAACGGTTCTTGATAAACTTTTTAACCATCTTACAATATTTTAATGGGATAATCATGCCAATATCCCTTCTCTGTATACCAAATACAATCGGTCTTGACTTTCAATACAGAAGAGTCCCCCCCTCCGATTTCTTTTATATATGAGATATTATATAAAAGTAATTCTTCAAAAATTTGAGGAAGTCAAAAGACCAACTGTACTGGTTTTTCATTAATAAAACAGTGCTCAGGTCTTGACCCAAAACCTATCCACCCTATAACGGTTCTTACAATATTTTAATCAGATAATCATGCCAATATGCCTTCTCTATATACCAAATACAATCGGTCTTGTCTTTCCATACAGAAGAGTCCCCCCCCCCCCTATTTCTTTCAGCAACATCTGACTTGTTTCATTACAATTAGTGATTTGGAATATTTCCATAAATTATCCCGAGAATATAAAGCAACTATTAAATAAATCTTAATGAATTTTTAATAATTCTATGAATATTTTAACATAAATTAACATATAATTAACATTCATTATAATAATTATTCAAAACACCCGAATTATGATTTCAGACTGTTAGAAGCTTTGCGTGTAGTTTCATAAATAATTATTTATTCAACACCGAACCAGAAAGCACTGTCGGGGAAACTTGAGATACATTTACCTCAAGTCAATTCACCATTTTCCAGTTGCACAAAAGCTGGCTTTACTCCCATTAAAAAGTAAAAACCAAGATGGCGCCACATTACAATATACTGTATATTTAACCTTTATGAATTTCGCTAGGTTGAATAAGCTAGAGGCAGAAGAGTAGGACGTAAAACTCCATTCATTTCATTTTTTTTCATTTTCATTTGAATCCAGCTAGAAAGAGATAGACTGTTTTAAGGACTGGCATAGATAAATCCCTCAAGAGTCAAAAAGTATTTAGCACTTTAAAAAATCACAAATAACAAATTCCCGTTATTCCACTCCCAATATGGCACACTTATGACGTCATATACACTGATCCTCAAGGAACAGCAGCACCAAGACGGGGGCCATATAACGAGGAATATTGTGGGTAGTATGCACTCAGTGGGGGGAGGTGTGAAGTAGGTGGTACCCCGATGTTTCCGAGCTGAGATTTGTAAGGATGGAATCTGCTACTAGATAAAAGTCCTGGGCTTAAACTCGTGGGATAAGCTCGCCGTAAAGAGTTTGGGCTCATTGGTGCGGACATTCCCAAATGTACTAAACCACCATTCGCTGATAAAGCTGACGGTGGCATACCAAATCCATAACCGGCAGGTAATCCTGAATCTATACTCGATGTATGGCTTCTTAAATGTTGCATAAGTTCCTCGGAAGAGTTGAATCTTTTACCACAATAATCGTGTCCAGAAACCCAGTTACAAATATAAGGTAGTCCTTGATGAGAGGAAGGAAGAGCACTATGAGGATAAAGGGAATGTAAAGAGGATAGAGTTTGTAGTCCAGAAGCACTAGATGGTAAAGATGCTAGATGTGGGTAAAGGTGTGATAAAGGATTTCCAGGCATTCCAAGCCCAGTAGCACCAGATGAAAGTCCTAATAAAGCTTTCTCATGAGCACATTGAGAACATCCGGGTGTTTTACACGTGGCTGAGGTGTGTGAAGTTTGAACAGTCAGTTGACAGTTGGTACAATAAGGATCCTTACACACTGGTACCAGGGTTGTCGCCCCTGATGGCGTTCGAACACGAGTATAATTCACATAGGGATTCATGGAGGCAGCTGCAGCACCTGCTTTTAGGGCTGATTGTTGGGCAGCTGCTGCCACAGCGGCGGATGAAGCTGCTAGTCCTTGTGCGTGAAATCCAGATTGGGCCGCCAACAATTGTGATTGGTAGATAGCGATTGCCTCTGGAGAGAGTCCATGAAGAGACATGCCCTGGTATCCCATTTGAGAGGCATGAAGTCCGCTGTACAGTGGGTGACTGTTGGGTTTGATTGTACTGTGAGATCCAATGGATGGATGACAATAGGCTGATGGAAGAGAAGACGGTTTGGTGTAAATGGGGCTTGAAGATGGAACACGACCTGGTTGATCACGACTATCTGATTCTTTTGAAGTCCAAGAATGATTAGAAGCTGGAGATCCTTTACTTCCGGTGGAAACAGGACGTGAATTAATTAATGGACTCTCTCGGCGCTTGAGATCAATCGGAGAAGCACTTTGTTCCTTGGAGATTGGAACCAATGGTGGGATTTCTTTAGGTGGAACAGTTCTAAATCCTGGCTTTTCATCCTTGGATGAATCTTTCTTGGCGACAGGTGAGGTTGGCACTTTTGTCTCGACGGTGGTGTGTTGCTTCTCGGTCTCCTTGCTGTCTGGTGATGGGTTGGCCTTAACTGGTACTACATCCTTGCCAATACTGCTACACGTCTGGGCCAACATAGCCAATGGACTTTTCTTTACATCCAACTGAAAGAAGAAATCGTGGATTATAAGAGAGAGTTTATCACATATGTACGGTTTGGTAATAGAGCTGATATACCATGGTTGTAAACGGTAATGGTTCACCACTATACATAGAGAGAGATATTCGTGTGTCATATAGACGTAGCTTTATGGCAGGTCTATTAAGTCAGTTACAAGAACCCAAATACTGTACTCAATAGCGTTATCCCAATTTCTCAATAAATTATTTGTTCCACCCTAGGCACGTTCAAACCAAATATTCAATAGCTACATTCTTGCCATAGTATAGTCAAGTTTTTAAAAAGCGATAAGTAAAAAAGGCCATGCAATATCCTGTACATGTATGATAATCGAGTGCATCGTTTCCATGTTTTGATTAGTACCATTCATACTCCCTTACTCTAGAAACTAATCCAGATGTTTTTACGTCCTATCTTTTTGTCAATAATTGATTTAATGAAAACGGATATCGTGATGCAGTGAGCAATGGGGAAATATCTGTCAAAACAACTGTATGAGGTTACTCTTTTTCAATTTTCAATTGTCGAAATGAAATGAATGGAGTTTTACGTCCAACTCCTCTGTAGCCAATGGGCTAATGAAGGCGGTTCAGTTGTCGAGGTTCCGTCTTCATTAGCCCCTTATGTGCAGAAGAGTAGGACGTAAAACTCCATTCATTTCACTTCAATTGTCGAGGTAGGCCTTTAGAAGAAATCAGGAATGTAACGTAAGTACGAGGTTGTCCGCCCTGCAGTCGCACATCCATACTAAGATCTATTCTGCACTTGGTAATCCTTGATAACTATTACTCATAATAACACAACAACCAGCCGTGGGAAGAGTTGTAACACATCGACACAAATATTTAGGTTTTGACAACTCTACATGACCCTAAATAGTTCGACTTCAATAGCTGTCAATACAGGCCAGTTTTTGTTCAGTTGTATTTTGATTATAAACTCGAGTGAGTCATCTCTAATTTGACCTACTGCCATACGAGTTTGACTGACGCTTAAAGGTAAACGCAGCTACCGAAGCGTATGAAACTTAACTACATGTTAAAGGTAACCTTTTATTCACCAAAACAATTGTAAGACGTAATATTTTATGATATTTTTTGTTAATAAGTGAGTTCGGACGTAAAAGTAAGCTTTATTTAAAACGTGGTGGTATTTTTGACCGTTTAAATATTAATTTTGGCCCTAAAATATCAAGATATTCGATTTCAATTCTATAAAACAGTCATATTTAAGTATTTCTCGACCGAATTTGGTAAAGAAATGTTTTTTTAAAGTGCGACGTTGTAATGCAATGTTGTAAAAGATGAAAACCTTACCGTAGTGGGAAGAGGATGTAGATAGTCCGCGGGATAATGAAGATACTGTGATGAATTCATCCTATATAGTCCAACTAAAACTTTACTTTATCATTGGCGATTATAAACACGATAAATAATACTCCAATAAGTCGACTATTGGCGATATCCAAGGACAGGAAATACTGTGAAACACTGTAGAAGTCTCCGTGTAACTCAGCGCCTGTCAATTTCTGAACAGTTCGTATCTAAAGCTAGTCTGAGTAGAACAAGCCGCCCAGCGACAAAACATGAACCGACAACACTTGTAAATTATGAGAAGATGAAAGAGTTTTACCGCCCGCCAATCACAGAGTAAATAATCCTCGACACTTGACGGTGATTGGCTGCCTGGCTCAACATGACGTCTCGTGTACTCACAGTGAACGAGATTTACAGGCGTATCAACCAATCACAACGAGTCTTACTAAATACTTGGGTATAATCTAGCAGTCACCCCCTTGGCCTAGCCATCAATCATTCTGATGAGCCAGCTGTCAATCATTGTTAATTTATATTATAACGGCTCGTTAATATATAGTTTATAAAGAGCCAAGTAAAGCGATAAAAAGCCCCGAAGTGGAGGAGCAAACAACACGGCTATTGACAATATGCCAGTGTAGATTTGATTAACCAGACGTTATCTTTCTCGGTCAAATTAGTCTTAAAGAAATATAAGTTACTATTCTGAACGTTACATAAATTGAAAATTAATTTCGTGGAGTTTTACGTCCTATTACTTTAGGGTAATGAGACAGCAATGTAATTTAGTAAATTCACGTATTAGCACTGATGTAAAGACGTGGAATTATAAGTGCGCTTTATATATTTGGTGGATATGAGGGCCTTATCATATTTATACACCTGGAAATAAAACACAATACCACTTGTAGAAAAGTATATGAGGTAATGTGACAATAAACCTTGCAGGTTACAGATCCCTCGACAGTTGAAAATCACAAAAAGAGAAGGATACTGTCACGGTCCTGGCAAAATTTCCTCTCATTGCACCCTGTATTGCGTTGCCCATCTTCATAAGCCAATAAGTTTGAGAAAATTAGGACGTAAGACTTCATTTCATTTAACATAAAAAAAGAAAGATTGTTAGAAAAAATATATTATATATTTGGCGATAAAGAACTGAGCGAGCAGAAAGGTTACCCAGTTACTTAACTTATATCACATCACCAAACTGAAACCTGAGAAGATGATTCTATGACCAATTTTACTCTTATTTTCTTATAGGTACATACAAATGTTTTGTTTTTATTTTTAGATGATTATTGATATATCAGAAGAAAATTAATTCTTATATTTTTAGCTATTTCAGTTGAAGAAATGATACTATCACAGATAATATTTCAGAGACATCCATAACTAACGCATCTAATTATCCTAACCTTTAACTTGCACCTTGTTTTATCATAAATCTTTACTTTGTGACCTAGGCCAGTGCTTTTATGCGACTATGTTCTCATCACCATCTAACACTAATTATGTATAACTAGAGAGATGAAAGTTAAGGAGTAAAATAGTCAATGAGTCTGTCAGAAATTAACAACCAAAGATAACCTCGTCTGCTTGGCAAATGTCAGGGCGTGTCGAATAAATCCTTTAGACGCTCGAGAGAATTCGCTGGCGATGAAAACAGCCTGAGTTCAAAGGAGGGTCTCTTCCCAAATCGCTGAACATATTTTTGAACCGAGTATCAAAGTTTAGAATGTCTAAAATCTTATGGTACAATATCTACTATAATTCTTAACAACCTAAAATGGTTTGAGTGTTCCAGTTATCTGATTGGTCAATCACTAATCTTTATTTTAAATTTCGGCTATTTTCCAATCAAATTATATTATTTGTTAAATCTAGATTTTATCTAAGCTAAGTTTTTGAGCATAAGGCACCAGTACATTCTCGACATCACGATTGTGATATTTGTAAAAACTCTTTGATTGAGCATCCGTATGACAAGCAGAAATCAAAACGCAACGAAATTCAGCATGCCAATACGACTGCCCATCGGACCGGCTCGAAATGACACGAAGTTCCCAAATCGAAGTCACTTTTGTGTTCTGGAAACCGTAGTGTCGAACAAACCCGAGATAGTTGGCAAGATGGCGTCGAGTGTTGACCGAGACTATACGTCAAACAAACTGTGATATAAAACTATAAAATCTATCTGAAAACAGATCAAAGGAGATACAACATTTTACGAGGGTTTATATCAATCAATTTAAAGCAAGTAGGGGAGTTTGAAAACAGATTGAAATAGACGTGTTGAAAGAGCTGACTGTTAAATGTTGACGTACAGAACAATTACACGCCAAACATCAAAGACCATCTCAATGATCCTTATCCACGGTTTTAAACATGGCGGCTAACCAAATAGTCTCGATTCACCAGACTAGATAATGTAATTACCTTTGACTGCAGTGGTGGATTGTGGAAAATGCCCTGCAGTCTTACAACTTCCGGTGGAATGGCTTTGTGGCTGGGTGGATGCTATAGTTCCCAAGAGTTTTTCAATCTAAATTTTACAGTCTTCTGTTATCTTGAATCATAATTTAATGATGTATAAAACGGAATGGACATCCCAATTCCCAGCACGTATTTGTTCTAAAGACGACAGTTCCTGCAATGCAGTATGCAGTACGTTCTAACAGCACAGCGGAAGCACCTCGCATCTTGTTGTTCCTTACTCCCAACAGTTAATAACACAGTTACCTCTACTTAACAAACCTATTATAAAGTTCACTGAATTCAAAGAAACCAAGAAAGTTGGCTAATGAACCTAACCGTGCAGTAGAAGATCGAGGCTACCTGATCAACTGAAGATACCTTCTTTTAGAAATATCAGATGAAAAGATCGCTCAAAGAAACAGACTTGTTGTAACCATCAACCTATCAAATCGTTAAATAATTTACGCCCCAATTCCATCAAGCACATGTCATTAACTGCTAATTCATACACGGTGTAAACCATATCTGCCCCTCTTTAAAAAAGCCCAGCAAAATTTACATCCCATTTCAATCAGTCTTGTGTCATTTTCGCTAATTTATAAACGATGTAAACCATGGTAATTCCTTATTACAAAGGCCTAGTAAAATTTACACCCTAATTCTATCAGTCCAAACTGCTAATTTACACCGTTATCGTCCCTCCTTCATAAGGTCCATTATCAACAGGGGAGGGATAAAGATGAAAGGTAATTACAGGCGGTGTGAGGTTTATTATCAACCCCCTTGAAAATGTCCACCTTAATCACATGGGATTATATGAACAATAAGATCAATACTGATGACCCTGTCAAGATAAGACGGTGTATTGATTTGTGACTCCCCTAATTTATAGTCTATTACAGTGATTACAGATCAGCGTGTTCTCATCACACATACACCTCTCGCGATAAACAATGAGAAACTGTGAGATAGGTTGTATCCAAGAGAGATAAATGTGGATGACGTGACGTTATCCTGCCCCAGGCTGCATGCTAGTCCCTAGGGGTCTGTTTCTAACCACAGGCAGCCCTAATTAAGATACAGTATTTTATAAACATCTTGTTTAATTGGAATATTCTATTCTGCCTGAGACCCGGTGGATAATGCAACAATTAACCTTCATATGGAGCCATATCTAAGGACGAAAAAGTCAATTGTCTTTCGGGCTTTAAGAAATAAGGTGTTGATATGCGCACGAGTATTGCGTACTTGTAGTTAAAATTTGCAGATTGTATCAGTAGCGGTCAAGCGTTTTTACGAAAGCATAGATACAGGCATGTTGACTCAACCTCCAGTGAAAGAGTTTTGTTGGTACAATTAGTTGAACAATTGAATTATATAAAAGAAAAAGTAACGCAGGTTATAACCAAACAATATATATAACCGTATATCTATACGATGTATGAATATTCGATATTCAAAAAACGCATCCAGGATGATGTATCTAGGTCGTAGATCCTTTGAAGGCAACCCACAGTCAAATTTATTTTCAAAATGATTCTGTCTACAAACTGGTCCAAACCAAACAACATCTTGGAATCATGAAGGAGGTAGAGAAAGGATAATATCCAGGTAACCGTGTCCAAGTAGCTCTATGTATAAATACCAGGTTATTGAAGTATAATGAGAATCTGTAACAGTGATCTGTCTGATATGGTAGCTAGTTGATGTGGGTCGATCTCACGTGGATCATATACCGTATTTACATGCCTTATCTCACCGTATCAAACCCCACAGACACAAAACACAGCAACCAAATATATACAGCTTCCAATATAGATCACAATACAGAGAATATGGATATACATGTATCAGTTGATCGCTTTTGAGTTAAATTATTAAAGAAATAACATTGTTTTTGGATCAAGAGTACTACCCAATCCTCCAAGACCACATTCGTTAAAAGACTGTTTTTGAATATTACCTAGAGCTGCCCCTTCATAAAGGTTCTACGTTCTACTGTACTTGGTACTCTGTAAAATTTGTCCACTGTCTACTAAATAAAAATACAAACATGCACAAGAAAACAAAACCAAAGAAAGAGACAATCATATTTTACAAGCATAACAACTTAAATTTAGGTAAGGATCACTTCTACCAACTGATCCTGGGCCAAACCCCTTGGCATTGATCTTTCCCGGATTATCCGTACCCATTTACAGCTGGGTGGACTGGAATTATGAGTGAAGATGATTTCTTCAAGGTTATAGGACTTTCAGATGCCGATCGAGTTCGGAACCCACAGCCTCCATTTGCCAGTCGTTACAAAGTAAATGACATACCCAATCATAGCCTAATAAGGCACAAAATGAAATTTAGTATATAAAACTTCAATTCATTTCATTAGTTCAATAAGAACCTAGAACCTGAAGGCCAAATCGACCCAATCTCTATTTACTTTTATCAACAGACAGTTGTCCAATCCATATGTCGGAACTGGAAGTTAATCTGAAATAAAGAATGGAAGGTCTAACATCTGACAGTAGCTGTCAATCAATCATATTCTCTGATATTTAAAACCTAGACAACCATATCAAGCTCAAACATTGATCAAACATCATCAAATATCCGACAACATTAATCGAACGCGACTTCTAGGGCTATTTGATAGCTAGTTCCAAGCAATATTCCCATTTCAATATGCACGACCTTTGACGGCATTCGTCTCAACTGCACGACCTTACTCAACCTGTCGTCTCAATCTGCTAGAATATGTGCTGTGAATTGACAGCCATGCAGAAGAACGTGTCCTCGAGACTTCACCCCCCTTCAAGATTTGTATAGACAAGCCGTCAAATGTCGATATCTGATAGGAGAATGACCCGAAAGGTCACCCACACACTTCTATCAGGTGCACATGCGCCATCACACACTAACACGGTTGGGCTTTGATCTCGTGACCTTTGACATCCCACGAGATTTAAGGAATGAGAAGATGATGTTAAGCCTCGTTTTGATGTATTGATACTATTTCTAGTGAAGGGAGATAATCTCTTGTGTAAATATGGAAGAAATGAGATATCGCATCAATCATATTAATATAAGGTCTTACACTCCTCCAGTTATAGTATCAAAAACACTACAATAACATTATCAGCTATGTGGACTCTCTACATGAATAAGTCTGTAGTTGACGAAGGTTTGTCGGGGTAAAACGTCCAGCTGATAGTAGTAATATTCATGATGTATCTGTGAATTATTGGGGTAGGTTTTATTAAGGTGTGTGTGTGTGGGGGGGGGGGATGGAGACGATAGAAAGGGGAGACATAAAACACGTGGAGTGGGGGCTATAGAGAGGACCATATAAGAGGGGGATGGAATATATTTAAGCTTCCACAATGGTCGGTAATACGTATACCAACAACTACCTACATAGCGATATGAGCATCCACTGAAAGTGAACGTTAACTTGCCATCTACCAACAACTACCTAGTTTGTGATATCAGTTAGCTGGAAGTGAACGTCAACATCCATCCATCCGCAAACCAACCAACCAACCAACCATGGTCGACAAAAAATAAACTAATGTCACTAGTTTAATGGTATAATTTACCCCCATTGCATACTGAAAGGTGTTACTAGCTTTCATGGGTTCAAATAAGAGAAACCACGAGAATGTAAACCCTCTTTTGATATTTCTCCCATACGTTTTGAGTTCTTTAAGTACAAGAAAGATGTAGGTGAAAAAAGCGGTCGACCTCAAACAATCTCAAAGATTTCTTACAGCCTCGAACGTCTTAGAACTTAAAGCTTTGGGGATGTCAATCACTCGAACGTCAAATACCAAAATGATTGACACTTGCGGTGTTTTCTTTGATGTTTTGAGCCTGATGTTTGTGATTAAATACAAGACGGACTGAGAGAGAGTCCAGGGCGTGCAGTGTAAATACTATAGAGTTTGTGTAGAAACATACCGGAATAAAAGAAGGACATGTATTTTGTGTTAAGTTTAGACTATTTCATATTACCCTTGTCACCTCTCCATTCTTTCTTCTCAGACATAATGATCTTTCTTCTACTATTTCCATCATACGACACTCTGCCCCTTTGGCTCTAAACCTATACGCCCAAAAATTTTTTGGACGTACATGTATTTTTAAATCGCCCTGTACATCTGTTCACATTTGGCTCGTGCGCACTCTACAGGCTACAATTCTTTATGAATTCTTTTGATTTTAATTTTGCGGGTCAAAATCAATATTAAGATGATCCCTATTGATTTTTATGATGATCGCATAATTTTTCATTGAAATATCGTGTCCTACTTGACTTTTTACACTATTACTTGTTATAGATTGGGCGTATATTACTTTGCCTCACAAGCTATCTTTTCCCTTTACTTCTAGAATTTAAGTAGAGACTATGCTATGAGTTTAAAGGGGCACAGGCTTGATTTGTTTCAGACAATCATCCGACAGCCTCAAACACATGAAATCTTTTGTTTAGCTAATCAGACGTATTCTACAGAGCTTACCTTTGAAATTTGAGCCTTCAAATCCATGGGTATACATATTTATCCGTGTTTGAAAATCATAATGTATTAAGATATTATGGACGTCCCGCCATATTGGAAAATCAAAGAGTTATAATAGACTACTGCGCAGGCCCACACTGATAAAACAAAAAGAAAGTACATGAAATAACAATTGTAGATTTTGTCAACAGGACACACAATTTTCAGACTGACTGAAGACCAGCCGCGTACAGCACGGAAAAAAATAAAAAGTGAATTTTTTGAGGTATATTTCAAGGTATTTTGCGATTTTCTTAGAGCTTGAGTATTTCTGAGGACTGTTTAAATGTAAAATGGCCCAAAACGACCACTAAAAATCAAGATTGTGCCCCTTTAAGTGATACTATGCTTTGAATTTAAGGAGACTTGCTATGTATTTAACTGATTACTATGCTATGAATTTAACTAGAACTATGCTATGAGCTTCGGTCCATGTATACATCATTTTGAAATGAAATTGTCTGCTTCTGCAATGCGATAACTTCAGGGAGACAATGAAAGGGGATCTAAAAGTGTATATCTATCATTTTGAGGTAATTTAACGAGATTTGACTAGGATTCAATAACTGATTACTACTAGGTTTAGATTAAAATTCACCACTTTTCTAAGGCCAGGTTAAATATTTCCTCACTTTGTGTTTTATTTTCAATGAGTCCAGTCCGTCCCCCGCTCACCCTTTTAGGGAAGGAAATGAAAGAAAAGTGTATATTGAGGTAATTTGATGAGATTTGACTAGGATTCAATAACTGATCACTACTAGGCTTATCTAATTTACTACTTCTCTAACACTGTCCTCACAATCTATTTATTTTCAGCGAGTCCAGTCCGTCAACCACACCCCCCCCCTCCTCCAACCACTTTTAGGATTTTACAGACTCATGGTGAGTGGTATATATATTGCAAAAGTTTACAAGTACGTAAGTTAATTAATTCTCTCATTAATTTGTAATCACTCACATTTAAATTACAATAGAATTTGTATTTGTAATTTTTGTCATTTTGTTCCTACCAATTTTCTTCAAAAACTGTAAATAAGTTGCATATTCGAGTGTGTAGTTTGCTGGTCTGATAATTATTTATAAGTTCAATTATTTATACACAGTCTTGTCGAGATTTTGACCCAGGATTTCTTTCCTATATATTTTTGAAAGTTTTAAACTTACGTCATGTATTCAAGTGTAAACCAATGGACAGAAGGTTGGGAGAAATTCTGATTGATTTTGAAAGTTATTGTAATGAATTGTTTGTGATTAGATGTTAAAGGGTTATTTTGGCTATTTTCGATCAGGGCTAATTACAACAATCGAAAACTTAACACCTAAATTGGTAACAAAGTTGATAGTTCTTTTGAGCTCGTATTGATCATGGCCCGAGGGTATTGACGTTTTACAGTTCCACCACATTAAATATGTATTGTTGGGGGTCGTTGTATACAGAAGTGTCAACCCAAGCCCGAGGGTAGAGAAAACTAATGTTTATTACACGTTTTAAGATGAGTTGTTGAGTAATTGTGTGAACATTTGTAAGCTGTAAATTAAAGTGGTAGAATGGGAACCACTGATACAAGGCCAGTTAAGGAAAGGGTTCGAACTTTTCTCCAGTTCTCGGGATTGAAGGGATAGGCCCCGTCAACGATGCAGGTCTGAGAGCCTGACATAAAAAAGTGTATAGTCGTTCGGACTACAGAATAAAGTAAGCTTGACTGTCGAAAAAATTCGAAAAAAGTTACTTCAGTTACTTGAAAAATGGTTCCCCAATGCAAACTTAATAGGTTTGTTTTCTCTGGATTTGAAGACATCTTATCTTGCATTCGGAACCGAGAGTATCTGATTCTATCTAACTCTAAGCAAGCTCCGACTCGGTTTTTAATATCTATTAACAATTTAAGAAATTGTTTACAGGTGTAAATAAAATTATAATATTTATTTATAAGTGTTTATAATGATTATTAAGTGTCATAACGAACACTTTAAAGTCCACACCGTAATACAGTTGTATATCACACGTGCATTAGCAGGTGCGTGGTGTTTTATAAACCATTTAACACCTGATTTCACTTCTTTATTTTGAGAATTTTAACTTGGAAGTTTTTTTTGTAAATTAACTGAAAACATATTTTTTGGGTATTTCGTACGGACGTCTTGATTTTTTAGAAACCAGTTTACAAACTTATCAATACTTGTAAGTGCACTGGACAGACAACTCTTTCCCACTACGCCCTGCTCTCTTACTCCTCTAAGGGCGTGAATCAAAAGAGCAAGTGTGTAGCTACTCCTCGTCCCTCCCTTCCCGTGCCTGTATAAAAGGGATGGGGGTAACACAAGATACTGCTGGAGGCAAATGTTAACTCGTCAATTACCGCCACCACCACAAGATAAAATATATATAAATGTTCTTCCAATGCCTACTGTCATGTTGCTGTAATTGTTTGTTAAGTTACTTAGTTTTGCCTTTCTTGAAGACGTTGAGTGTCTTCAACAACCATTCAGTGGAGATAGAAGGATAGGCTAAGACTTCCAACGGGTCGGTTAATTTAAATCTAAGCATAATTATTAACAGAGAATAAACACTATTCACAGAATGTAACACCTTTATTCATTCATATAATAATATAAATGATATCAAGCCCATGACAAGTTGAAGCTCATTTAAAAATCATTGAGGGGCAGATTACAATTGAATTAGCGGGGAGTCAAAAACAAACTCCCAAACCCTTCAACACCTCACAGCTTAAAGACACGGAAACAATAGATACTAAGCCGAGAATACAGAGGGCATTAGAAAGGGCTGAACATTACTGAGCTTTTATCCGACCCCAATCTTTCAAGTTCTTTATCCTACTGTAATTAAACCCCGCGGGGATGATTCATCTCCTACCACTTGAGATAAATACCCTATTCAGCCTCCCTGTTAGGGCCTTGAGGGTGGATTAGAAAGGACGTAGGGGGTAATCCCTTTATATTGTTGACCACTTCACCACTGTAATGGTCAGTTTAATCACAAAACGAAAACACGGAGAATTTCCCTTATTGCGCACTGCATGGCGTTATCCATCTTCTTTGGTCTATGAGGTACATGTGGGTAGGACGTTCAGGCATTTCATATACAACTTAGCTGTATTTTACCATCTTTATTTTTATTTGGTACACGTTCTTTCTTTTCAACTTCCAAAAGCGAATCAATTTCAATATTTCAACTTCCTCAGCTTCTCTATCAACTTGTAAAGTCAAAGGGGTTTGTCTATCCCGAGCATCAAAATACCAATTCATTTCATTGTTTTCAGTCCACTTTAGCCCACCAATACTTCGCCTATCTATCATTGGTTACAACTTGTGTGTGACGGCTGTCCACTTTCATATTGACGTGAACAACTTCCCCAGAAACAGGAAAGAAATCCAGGTGTGTTAAAGCTGTGTCACCGTCCACTATTTTGCCATAACTTGTGTGTGATGGATGTCCCAAGCTATATTACTTGAAATATCTTCCCCAAAAAGGCCACAGAAACATATTTTAAGGTGTGCTTACACGTATATACCTCCCCGCAACCTTTGACATGGTCGCCTTTACGTATAGCCTTTTTCAGGACCGTAGATACAGGATGGATTGCCCCGCAAAAAATGTTGGTAAATGTATTAATTTACCATATATTACTTGCCCCACCCACGAAAAATCAATCCTACCTACGGGCTTGGCATTTTTTGGCATCAGTCGACTACTGTAGTTCTGATCAAAATTACCACATAATTTCTCTACAGCCTAGAAATTATAAAAATGCATATCAGAAATACATGATACTACATATGTTCGCAGACGTTTAAATGTGCCCAAAACTATTGTAACCATGATGACGGTCAGCAAAGAGTTCAGAGGTTAAGTGAAAGGTTCAGGGGTCATTTCATACCAAACAATATTCACGGACTGATAAATAACATGGACAAGAATTCTGAGAAATAAACACGTTTAAGAATTCCGTTAAGCCTAAACATACACCGTGTGTTGAAATACAGTACATGTTGGAGATCTTTAAACCAATATAGCAACTTGTCTTTAACCCTTCTCATCACAACCAGCGCCAGGGTCGTTTACTGTGGCCAGTAGTCTTAAACACTGTGGCCAGTAGTCTAAAACACTGTGGCCAGTAGTCTAAAACTCTGTGGCCAGTAGTCTTAAACACTGTGGCCAGTAGTCTTAAAACTCTGTGGCCAGTAGTCTAAAACACTGTGGCCAGTAGTCTAAAACACTGTGGCCAGTAGTCTTAAACCTGTGGCCAGTAGTCTAAAACTCTGTGGCCAGTAGTCTAAAACACTGTGCCAGTAGTCTAAAACTTGCCCAGTAGTCCTAAAACATTGTGTTGCCATTTAACCATACTTATCTTGGCATACTGAAACTTGTGCCAGTTATGTTACATTGACAGTACAAAGAATGTGGCAGTAGCAAAAACTTGCTGTCTCTTGCCCATCGTCTTAATAATGCTTTGAGTAGTCTTAAAATGTTGGCTATAAAACTATGTAAGGTTTGTGACATATGATAATTTTTCAAACATTCACGAATTATGTTCGTAAGCCATTCTGAAACTCTTCCTGCACTATTAGTAATTTTGTATCGTGCATTAAAAGTTCAGAATACTTAAGTTGAACTTGCTGTTTCACCAGTCTTCTTTTTGATTATTATAGTATTTCATAAACATTCATTGAATTATAGAACATACGAAGGTATTTAAGCCTTCTGAAATCTTCCTCGTACTATTAAGTCGAATTTTGATAACGACATTTAAAAGTTCAGAAAAGGCTATAAATATAATTGGAAGGTTTCGTTGAAATATTATAGATTTCTAAACATTCAAATTATTGAGTCGAGTAAGAGATTAAAAACTGTTGTAAACGACGTTCGTGCATGTTATTTTTACGTTGTTCCGTTTGTTAAAACTGGCCAAATACATTCGACCAGTTTGAATCTTGCTGTTTCTCACTCAGTCTATGCTTTTTGTTATTTTAGTATTAAAACAGTATAACTTCCCCAATGATTATTTTATTGGAACAATACAGGTAAACGATATCATAAACATTATTGTTATTATAAATAGTACGATAGGAATCGTGGGTTTTATTTTGAAATGTTTTTCATGTTCCTTATAATACTGAAGATGAAAATAAACATCAAACGTTTGATTGTGTAGACTAAAACACTTGATAACAGAGTCTAGAATAACATCGCCATTATCCAGAAGTTTAACCGGAAGTCCTACTTTTCATTTATTATTGGTTCAACTCCGTTTACTTGCACTTATCATCTAATGGAGTTGGTGGAACTCATTGAAAGAAATTAATACCTCGTCCAGTCCTTTCGTGGTTCAGTGTATTCTCCTAACAATTGCCAAAAAATCTGAAATTATACTTAATATACATATCGGTATTTCTAAAATCCTTGTTGTCTTGGATACATCTCAGTGGCACCACATGAATATGTAACAGGAATATAGACCTGAGAATTACCAGAAATTGATTCAATCGATTTCGTAACACATGGAGTTATTGCCCTTGATTATCACACACTTAGTGAACATTGATTCGTGTCATATAATGTTTATCTGTGGACATTTATTGACACAACAAAAGAACAAACGGTGCAGGATTATCGACTGATGTTTCAATTCAATAGTCGCCATTTTAGATCAATAAATGTTATGTAGTCGTAAGGATCCAGTTACAATAGGCTGTATAATTGTAAAGTATAAACTCTAATTGTTGTTGACTCGATCAATGAGTCTGGTAATAAAAGAGTAAATAAAAGACAAATTAAAGCCTTTGTTTTCCAGTAATTTGTACGTCAATACTTAATCAATGTAATAAAGTTTGAAATACAATATGTTTGTTAGATTTGAAATGTGTTGAAAGATTGTCAATACGTCAAAATATATTATGAAATACAAGAATTTATGACAATGGTTTTAAAGGATTGCTCTAAGCTCGTCAATACTTACAAAAATATGGCGGTTTGCTTTGAAATCGACATGACCTAGGCATGCAAGTGAGGGCGGTTTGATTCCTGATTGTCAGCAGCGATGGAACCGGTATCAGAATTGTTCTGGAGCAATATTCGAACAATTATCACCGAAAAATTGCTATTCAATGCAATATTAAAATTACCGAGACTTTTTGCTGTACATCGTAAAACCAACGATTCCATTTGATGATTTTCGAAAGTTTTTGACAATTTAAAAAAAATATTGTGATATACAAAAGAAATATGTTGTTTTTATGATAATATATAAAGAACAAAAAGGAATATGTGATTTATATGTCGTTCAAATCGTATATTATAATCATGTAAAAAACAAATCCATACAACGTATTCCGCTTTGCAATGGAATTAGAAATAATAACCATCCAAATAATATTGGTAGGTTTAAAACCGGCAGAGGAGATGGTAATAATTTATCAAACCCGGGGTACTTTGACCACCCATCAACCCACCCCCCACCTACCCACCGCTCTTTCCTCATTAATTTTAGACTTCAGCTGCTAGTAAAACACAATCTGGTCTTTGTCCAAATATTTATTTGTTTCACATAAACATGTACATGCGAGAAAATTGGTACAATTAACAGTTTCATGTTAATTAGCCTTGGAAATCTGTAATTAGGTACTTAAAGGTACATAAAAGGGGGCTTTGATTAGATGGTTCATGTTAATGACGTACTGTGAAGGGCATTAATTAGATAGATAGGGGGTTATAGCGATATAGATAGGGAATATAAGAGGTCAGATAGTTGATATAACACCCTAAACGGAGTATAAAAGGTCCGGTTTATAACAGGGGGTATCCCTCGAGTGCTAATAATAGTCATTAAGTTGATGTTATCTATAATTAGAAGACAATGGGTTTCCCCCCTGATGAATGGGTCCTGTCAATCCTTAATAAATACAATTAGTTATATTACCGCTTCTAAACTACACGTGATCTAATTAATGACGTCACCTTACGACTTGTTTATACGTATTATATAGACGTCGGTTGTTATGGCGCCTCGAGGGGTTTCGCGGATTTAATATGCTCATCTTTTCTACCTCGTTAAGAAAGGCGACAGGGCTATTATCATTTATCATTATAACATAGTGGGAATTACATCAGTGATAATGCCCGTCTCCCCTAGCAACCTGATCTATATACCTACCCTAGTCTAAATAGTGGTAATGAATATTAACGAGGTTTGGAAAGATGTAATTTATTTTAATGGTTTCTAGATGAACAGAACCCATACTCACTGACATAATAACAGAATTTATGGACGTAACATTAATCATAATTTGAGATCATCTGTTTCATCTTTAAGCTCTTCCTATCAGCTTTGAGGTTATTAAACAAACATTTTCGTGATCTTTGAACCAAGGAAGTGAAGGTGGCTCTTCAAAATTAAAAGTATAGATATAGGTATTAAATTCTGTTTCAAATTGTTTTTACAAAAACTCTATCTTTTAGGGTCCTATTCTCTAAAACTTAACTTAAGATGATTTTAGTGTTCCAGTCATCTAGGACCTTATTCTTGAAAACTTAACTGAAGATGATTTTAGTGTTCCAGTCATCTGGGACCTTATTCTCTAAAACTTAACTTAAGATGATTTTAGTGTTCCAGTAATCTGGCACCTTATTCTTGAAAACTTAACTTAAGATGATTTTAGTGTTCAAGTCATCTGGGCCCTCATTCTTGAAAACTTAACTTAAGATGTTTTTAGTGTTCTAGTCATCTGGGACCTTATTCTGGAAAACTTAACTTAAGATGATTTTAGTGTTCTAGTCATCTGGGACCTTATTCTTGAAAACTTAAGATAATTTTAGTGTTCAGTCATCTGGGACTTATTCTGAAAACTTACAAGATAGTTTTAGTGTTCTAGTCATCTGGGACCTTATTCTTGAAAACTTAAGATGATTTTAGTGTTCAAGTCATCTGGGACCTTATTCTGGAAAACTTAACTTAAGATGATTTTAGTGTTCTAGTCATCTGGGACCTTATTCTTGAAAACTTAACTTAAGATAATTTTAGTGTTCTAGTCATCTGATCGGTCAGTCACTAAAATCAATTTTAAATTTAGTTTTATCATCCAATTGGATTACTGTATTTTTATCTGGATTTCATATTACTTAAGTTTTCGATAAGAAGACCTCTGTGCAATATCATAACTGAAAAAGATTTCTGAAAGCACAAAAATTCTGGAAGTGCCGTTTATAAAGAAAATCAACTTTGTACAATAGAAAAGTACCATGTATTATAATGTTATCAGGTGATACACCGCTTACAAATGGCGATTTGTTTACAATCGAGAGGGACCGCATTAGAACTGGCGCCACCTACAAATTATCTCCCCTTAGCTCTAGCGAGGACGCCCATTGGTTTTCCTTAAATCTTATACATTCTATTTTTAAAAGATTATATCTAACTGCTGACTGGTTTTTCACGACAATGTACTATACGGTTTATAATGGGGTTCTAGTCAGATGTCCGCGGTTTTAAAGCATAGCGGTTAGACCGTTGGTTCTTTACGTCATGAGGTTTTTTGCTTGGATACGTTGAAAATGTCGGACGTGAGTTTTAATCTCGACTGGAGTGTGAAAGTCCGATACCCTCAACAAGTCGTCTTCACTCATAATTCCAGTCCACCCAGATGTAAATGGAAACGGATAATCCGGGAAAGATCAATGCCAATGCCAAGAGGTTTGGTCAAGGATCAGCTGGTGTCACTGCGGACTTGTGAACCTAAGTTGTTAGGCTATCCTTGTTAAATATAGTTGTTTACATGTATTTCTTTCTTTCCTTTTTTATACAGCCTACAAACAGATTTGAGCAAATGTAGGAAGAGTTCTCTGCTCGATTCCAACAAACATTCCTGCAAACATAACAATCTCAGGTTCCAAAGCCATTGTTGATATTATGAAATTACCTACAAGACTAGCAGACCAGATCAAGGCTATCAAATAGCAGGAATGGTTTATGTTCTACGGGGGGATCTGGATAATACAATCTCTGTGTGTAGCCTCGAACAATCTCTGGTAAATCTCAAACCCGATTCCAGACGTCTGATTACACCATAAATCAAAAATAACTTCCATATTGAATTTCCCGGTGTACATTGGTTTATGTCTAAATCTGATTTGTTCCACCCCAGACCTGTACATCAATTCCCCCCCTCCCTTCCCCTTAAACCTGATTTGTTCCACCCCAGACCTGTACATCATTTCCTCCTGTCCCTTCCCCTTAAATCTGATTTGTTCCACCCCAGACCTGTACATCATTTCCTTCCGTCCCTTTTCCTTAAACCTGATTTGTTCCACCCCAGACCTGTACATTATTTCCTCCCGTCCCTTCCCCTTAAACCTGATTTTTTCCACCCAGACCTGTACACCAATCCCCCCCCCTTCCCCTTAAATCTGATTTAAATACACCAACACCATCTTGCGGTAGAATAAACCCTGATTTAAAAGACCATGGTGAATATTTATCTTTCAGTCGGTACAGCTCAATTCGATATATCTGTATTACTTATAAGAATGAAAATATTTTGCTTGTTCGTCTACAAATCAACAAGAGTGATTTACAGTTGATAAAGCTCTGAGGAAATCTCAGCAATTAATCGCCTATTGCCCGACAAGAGAAGTAATACTCGATTTGACCCTGTTCCGAAGAAAATGAAATCCATTCAAAAATTAACATTTCTTGTGAAAAAGTTATTGCAGAGTAGTTGAATTGATTTAACTCAAATCCATTCAATAGATAAAACAAGGTTACTCTTAAAATCCCTTCAATTAACGTCTATCAGTATGGCCGGTAATATATCGTAAAGTAACGAGCCATTCTCTTATCACCTAGATACCTTCTATATTATAACTCCCTATTATATTGTTAGTTAGCATATTAATCTTAACATTTCTAATGACACTATGACAGGTGCCCGTCAGCCATCTTGAATTATTATACCTCATAAATCCTTTACACACATTCAATGAACTGGACAATCGTTGCTGCATAAGTATACATAAATTACCTCTTTCATTAGAGACGTTTATTGTCTTGTTTTTCCAGCCTGTTTGATTTATAGCAAGAAAATAACATTTTTTGCTTCGATGCGTTTAGTCGTTTGGCATTTTCCATTAATAAAAAGGTAATTTAGAAATTGTTAGAATAATTATAAAGTGAGTAGAGAATAAAGAATTCACAAAGCTCGTAATTTATCTCGGGTCCTGTCAAACTATCATCTCATAAACACACTATTTATTCCCCTTGTTCGCATTACTCGATGGTCGCCAAGATAACTTAACGGTACACGTTTCAATACAGTTGCCAGCTCAACTTAAAATCTGTTAATAGTTTGGTGTCCTGTCTATAACGCAACAGATAAAAGAAAGAAAGAATTATATTTTACAAGGATAACAACTTATGTTCCCATTAAATTATCCTTTTTACCAGTTGGTACTTGGCCAAACCTCTCCACATTATTGAAAAAAGAGCAACAACTATATTTTGCAAGAATAACAACTTAGGTACACAAGTCCGCTGTAACAGGGATCCTTTCTGCCACCTGGTCCTTAAAAATCAAGGTATCATAGTATGGCTCAATCTTTGACAAAATTTTATATTCATTACCACAACTTCAGCAGTAATATTAGAAAATAGACTTGTCATGGAATTCAAATATTCGCATAAATGACACGAGGCGAGATTGACTCATTTTCAAACGAGTGCTGCAGTCACATTTTCTATAATCAAAATGTCAACACCTCTGTCAAGACGGTTGTCCATTAAAGCAGATATTTGGGCAGACATGGCGCAACATTGCAGTCAATAAATCAAACTAAAGTCAACTGTATTGTTCTGCGGATTTTTATTCAGTGATTTAAGACATAACTGTTATGTCGTGGATTGTACTTCGCTTACAGCTGTAACTTGACGATAAACTGACTGCAATTTTTTGGGGACTTTCCTCAAACGGGTGAAATGTGTTTTATCAGGGCCCTTTGGGGTTTCCCCGAAACAAGGTGCTGGAATTTGAAATACGTTTTAATGTAACGCTGTATTTATAAAGTCAATATTTTGACATTAATTCTAGCTGAAGACCTCGTCAGAATCTGACCAGCTTGTATCTGATGATGTTAATGTAATTTTTTGAAACGTATAAATAATAACATATAACTAGGTTGTAGTATACCATATAAATTGATGATGAATATGTACATTGTTGAAACGTTGTATCTAGTAAGGATCAGTAGTATACTGTGAGACCATTTCCCCCTTTTCAGCATTATAAGCTTCAGGAATTTCTCCGCCAATTTCCCGTCTTGATTGGTCTTATTTCCTTTTAAAAAACTATCAAAGATTTGAGATGGATTGAAGGTGTTCTATTTCAAATTACAAGTTGTTTACCACATCAGTTAACATTTTATTTCAAAAACTACTTGATATCAAAGTAACAAGTTTGAAGGACTGGATAAGATGACCTCGAGTCTACCCCAACCTCTCTTACTCTCCACTGCAATGTTTTTTTTACGTCTTTGATCTTTACCGACATACTCTCCATCCAATATCGTTTCTTCTTTAGCCATTTCATCACTTCTTTGAATGTTTGTTTGTACGCCATCTTGAATATTAGCGATGTTGACAACTTGATGGCTGAAAATGCTTCATTCTTTTTGAAAATTTGTGAAGAAATCTTGAAGTTGTTTCACAGGTGTGCGAGTTATTGTGAAGAGAAGTTTGTCAAGTCTCAAACAGACAATAGAGTTGTTAATTCGATGTTTTGGCTTCAAAGGAAATGTTCAATAAAAAGATGGCGTAATTGTTTGTGAAATTTTCACGAAACGAAAATAAAACAACTTGAATTTTGAAGCAGATTTTGAGCCTGATGTAAACAGGGTTGTGGTTCAAAAAGCTTTTCTGGTTTGAAAATCTCTTTTGCCTCTGTCTATCTAACTGTTACAGGTAGTGTGTGTGTGTGGGGGGGAGGGGGGGTACAAATACTCTATAGAACTTCAAGAATATTTTTTCAAACGGAACAAGAAGAAAATCTTCTTGAACATAACAGATGGAATTTAACCACAGTACACAAGTATTATTCCCAAAAAGCCGACTTTAAAGCTAGCTTTCATTTGGCCCCCGATGAATTGCCGAACTCAAAAATGGGATGTTTTCGGTTACCAAACCATTACGGTTCAGCAATTTAACAAGTGGAAACACAGAAAAAAAAGCTTAAAGCCGGCATTTTGGCGAAGTGGAAACACCATTGTTTTCTCTTGCCGGCTTTTATTTGTGTTAAGGTGATATGAGAACAGCATTCCAATTAAAGGCGCAGGTCTATTTCACAAGGCTTTTTTCACTATATTTTTAAATGATGTGGGTGCATTGCAGTAGCCATAAGGTCCTGTCAAGACCGCTTATTGGCACAGTGAAACTACCATTGTTTAATTAACCCGTATGGTACAGAAGAGTAGGACGTAAAACTCAATTCATTTCATTTCAATTACACAGTCCATCTTTATTAACCCATATGGTACAGAAGAGTAGGACGTAAAACTCCATTCATTTCATTTTTATTACAAAGAGTCCATCTTTATTAGCCCATAAGGTACAGAAGAGTAGGACGTAAAACTCCATTCATTTCATTTTTATTACAAAGAGTCCATTTTTATTAACCCATATGGTACAGAAGAGTAGGACGTAAAACTCAATTCATTTGATTTTACCAGATCAGTGTAACTAATGATTATTTCTGATGACTGAAATAAATTCAGAAAAAGATTTATTGTTTATTTCATCATAAATGTACAGCTGTATTTCACAATGACGTGGATATTTTTAACACTGATTGCAACAAGGCGATATTTTTAGTATAAATTTTCACAAATAAATATATTGAAACCGAAAAAAATGTTGTTATTGGTTAGTTGTTATTTTAGATAATAAATCAATCAAAGTGATATAATCGATCAATTTTCATCGATCATTGATTTCTTTTATTGGATGATTTTAAACATAAATTTACATCGTCTTGAAATGTATATTTAATTAAAAGACCACACCCAGAAAAGGACCCAGTTACTTCGTCTTAGAATTTACATAAAAGTTTAGATCTCAAGAATGGTTCATCAGTGAACTTACCTGGTGTCATAAAGTAACAGAATCCCTTAAAATCTGGAAAACTCACAAAACTAAGTCATTATTGAAAACTAGTAAATCAATTTATTAAGCGTTTATAAATGTTTAATTGCATTTTTATAAATAATTACTAAGTTTTTTTTTGATTTATCAGATTTTATAAGAATTCTGTTATGTTATTTATAGCAGCAGGTTTATCTACTGATGAATAAATACTCTTATTGACCAAGTTTAGTATTTGTGTTCAATCTACGACGCAGTATTCCTTTAAATTTCTCATATTCTAGTCTTACATATTACATAATGCCCGTCTTATAAATAGAATCACAATTTTTGTCGCCCATTTCCCGATTAGTCAAACGATATTCAGATGTGTGGGATGGTAAATTCCCCAACATTCAATTGAGTTAATGAATTCGTGATTTGAGACTTAACATATCGTTTCCTATTTAACACGACTTTCTTAACAAATGGTGAATATAACCCTACAAGGCGTGGTCAAGTTGATTTAAGATTGACAAGAACGGGTGCACAGTTGTTATCTGTATAAATGAAGATAATCGGCTGTAATTAAAATAAACCAATTTTATATCCTGGTTGTTTCAATTCACTATAGTGGGATTATTGTTTCGTCTTAGATTAGATTTCAGAGTCAACACGTCAAGCGTATCCACATAAATACCTCGCCAGATTATCATATTTTAACATTACTGAGTAATTCGGGTGAGAAAATAGAAACCGAGACCCTGTGTAAGATGGTGATGAGAACATAGTCTCATAAAAGCACTGGCCTAACTTAAGCAAATATCTTTTTTTTTTCAGTTTAAATGTTAATAATATGTCTAATAATAGAATCCTTAACATTAGGGAATTGTGGACCTTTTAGTTTGAAACTCTGAGTAACAACATGTTTCAGGTTCTGTTTTAGTTGTCTGAAGATCGCATAGTTTGAAACTCTGAGTAACAACATGTTTCAGGTTCTGTTTTAGTTGTCTGAAGATCGCATAGCGTGAAACTCTGAGTAACAACATGTTTCAGGTTCTGTTTTAGTTGTCTGAAGATCGCATAGCAGGAAACTCTGAGTAACAACATGTTTCAGGTTCTGTTTTAGTTGTCTGAAGATCACATAGTGTGAAACTCTGAGTAACAACATTGTTTCAGGTTCTGTTTTAGTTGTCTGAAGATCCATAGGTGAAACTCTGAGTAACAACATGTTTCAGGTTCTGTTTTAGTTGTCTGAAGATCACATAGTGAAACTCTGAGTAACAACATGTTTCAGGTTCTGTTTTAGTTGTCTGAAGATCACACAGCGTGAAACTCTGAGTAACAACATGTTTCAGGTTCTGTTTTAGTTGTCTGAAGATCACACAGTGTGAAACTCTGAGTAACAACATGTTTCAGGTTCTGTTTTAGTTGTCTGAAGATCACACAGTGTGAAACTCTGAGTAACAACATGTTTCAGGTTCTGTTTTAGTTGTCTGAAGATCGCATAGCAGGAAACTCTGAGTAACAACATGTTTCAGGTTCTGTTTTAGAACATTATGGAGATAAGAACTTATAGAGAATATGTTACAGGTTCTGTTTTAGTTTCTATTATCGGTATTGATGAGGTGGTTGGAAGTCTTAAATTAGAAAAGTTTTACTCTCCATTTCTTCTGTTTTTCATTTGCATTGGGTGTCGTTCTCGAGTTGTTGTTTTCCAGAAGATATTTTACAGTGTAGCGGGTTTAGAAGTCATATGAAGTCAAGGTCAAAGGTCATAAATTACAGAGATTACTGACAGTGTAAGGATTAACACGTTGGTTTATTGGGAAACCATATAGTGAGAATTGTAATTAAGGTTTAGATTGAAGGTGGATTAAGGTATAACAACAATCAAAGCTTTAACAATAGATGGCGGATCGTAATTTGATTTAAAGGGAAATTCACATTGAAAGCTTTCAAGGTATTAAAAGATAATTTGAAAATGTATCAAAAGATGACTGGTCTGGTGTTGAATTTTTCTGCCTGTGATAAAGTGTGTTATATTGTTACAGTTTCTGTTGTTTATTATCCTACGTGAGTAGATTACAGCTCATATTTTACCAAATTACCAAATCTTATTTTACATTTCTTGTATTTTACTTTATTTAAAAATATAATTATAAACAGAACGAAATACTTGTTATTGTATATCTATAATTTTATAATCATCATCATCATCCACAAAAACTTTTACAGGGCAACAAAAATAATTATTTCTCCGTTCACTAATTACAAAATGGTTGCATCTTTCAGATGGAACAATAATTTCCCTCGTTGCACACAGCAAGCTGTTGCCTGTTTTCATTAGCCGTATTAGGTGCAGCGCAGTAGGACGTATAACTTGTTTCGCCTTCCCCTCTAATCACAAAAACTATCAGAAATATTTGTTGAATCAGGAGAAAAGGTTTGGTCACAATGCCTGTTTTTAAAAAGAATACCCCCCTTTTTATTTTGAAGATATTTTTAGTGTAGGTACTGAATTCTCAACCTTTATATAAGATCGTAGGCGGCGCCACTTGTTGTAATAACGTGACATTTCCCTCCAACAAAAATAAACTACCCTTCTTTGAAGCTGCAATGTGTACCAACTACAACAAAGAAATAAAAATGCATGTGCACTTACAACATCTTTCACAACGACTAAACTTCAAAATTCAACAGTCGCCATTAGTTTCCTTGGTGGGGATTAAAAATACACCGTGATGAAAAAAAACTACCAACAATCTACGAGCTTTTGATTTAGTTACAATGTAACACATGTTACATACATTATCAAGTCATGGCGACTATAAAACTAGGCTGAATGAGCAACACTATAGAAGTACATGTAGATGTTTGTGATATATAAAGGCGTGTGAAGTTATCATAAATGCTAAACCATTATTCACCACTCTTCCATGTCATGGAGATAATAAAGCCGTCTTTTATCGCCCGCTTTTTTCCACCCTACTGCGTTCCGCGACATAAACTTCGAAATAAATTGGAAACATCAAAGTATGTTATATTTTATGATTAAAATGCCCCATTATATTATGGAGCTGTATATTCAATTAAAATAGCTTTTAGTACCAATCTAATTTTAACACGTATATCATAACTGTTTAAACTTTAAACATTAAAATCTCGAGTTAAGATTAAGAAATGATAGGTAGTAAATAGGTTTAATATGTCTTGATTATAAAGATTGTATTCAAAGTTATGAAGTTTTTTAAAATGAAGATTTATGGGTATATTTTGGTCTGTGGATATTGTAACATAGAACATGTATATTACATTAATTTGGTTGACGGTGTTAGGGTGAGATGAGAATAGTATTCTCAAGAAAGCACTGGCCTAGGTCATGAAGTAAGAAACAACATTATAGGATGAGATAGTTAGTGTAAACAATGGTTAAAAATGGTTAAAGTTATAACCATGAAAAGTATGGAAGTGTTGTTCTTTCAACTTTTTTATTTTGGTCCTCATTATCCTGTTAAAATACTGGAGCCCATATGTTGACTGTATTTTGACGATATTTTGAAGATTTGTAGACGGTTTATTGACGATATTTTGAAGGTTTGATGACGATATGTTGACGGTATTCTGAAGATTTGTTGACTATAAATGAAGGTATATCGATGTATAATATATTATAGTATTTATACTATTTTCGGTATGTTAGCGGTATGCTAACGGAATGTTGACAAGTCATAATGCCCTAGAAGCCTTCACACCCAAACAGTCACAATAAATTTTGTATCCATGGTATTTTGTCAAATACAATTCTGACAATTGTCATTTTCCAATCTATGTTGATGAAATCAACCAGAAGCCGAAAATAGAACGTAAATCTCAAATTTTTAATTTTTCAACATCGACTTTTATATGTAATCAAGTCACACTAAAATTTATAAAAACAAATTTAGGTTAAAAGGTATAGGGAGAGCGAAAGCGAAAGAAATTCAACTAAAGAAAAGTCAGAAAAAATTGAGAACTAATCAAGAATTTTATCGTCAGATGGAGTCTATCAATATAAAACAAAGTGTTTGTCCCTTTCCTCAATACTCGTTCTTCAGCGAATATCCACCAAATGTTGTACCACCAAATGTTTGTTGAATGTGAGAGAAAAAGATGGCGTGTTATCAAGACAAAGAAATTCCACCTTCAGTTGGGAACTAAACTAAACATTGATCACGGTGAAAACAGTCGAGGAATTAACACAAACCCTGTGACCGACCTTAAAATATTCTAAAACTAGCAAAGAAATGTCTCTACTGAAAGGTTTTCATATTTAATTTTCTTAAATTCAACACCATTCGTTTCCTCACGCGGTTTACATCCGTATCTGTCAACACTCGTGCTCGTTTACAAACCGTTTTGATTGACAGGTCGGTTGTAAAAATGATTGATAGCAACAAATTTGACTGACAGATGTCGTGTTATTTAAATGGTGTATTTTGATTGGTTCATGTTAGAAACATGGCGTGTAATACACTACAGTATGTTGGTGATATTGGACCAATGAGAAGGCGAGAGAAGACCGTGTTGAGACGTTGATTGACGTGTTCACAGTGTTGTTTAGTACATTAGTAATTTATATTATAAAGTGTTGAGGCTCGCCGAGTAGTCGAGATACAAGCCAGTTACTGACAACAACCCCTTTTAATAGTACGCCAGTATTATCACTCGTAGATAGACAGGAGTCGAGAGTTTCAGGAAGTTTAAACGCAAGGATAAGACGTTGTAAACTTTGTGATACATTGTTCCATTCTGTAAATTATTACAGCGTATTAAACCTCGGATTAAACCACGGATTAACACTTTAACCTCCAATGGAATGATCAGTGATTGTTGATAACATATATAAGGATATATAATCAAGAATTCATCATGTTGGCGAATACAGGACCTTATTTCCCCCCAGAATATCTACATTCTCTGCCTGTGACTTCAGCTGTAAGTATTAAATTTATATTCCTGTTAATTTCTATTACTTGTGGTTGTATATAGATTGATATTTGTAATATCAACATCACTGATACTGATTGTCGTTTAATATTCTTGTGCTCATGAAACTTAAAGTTCATTGGTACCACTAAAATATTGAATAGTTTCGAATGATTAGACTGACTCTAAACTTCCCTCCCGCCACCCCCGCTCCCTCACTCAAGTCTGCGTTGTAAATTTGATAGTGTATTATTGTTATGGGGTAATACATGTATTTCATGTTCAATTGCCGACCCTACCCGCAGAATATCTCGACAACACTCGAACCATTTATAAAGCGAAATTAAAATATATGTTATAATATTAAGTACCTAATGGGCTAACGAAGACAGAGAGAAAGTTTTGAAATTAAGGAGTATTACATCCTACTTATGGGTTAATGAAGACAATAATAAGGTTTAGGGCTCAATCTCTACCCACTCACAATTATTGCCTTTAAATGAGAAATTTCGTATCCCCGATTCCATTTCGCTGACGTCAATATTCAATATGATATTTATAAATTATAAAGTTGATATATTTCTCACTTTTTCTCACAACTATGATAGCAGGCGTTAGTTTATTACGACATATATCGACATCGAAATCTGTTTCTTAGTCAACTTGTCAATAATTTCGTACTTTTTGATCGACGCGTAAAGGGTTAAGTGAATGACTGTAGACATGAAGTGATATATATTCAATCTAACTGAAGTGGTCGACTTTTATATTGGTAGAGTATGAGGAATTAAATTGAAATTGAGTTTATGTCGATGTTAAGAAACACAAATCGAACCAATATTATTAAAACTATGACGATAAGGGAAGATAAACTAAATACATGGATGGGAAATTGAAAATAGAGTTTTACGTTTTTAAGTCCTAATGTATGGAATACATGTATTAGGAACTCTCGTGAAACCTAATCATACAATGTACTATTATTACTAAACAAGATTTCAACGATTCGGTATAACAAGTTAAAGACGTTAAGCGTCTACAAGGGTCACACCAATACTCAAAATTGTCTTGTAACCAAATGTCTTGCCTAATTTCTGAATAGTTCAACTGTGTTTTAAGACAGGAGTAATATGTAAAGATTAAAATGGCGACGTGAAATCGTTAAAAACATGACCTCTTTACATCTTCGAGGATTAAATGTTCGACATCAAAGGGAATACGAGGCTTTCCGCACCCTATTTTTAATGTTTTCAACTGTTAAGACTAGGTTTATTGAGTTGTAAGAAAATTAGAAAAGTCTTGTTTAATCCTATCATCCGATATTTGTAACAAGCACAGTGTTGTATGATGTCACATTTTTTCATGTTTTCACCTCGCCGATTGTGTCAAGTCGATTTTCGGATGCAAAAATTAAATCGTTTACACAACACCACATTGTACACGGATGTAAATAAGACAAACATTATTAAGTTTGTACATGTGATTGATATTTTCTTTTTCTTTCGTTTTGTGTTAAAGAAAAATATTTTCTAAACAAAAAACGAAGGAATGTTGTATTATTGGAAAATTTGGCTATTTTTTATATGTACTTTTAAGTAATACACACAATTTTTTGGTGTACTCTACTGAATGAGATTATTAAACCTGATATTTATGAATATTTTCTTTATATTTTCAGGCCGAAAATCAGAAAAGTCCCCTGGAACTATTAGCCCAGACGTGTAGCAGCATAGGCAAGGATACCACTCCAGCTAAAATAGCCCTCCCACCCATGGAGAAATCCACTGACAAGCTTCCCAAATCACCCGTGGATGATAAACATAGGATGGAAGAGAAGAAAGAGTCACCCAAAGACAGTGGAAAGCCAGGGTTTCGAACTGTACCACCTTATACTGACATGCCACCTCTAGTCCCAATCAACAACCACGACGACACTTCCAATAGTTCTTCAGAATCAATCCACAGTCCCGTACAAAAACAAGAACCAAAAGAAAAGATGCCAGTTCCAGAGAGAAAAGAGTCCCCAGTTAAACCTAAAAGTCCTGTGAAGGAATCACAACCGGAAGTTCGAAAGACTTCTTCCATTTCACCCCAGCACAATGTTAAACCATCACCAATCCCATCCCCTAATGGACTCCACCCACACATGTCTTCATCCATGTCTGCTGCCCACAGTGCTTATTTAAATGGATTACGGTCCGGGTCACACCCTCTACTTCCAGGTGCTCATCATCTTCCATATTCGGCTGGATTATCTTTAATGGGTCACGGACTATCGCCGGAAGCTGCTGCATTTTACCAATCACAGCTATTGGCTGCCCAATCAGGATTACACGCACAAGGACTAGCAGCTTCATCCGCTGCAGCAGCAGCTGCCCAACAATCAGCTCTTAAAGCCGGTGCTGCAGCAGCCTCAATGAATCCTTATGTGAGTTATACTCGTGTTAGAACGCCATCAGGGGCGACAACTCTTGTACCAGTGTGTAAGGACCCTTATTGTACCAACTGTCAACTGACTGTTCAAACTTCACACACCTCAGCCACGTGTAAAACACCCGGATGTTCTCAATGTGCTCATGAGAAAGCTTTATTAGGACTTTCATCTGGTGCTACTGGACTTGGAATGCCTGGAAATCCTTTATCACACCTTTACCCACATCTAGCATCTTTACCATCTAGTGCTTCTGGACTACAAACTCTATCCTCTTTACATTCCCTTTATCCTCATAGTGCTCTTCCTTCCTCTCATCAAGGACTACCTTATATTTGTAACTGGGTTTCTGGACACGATTATTGTGGTAAAAGATTCAACTCTTCCGAGGAACTTATGCAACATTTAAGAAGCCATACATCGAGTATAGATTCGGGATTACCTGCCGGTTATGGATTTGGTTTGCCACCGTCAGCTTTAACTGGGGCCCCTGGGCTGGGTCTTGGAGCAGCCCCAATTAGTCCCAACTCTCTACGACGTGCTTATCCCACGAGTTTAAGCCCAGGACTTTTATCCAGTAGCAGATTCCACCCCTACAAGTCCCCACTGGGAAGCGTTGGGGCCCCAACCTCGGGCGCTCATCTCCCACCCCTTAGTGCTTATTACCCTCAGTATTCCTCGATCTATGGACCACGCCTGGGAGCTGCCGTGCCCTGAAGAACCAACACCGTGAATGAATAGCAAACAATTGTGATACAAATGTTATAATGAATTATTTATGTTTCTAAATGTCACTAGTATTCTGTTGAGTGACTTGGAACAAAAGCTTGTTTTAAAAATATTAAAACAATGGCGAGAGAAAGAGAATACGTTATTATTAGAACTGTAATAATGAAATAACTAAAAACGTATTTTTCAAATAAGGTGTAATTTAAAGAATTTTATAATTATGCAATTTGTTAATTTAATAAATATTCTAATTAATTTATACGAGTGTGTTTGATTGATAGAAATACTTTTTCTGTTTTAATTATTCCAGTAACATATTGCCCATTCTCTCTGTGATTTATACCAGCGATCTGTCGAAATATTATAGCTCAATATCACGCTAGTGTTCTGCATAAATTTGCATACATAATGAACTGATACCCTTTATGACGATCTGCATCGTTTATTTAATGAGTTGAAAACGATATAGCGATAAATACTGAGTTAGAATCAATTTGTAAATTGTTTTTAAAAAATGGCAAGTCTGTGCCAATACGTTATGTATGGGGGCATATTGTGAGAATTTAAATAGTCGATGGTCCCGTGAGGAGAGGCTTTTATGATATCTCCTTGATCGAGACAATATTTTCACAGGAAAGTCACATGACTTGATAGTTATGATATAATATTTCCTTTTCAATGTTAGAAAACAATGATCACCTTCTTTTAAAGGGATAATAGGCGTTAGAACGAACATAAAATTTTAAGTTCACTCAAATTTGGACAATAACAGTATATATCCATCAGTGGACTTACCTATACATCAAAATCCCTCTAAAACCCGATAAATCCCCAAAATAAGGTAGTTAATCATAAAACGCTTGAGCCATCCATCAAGCGATTTTCAAATCGTGTAAATATAAAGGGAAGTATCTCTAACATGTGAGTTTTCACGCGTCCTTGACCCCTACTGTTGAATTCCACAATTCTCAAACTGAATGGAATCGTCGCTGGCTCACTTTTTTTTTTAAATTCCGAATATTTTTTATTGTGGCTTTTTAAAATTTGGTAAAGTGTGGGATGCATACTTATTTAACTAATAGTCAATATGAAACACAAATATAAGCATAGGACGAGTGTATTCTAACGCCTATTATCCCTTTAAATCTTCCTCGTCAGAGAGCCATAGGAATTAAGATAAGTAGTCCCACGGACGCTGTATTAGGTGTTATAGGAGATATATGTATAGAAGCACTACATACACGACCATTGTACTTAAATTTTGATAACCTTTATAAGCATAGCCAACAGTTAAATCATTTATTTCCACTTATTCAACCATAGGTCTTTTATCAACAAAATTGGTTCATTTATCTGACCAACGATTTCTCATACATCTAGCGTTAACAAAAGAATAAAACAATAATTATAAGACTATATTTTCATCAAACACAACATATTTCAGAGGCATCCATAACTAACGCATCTAATTATCCTAACCTTTAACTTGCAACTTGTTTTATCATAAATCTTTACTTTGTGACCTAGGCCAGTGCTTTTATGAGACTATGTTCTCATCACCATCTAACACAACATGACTTCATTTACATAAAAATACCAATGAATATGTAAATGAGATATGTAAGATATGGCTGGAGATGTTAACACGTGATTTATTTAAAATGAACCGAGTCAAGCATGGAACCATACATAATATCATTCAGTCTACAGTTACCATGCGTGAACATTATCACTTGAATAAAAAATATGCGAACATTGAAATACATAGTCCGATAATAATAGTTAAATATATCTCATTTACATTGAAACAATATCACCCAACAGGTGCGTGCTATGATGTCATGATTTGTCGGCGAGATGAAAGGTTAAAGTGATGACATTAAGATGACAGGGTGACAATTGGGTCTTGATGCTGCGGCACCTGGAGTGAATTATTATCATCTCATTAGTCAGAGGGTGGGGCAGGGGACTGGGGACATCTAGAGATGTAAATGACATAAAATGGAGTTTACTTACTGTTTTTGGGTAGGGACAGATTTGTCAGAGTAGCCCCAATTTAATGAGAAAAACTGTGTCAATGTAGCGAATATATAACTATATAATTGTCGTTGAGAATACAAACTGAAAGCTATTTTGGAAGCACTCCCTACTTGGTTTGGCCTAATCAATAAGGTTATCTATTGCTCTATGACCTAGACCAATACTTTCCTTGAGGTCTGTCAACCTAACCATAATATAAAACACACTTCAATCATTCTTATCAAAAGGTATGTTCAAAGCCTAATAAATAGTAACATGTAATAATCATTAAAAACAAATCTTATATTAGTCTCTATAGAATATAGTTGTTTGTATTCAATTTTTAAATTGTGTTAAGTTTGTGTTCAAATGTTATATTGTGTTTTGAAGTATTGTTTTGTCCATACATGGTGTAATATTTGCAATAAACGTATCATTTATATGATAAATAACACGTGAATAAATTTGTAATGATTTTATAATTGTGTGTCCATGGATTTCATTTTTTCTTTCATAGCCAATTTAATCTCTTTATAACTTTTATATTAGATACAAACAGATACGTTAACTAAATACTTTGCTATAATATTACATCATAATCTAAAAATAGATATAAATCTAAATTCACTTCCGGTAGTGAAAAAAATTATAATTATTCAAAAGTGACTAAAACACAAAAAACACACTCACTCCCTTGTTAACGAGGAAAATAAATAGGATGTCTGTTAGCTAGAATTAGTAAAACTATTAATATGAAGAAGCCCAAGACATTCTGCCATTCATCTCTGTCGCAAGATAATGTTTTTATTGGGTTGAAAACTGCATTATTCATGTCAAGTAAAATGATAATTAATATCAAACATCATATCGTGTCATTTTCTTCATTATTTTAGTGGTGCGTTGTTGTTGCAGACAATGATCGCGAACCCGTAGTTATTGATAGATAGGCCTTACTGTTGTTTACAGGAGTGACAAGGTTTGTAATGTTTCCCGTTAGTTACACTCTGTGGTTGCGTCACATTTTGGCACTTCCGGTACTTTCAAATGTAGATTATATTTTAAGAAAAAAAAGCAACAACAACAACAACAAAAAAATTCCATAATTATTTTCATGCCTTTCCAGAATCACTATAATTTAAAGTTTAGATTTTTATATTTTCTGTAGTTTTTTATCCTGTCGTATTTTTTCTTAAAATCTCCTTGAGAATGAAAAATTTCCTGCTAGTTTGATACACTTTTAACAAAAACATGTTATTTTCACAACGTTATCAACGGAATTTTTTAAACCTTTGAAGTCAATCAGTGAACCGCTGAGCCGCTGAATTGTCATGACAACTAAATTCTCATATAATAATTCTCTAAATAATTCAGAAATTTAGGCTAATTATGCAACTATTTTATAGAAAAACATGACGTATAACACTGTCGAAATGTAAAATTGCAAGTTTTGGGTGAAATTTTTAAACTTTTATCTGCCATCTGCCTAGATCATCAACAACATTTACGACTTCGCAAAATTCTCAATTACACTCGAAAATGTTGAAGTAAGAATTTGAAATATCAGAAATGGCGTCTGGAATGATTTATGGCGCGAGTTTAATTGACAGAAATCATTTATATTACCATAGCACGTCATCCTTATTTATTAGCACAATTTTGACATGCGCAATGTTCACGCTTGGGGGGTTTTCTTTTCATTCGTACAAAACTTCACCAATTGTCAAAATAGTTGATAAAAATATTAAATATCAGAAGAAAAACCTGTCGAAGTTTATCAGAATTTTTTATCCTCAAAATGATTTTCTTGGCAAAACAAAAATATAACAACAATAAAACTGTCGTCTTTGATGTTGACGTCATCATATTATGTGGTTGTGGGCTATGTCATCAATTAAGGTGTAGTTTTTAATGGATTATAATGACAGATGAAAATGTATGATAATTTATTACCCAGCCTAATCAAACCTGATTAATTATAGTTTAATTAAATATCAATTTTAAGACGATGTAAATTTATGTTTAAAGTCATTCAATAAAAGAAATCAATGATCGATGAAAATTGATCGATTAATCACTTTGATTGATTTATTATCTAAAATAACATCGTGGATTATTTTATTTCCGGATTCAACATCTGCTTCGTGACGATTTGTTAGAAGCTAATCGTCTTATTACAACCACTATTGAAAGAAAGATTAATCGTGATAAAGGACCTTAATATCCATTGCGCAATATTACTGTATTGAAAACGATATTGAATCAAATTTTATTTATTACATTGTTTCTAATATTGAATCACTGGTACCGTTTTTACATTAATAAATTTATATTGGTAGGCACGTTTTATAAAAACGCCTCAGTTCTGGCAATAAGTAATGAATACGCCTCTATAAATCGAGTACGTTGTAACATGTTTGTAATCTAATAATTAAAACGAAAGTAGAGTTTGATTTGTGATGGTAGTAACTGAAAGGTTGGGGTGATTAATGGAACAGCTGTTTTTATTTTACCAGCCTTTTCATCAACGTTATGGCACTTCTGACTCCAAGTAATTTGTTTGGCGAATTTTAGATGGTAATAAACGTCGCCTATACCATGGAGCTGAGGACTGATTTAGGAGATGCCTAATAGCATTAATGGCAGTGCTAACTATAGGGGCTCTATTATATCATGTAGGGTCTCAGTGTGTTACTAGAACCAGAGATATAATTATCACCAGCGGCCCCTTTAATACCCTTTTACAGAATGTTTTACTGTCTTTAATATGGCAAAGTTGTCATCGTAAATTACCTCGACCGGGGCTTGTATGGAATAATGATAGCGGATATTATTATTGGACTGCGGATATTAATGGCGATTTCTTCCACAGCTCAGTAGTTCCGATTATAAACTCAAAAACTTGTCGGTGTTTTTTGTGTTTAAAATATGAAGCGAAAATGATCAAGTGTTTTTGGCCTCGTAAACTATATTCTCTCGACATCGCCTTGGTGTTTAGTCACGAACTATAAAAACTTAGGAACAGATGAATGTTAATATGTCCTCACAGAAACAATGGTTTTCACTGCATTATGATAATTTATGTTAATTACGAGTTTGACAAAGATGTTTATGTACATCAAGGGACAATGCTTATTTCAGCAGAAATAAATGAGGCCCTATTTATTTTGAAGTTAGAATAAATCTTACTAAATAGAAAATATATTTGACATGTATATGTGTATCCTCATTCAAATTGTGAACAAGGTATACAATATGAAATGTCTCCTATCAACCATCCACCACTTTGTTATGATTTAAATGATTTTTCAAACAATATTTATTCAAAATTTCAAGTTAAAATACTATACCCATACAGTATCTATTTTAGGGTTTTCTTGAAACAAGCCGAAGCTTGACCCTCAGAATAAAACAGAAAGAAACATTAAGGTTACACGTTATAGAGTACTGAATTTAAGATGTAAAACTCCACTGTATATCGTCCTGTAGCCTACAGCCTATCTTATATCTACTGATTTAATACTATAAGTAATAAATCTCAGTATAAATCACCTAATCTATCATTTTAATACGACAGTTGACAAGATATCATCTTTCTATCACTGGTTTACAACTGGTCCGGTGTTAAATCATTGGACTGGGTAGCTTCAGGGAGCGTCCCGTATCTTCTGTCAGTTGGTTTATATTTTATATTAATTAATGTATTGTTATTTTTAATTAATAATTATTAATTAAAGAAATACGGAAATCATAACATAATTAAGAAAAACAGTTAAAATTGAAATGGTTCCGGGAACTGAGTTATTGCCGGAACAAATTTCATTCTTGGAATAATTCACAGACCAGAATTGAAGAGTTCTTGCAAAATATTTAGAGTATTAGGGTGGTAGAAAGGTAAAAAGTTACTATTCAACAGAAGACACTGGCGCAGGGTTAAAGATTAGGTTGGTTGATGGTAATAAGTTACTATTCAACAGAAGACACTGGCGCAGGGTTAAAGATTAGGTTGGTTGATGGTAATAAGTTACTATTCAACAGAAGACACTGGCGCAGGGTTAAAGATTAGGTTGGTTGATGGTAATAAGTTACTATTCAACAGAAGACACTGGCGTAGGGTTAAAGATTAGGTTGGTTGATGGTAATAAGTTACTATTCAACAAGAAGGAACTGGTACAGGGTTAAAGTGGAGTTCACTAAGGTTAATATGTTAAAATGAGAATACATAGTACTTCTAACATAGACCTGAAAATATTATTATACTATATCATTATCATTACATACAAATATATACACATACTAGTTCTTTATATCTTTCACTGCGAATTAAATTTGAATAATCAAATAAAAGAAACATTTGGTACAATCAAATCTAGGATTAGACGAATATATTGAAACCTTGGGTAATTTGAATTCTAGGATTCGTTTAACATTCCTCATTATTTGGTTACAGTTGATAATTAACATCTTTGTTCGTTAAAAAAAACTTTTTATATTTTCAAAGATAAACATAAAGTGTTATTTCAACGGAATAAAATAAAATATTGCCGTCCTTTACAATGAGAAGGAGGATTTTGTATAAATAGTTTGTTGATGATCCTTTCAGATGATCACTATAAGTCTGTACCGCCAAATTATTATCTTTTTAATTTCTATTTACTAACTGAACTATAGGCACATCACTATATATAGTTCTAGCTGTATGATCTCGGCCCGTGCTTGTAAGAAAACTATTCTCATATCACCTAAACACTACATTTCAAACCTTGTTAACAAGATATAGAAGCAATTAATCTAAAAGTATAACAACCGCCATTAAGACCGACTTGTAATAATTTCAACATAAGTTAATTGTAACTACAAACGGCGTACCTTTGCTTTATCTGACATATACATAATCCTACATACAGAATTGATGAAAATTTAATTAGGACCTAAACCAGAAAGAACAGACAAGATTTACGAGCAGTCAGAATAAATCACTGTTTTATTATTCTACCATTCGTCTTCCTTATGTTACTTTTTACCGCCGTGTGGCGCCACTTATCTTAGCAACCATTTCCCCTAACTGCTGCCATTGTTAATCAATGTTCTCGCTCTTTCTCGTTACTCCCGTGACTGATTATTATTGATAGATTTGTCAGTTCGTCTGCTATGATTGTATCACGTGATTTATGATGCATGGCGGGAATAAAAAAAAAGCCAAGTAAATCAGAAAGGTGAAGTGTTGTAATAGAAATGCGATTGATTGTTTTTACATTGTCAAAGAGATTGCAACTATTGATAAACAGTGAGTTGAACAATAAGAACGATTGGAGAGTATTAAGGGAGCTTTCTGTGTGGCAGTTATAGAGTCCACGGAGACTTAGTTCTCAATAAATCATGGACCTGCAGATTAAATTGAATGGAGTTCTAGAACTATTCTAACAGTTGATGTCGTTTAATGGTTTAATTGCTTGATGGAATTCAGTCGTACAAATTGCTATAACACTTTCTCGAAATGAACTAGTTTATTCGCAGTGTGTTCTTCTTTAATCATGTTCTACTGAACACTAGTTCCTCCCTGTATATCCTCCTCTCTCATCCTGGGCTAGTTCTCGTGTCTTCACCTAAGTCATATTGGTGAACTTGAGTTCTGTTGGTAAACTTCTTTTCTTTTACCTCCTTTACTTCCCCTGAGGGATTTGGATAATAAATAAGGCTCAGTTCGGTAGCTACAAGGTATTCAAAGTGTTTCTAACCTGCAGAAAATTCGCGATGGTTTGTTTTGTGTCATTTTACAACTACAGCTACAACTAGTCCACTTCCGGTTTAATCAGTCAACTTCCGGTGTATGATGTTCGTTGGAAAGGATGTTCATGCAGCACATCTCGCCAGATTCCATGCTGAGAAGCACTAGCAATAATTAAACCGTTCCGAACCAGCGATCTCAGAGTCAGGAACCTAATCGCCATTTTTTGTGGTTGGTCCGTTGGCCGAGTGGTCTAGACGGTTGACATGTATTGCTAGCGATTAGGCGCCTGACTCTGAGATCGCTGGTTCGGAACCCGTCCGGGTCTCAGCCAATTTTCAGCACGAGAATCTGTGCTATACCAAGAAAGTGTTATCCCAATAACGAAAATATTGTTGCAACACCACTATCTAAATGACATTAAATCATTTCATGTAATCAGCCTTGGGAGCTGTGTCGTTACTGATTATCAGAGGGGTAATGCATGTTCGCAGTAAAGTCTACCGGTTCGCGGCCTTCCATTTTTTGTGGATGGTCCGTTGGCCGAGTGGTCTAGACGGTTGACATGTATTGCTGGCGATTAGGTGCCTGACTCTGAGATCGCTGGTTCGGAACCCGTTCGGGTCTCAGCCAATTTTCAGTATGAGAATCTGTGCTATACCAAGAAAGTGTTATCCCAATAACGAAAATAGTGTCACTATATTTAAGGTAAACTAAGCCTGGATTGTATAGTTACAATTTATATTTACCCCTCTCAAAATAAAATGAATTGATCATCGTTGTGTGTGGAATCACACCAGGACGTACATATATATCTATACCCGACCATGACTTTATCTCGGGAATATAGAGAATAGTTCTGTTTATGTGAACGACGGGGGTATAACATTCACCGTATGATATATGATTGACAGTCTGTAGACCTACCACAGTCTATTACAATCTTATATTACACAATACTTATCAGTCATCACTCGGAACAAATTATTGACAGGGAGGTACAGGTCATTGCTTTTGCTAAGCCCTCTTTGGTGGTTTTTGCATCATGTTTTGGAGTAAAGCTTAAAGATAATACCTAGGATGTGACCAATTTCAAAACATCTATCTCTTTCATTTCAAAAGAATAGACCAAATACTTTTGAAGGTTCGAAAGTTTTTCTGAAACAATTTTATCATTTGAAATTTTCAGAATAAAATGTCCGTCATTTTAGGTAAAATTTCTACGTCGGCAGTAGGATTTTGTGATACAATTTTCTGTGAAATAAGACGTACCGACCTGTCAATAAGTCTGAGTAAAACAGGAATGTAGATAAAGAGAAAGAATAAAAGCTATGTTGATGTATTAGTTTTGTTTCCAAACAATCTGTTTGTTTCTGGTACATGTTTGTTCTAGACAGAGTTAATGTTGTACTTCCAGAGAGATACCATTCTTCTTATTAACCATCCACGTCTATCCACGTAGGTTCATCCACGTCCATCCACGTTCGTTCATCCACGTTCGTTCATCCACGTCCTTCCACGTAGGTTCATCCCCTACGTTTATCCACGTTACGTAGGTTTCATCCACGTACGTTCATCCACTACGGGTTTATCCACGTCCTTCCACGTAGGTTCATCCACGTCAATCCACTTAATGTTCATCCACGTTCATCCCGGTTCGTTCATCCACGTTTACCGCTTAAATGGAATTGGTGAATCTCAGAAAATTATTGGTACTGTTCAATAATTATCTGTGAAAAATCATCTTTCTATAGCACAGTCGGTTAGAGCGTTGGTTCTATATCACAGCGGTTAGAGCGTTGGTTCTATATCACAGCGGTTAGAGCGTTGGTTCTATAGCACAGCAGGTTAGAGCGTTGGTTCTATAGCACAGTCGAGTTAGAGTGTTGGTTCTATACACAGTCAGTTAGAGTGTTGGTTCTATAGTACAGTCAGTTAGAGTGTTGGTTCTATAGTACAGTCAGTTAGAGTGTTGGTTCTATAGTACAGCAGTAGAGGTTGGTTCTTAGACAGCAGTTAAGTGTTGGTTCTATAGCACAGCGGTTAGAGCGTTGGTTCTATAGCACAGCGGTTAGAGTGTTGGTTCTATAGCACAGCGGTTAGAGTGTTGGTTCTATATCACAGCGGTTAGAGCGTTGGTTCTATAGTCACAGCGGTTAGAGTGTTGGTTCTATAGTCACAGCGGTTAGAGTGTTGGTTCTATAGTACAGCGGTTAGAGTGTTGGTTCTTTAGCACAGTCAGTTAGAGCGTTGGTTCTATAGTACAGTCAGTTAGAGTGTTGGTTCTATAGTACAGTCAGTTAGAGTGTTGGTTCTATAGCACAGTCAGTTAGAGTGTTGGTTCTATAGTACAGTCAGTTAGAGTGTTGGTTCTATAGTACAGTCAGTTAGAGCGTTGGTTCTATAGCACAGTCAGTTAGAGCGTTGGTTCTATAGCACAGTCAGTTAGAGTTGGTTCATCCACGTTAGAGCGTTGGTTCTATAGCACAGTCAGTTAGAGCGTTGGTTCTTAGCACAGTAGTTAGAGCGTTGGTTCTATAGACAGTGTTAGAGCGTTGGTTCTATACACAGTCGTTAGAGTTTCTATAGTCACAGCGGTTAGAGCGTTGGTTCTATAGCACAGTGGTTAGAGCGTTGGTTCTATAGTACAGCGGTTAGAGCGTTGGTTCTATAGCACAGTCAGTTAGAGCGTTGGTTCTATAGCACAGCGGTTAGAGCGTTGGTTCTATAGCACAGTCAGTTAGAGCGTTGGTTCTATAGCACAGCGGTTAGAGCGTTGGTCTATAGCAAAGTTAGTTAGAGCGTTGGTTCTATCGCACAGCGGTTAGAGTGTTGGTTCTATAGCACAGCGGTTAGAGCGTTGGTTCTATAGCACAGCGTTAGAGGTTGGTTCTATAGCACAGCGGTTAGAGCGTTGGTTCTATACACAGCGGTTAGAGCTAGTCAAAGGTTAGAGTGTTGGTTCTATAGCACAGCGGTTAGAGTGTTGGTTCTATAGCACAGCGGTTAGAGCGTTGGTTCTATAGCACAGCGGTTAGAGTGTTGGTTCTATAGCACAGCGGTTAGAGCGTTGGTTCTATAGCACAGCGGTTAGAGCGTTGGTTCTATAGCACAGTGGTTAGAGCGTTGGTTCTATAGCACAGCGGTTAGAGCGTTGGTTCTATAGCACAGCGGTTAGAGCGTTGGTTCTATAGCACAGCAGTTAGAGCGTTGGTTCTATAGCACAGCGGTTAGAGCGTTGGTTCTATAGCACAGCGGTTAGAGCGTTGGTTCTATAGCACAGCGGTTAGAGCGTTGGTTCTATAGCACAGCAGTTAGAGCGTTGGTTCTATAGCACAGTAGTTAGAGCGTTGGTTCTATAGCACAGCGGTTAGAGCGTTGGTTCTATAGCACAGTCAGTTAGAGCGTTGGTTCTATAGCACAGTGGTTAGAGCGTTGGTTCTATAGCACAGCGGTTAGAGCGTTGGTTCTATAGCACAGCGGTTAGAGCGTTGGTTCTATAGCACAGTCGGTTAGAGCGTTGGTTCTATAGCACAGCGGTTAGAGCGTTGGTTCTATAGTACAGTCGGTTAGAGTGTAGGTTCTATAGCACAGCGGTTAGAGCGTTGGTTCTATAGCACAGCGGTTAGAGCGTTGTTTATTTACGTCATGACGTCATTTGTTTGATAACGTTGAAAATGTCGGACGTGAGTTCTAATCTCGATCAGTGTGTGAAAGTCCGATGACCTTGAATAAGTCATCTTCACTCATAATTCCAGTCCACCCAGGTGTAAATGGGTACGGATAATCCGGGAAAGACCAATGCCAAGAGGTTTGGCCAAGGACCAGCTGGTAGAATGGATCCTTGTCACGGCGGACTTGTGAACCTAAGTTGTTATCCTTGTAAAATATAGTTGTTTCTTTCTTTCTTTATTTCTTTCTTTCGAGAAGGAATAAATAGTCTAAAATAGTTTGTTTTTATTACTACACTGTCCTTCTCTACCTTGAATAAAATGGACTGTTTGTGTTTATGTTTGAAACATCCCCGGATGTAGAAACATATCTTTACTAAATTATACATTAAAATATTCTACAAAGATAAACAGTTTCATCTTTACAATCAAATTAAATAGACTCGAGACAACCCAGAGATTTTATAAAATAAATCACTCACGACTGTATGGTTTCATTAGAATCATGTAAGTTATGGTGAAAAAATGAAGAAAACATTTGCCTGGATTTGCTCATAACAAACCAAACACATAAAACATCAGTTTCCATTTCACCATATTTTATCATGCATGTGTTAAAACGTGAAAAACACGCGCCTTGACGTGAACCCTGCCTACTGATTGATGGCAAAAGATATTTATGAAAGGAACTTCATACTTTTACTTCAAAATTAATTTGTTTTTTCTACTAAAATGGTTGCAACTGACATTAATGGGGAAGTATTTTGATATATGTTATGTTTTTTAAAGGAATGGTTTGTGGGAATATCAAACATGTCGGTTGAGAGGTTTGTGTTAAAATACGCGGAGAATACACCCAGAATTTTCAGAGAGTAAAAATATTTTGCTATAAGTATTGCTTTGATGCGAACCAATAAAAATTGTTATCGTCTATTTCCGGGCCACATGATACAGCCAATAGTCACAATGAATATGTTTAATCTAGATTTGGTATACTGGTTTTAATAAATTAAAACTTTGATTGGAATTTCGAGGACACTTATGCATGTCGATCAAATATAGATCTCAATAACAGAGGCTAGGGCTGAGAGAGGTTTCACTGTTAAATTCAAAAGATTAAAAGAAAACAATAAGCTAGAAATTCTACACCACGCGAGTCAATTAATCTCGCATGTCAATCATTTCACAATTAATAATTGATTTAAAAAGTGTTTTAAATGGCACATACTTTGATAATTTTTCAAGTGTATCTCTCCCCGTGTGCTATAGGCTGTGCACGTTAAAGCTCCCTCGACAGATGGAAATCGCAAAAACAGTAGGTTAATGCCGCTGTCCTGACAAAATTTCCCTCACTGCACACTACATGGCGTTGTCCGTCTTCATTAGCCCATAAGGTGCAGAAGAGTAAGACGTAAAACTCCATTAATCTCATTTCATTTCAAGTGTATCTCTTTAACATACCCCTGTCTGATCTTACTATCATCTAATATTACAGAGGGTCATAAATGTTGAGAACTCCTTAGTTTTGTGATTTATTAAAATTATAGGGTCGATAACAAAGAATAATATCTCGTTTATACTGAGCAGACGCCATTAACCCTCAAAACAACCCTTCTGTTGGCATGGTATCGTTTTACACGGTGTCACTAAACACCATAATGTACTCAATAAGAAACGCACTTCTCCCAGAATACTATGTTTCAACCCCTACCTATATGAAATTTAGTCAACTCAAATGTGATCTATTGAAGATGTTGATGTCATTAGGGCAAATTCTAGATATTTAGATCAGGTGACATCACTTCGAAAAAGGTTCTCTATAGGTATAACATGAATGTTTCTAATTTAAAATAAACTAGACAGAAACTTTCTACTTAATTATTGTATATTTGTATATTTGTACATACATGTATATGTAATGTTTGTATTATATATATATATTTGTACATATATGTAATATTTGTATTATATTTGTATATTTGTACATATATGTAATATTTGTATTATATTTGTATATTTGTACATATATGTAATATTTGTATTATATTTGTATATTTGTACATATATGTAATATTTGTATTATATTTGTATATTTGTACATATATGTAATATTTGTATTATATTTGTATATTTGTACATATATGTAATATTTGTATTATATTTGTATATTTGTACATATATGTAATGTTTGTATTTTTGTATCTTTGGGCCCTGGCCTTTATACTGGAATAAACTATTATTATTATTATATTATGTATTCAGTTTAATGCGAATGCTAGCGGTGTGACTTAAATGTATCAAATCGGAGTGAGTGTACGAAATTGTAACGTAATGTATCATACTTAAATGAAAGATCATTCATTAATTCATTCTTGAACATACCATCGTTAAGGTAAACGCGATAGTTTGAAACCGAAAAAGAGTACCCACTCTCCTCAATGTACACCGCATTGAGATATCCGTCTTCATTACCATATTAGGTAAAGAAGAGTGGGACGTAAAACTCCATTCATTTAATTCAGCTCAATGATTAGATGTTGTCAGTTGTTAACCTTCTCATATTAAATTAGACGGATGTTGAAATGAAAACATATTTCTTTGAACTCATTAACTCTTTTCTCATTCCATTCTCATTCAATCAGAATAGATGTTCTGTCATGGTGATAGAGAATCAAATAACAGGAACTTAAGGAGTAAGTCAAGAACTGTCCAAAACAGAAATAAGTCTATAATTAAGGCAAGACCATTACCGAGAGGTTTGGCCAAAAAACAGCTTCGATAACTTCTTGTAAAATTATTGTCGATAAGGTAACATCTTCGATAACCGTAGCTGATTTTGGTGTTAAAACTGTTGCTAAAAGGATTGACCAAGAATCAACGCACCCTCTGTTGTCAACCCAGTAAAATTATTGCCTCGAAGTTATTGTAAAAATATGCATAAAATGTGGCATCGGGCATTTTTGTCAAACTGAAGGATTGTTTATTTTTTTACTACATTCAATTTGCAAATAACAGCATACATTCCTTAATACCTTTTTTGTTTATCAAGTTCCGTATATGTTGAGGAATGATAAAGAGCGACTTTCATAGCTTAATGTGTCGTTAAACTAGTGATTTATGTCATTCGTTACAGGATCAGACACAGAAAAATAGTCAACACTGACACAAACTGCGGTCTTCACCTGGTTGACAGGGAAAAAACCCATTTATGTCAACTTCCAAACATACAAATTCTTCGCTTGTCAAAAACACAACACGTCTCTTTATCCGTCAGTTTCAATTAATTATACATGGTATATAGGCCCGTCACTTACCACGTCACTATCTAGCGGGTGGGTTGGGGAACACGTCAATACCTTACGGGTGGGGTGGGGGAAAAAACGTCACTACTGATAGGATGGAGTGGGGTTTCATATGAAAGCGGATTTGATTTATTTTTATAGGTTCTTGCCGTATAACAAATACTGATTTCCGAATGATGAATATGAAATGGGTGGAGTTTAACGTCCCATTTTTCTCAAGAAATCAATTGTTGGATTCAATAAACCCGCTCGGGTCAACGATTTTCATTGACAGTTGATTTCAGACGCAATTAACTGGCCATCTGGCTTCTATTCTCAAACATTGGTCAACCTAGCGCTAAGATCGTTCCGAGAATGCGGGGCCTGCCTTCTTAAAAAGAAGCACTCTTTTTTATGATAGACGCTGATACTCTACTATTTGCTGGATATGTAGAGTACGACGGATCGATGTGGGTCTCGTTTAATAAAAACGCTCTGAAGCAAGTTTTGATTAAAATCTTGTCACAGGAATGTTATTTCATAATGTAAAATCCAACACGTACGACAAAATTGTATTGTTAGATTTAGGCGAACAGGCTAACATTCGATACCTAAATTCAACAATTGGCCCGAGCCCACCTTTAAGGTAAGGATATAAGATTTAACTTAAGAGAAGTATATCAAAGCTGACAAGTGACAAGGTAAGACAGGAAGATAGGTGAGAAATGTCAGGTAGAAAGACAGGTAGTGTTTGAGGTTAACGAGAAATAGAGATACTATATAATAGTGTACTTTAAAATATTCGAGATTGACAGGACACCATTATAACCTAGATTCTAGGATTGTTTCAGGTTAACAAGAAATAGAGATACTATATAATAGTGTACCTTAAAACATTCGAGATTGACAGGACACCATTATAACCTAGATTCTAGGATTGTTCCAGGTTAACGAGAAATAGAGATACTATATAATAGTGTACCTTAAAATATTCGAGATTGACAGGACACCATTATAACCTAGATTCTAGGATAGTTTCAGGTTAACGAGAAATAGAGATACTATATAATAGTGTACCTTAAAACATTCGAGATTGACAGGACACCATTATAACCTAGATTCTAGGATAGTTTCAGGTTAACGAGAAATAGAGATACTATATAATAGTGTACCTTAAAACATTCGAGATTGACAGGACACCATTATAACCTAGATTCTAGGATTGTTTCAGGTTAACGAGAAATAGAGATACTATATAATAGTGTACCTTAAAACATTCGAGATTGACAGGACACCATTATAACCTAGATTCTAGGATAGTTTCAGGTTAACGAGAAATAGAGATCCTATATAATAGCGTTTTTGTTAATAACAAACTGTTCATTGAATTTACCAACTTTTAAAACAATACAGTGAACAGAATAACCTTTCGTCATCCCAACAATGGCGACGGTTTCATCATACTCGAGCTCTTTAACTCTCTGTATAATGTTGTTGTAAGGCCGAGTGACTGAATGACAGGTAAAGCTGTAATAGCTGTCATTCTCGTACATTTATTTCATTATTTACGACTCGAGCTTGTTACCTGATATCGTTCCATTAGTTAAACCAGGTAAATTCAACTCTACACTTCAATCATTACTCTTCTACCCTAATAATCTACTTTAAAACAAATACCGGCTACCTGTATACCCTGACTATTAACGTATTTACACTGTAGGGTTCGAATCCTCCTTATAGAGATTGGAAAGATGTTTTCTCAATTGTAGGCTAATGTGTATCAGGGACACTGATAGCATCAATTAACACCGATTCTAATTTTCAATCAGACGTCTATGGTTCCCGCAATTCTACTAAATCCAAGTATTTTATATTTGTATCATATAAGGCTTTCGTGACGTCACCAAACACATAGATTTAGTGGTATTGAAGGAACTACAGACCTCCACGCCAGACGATTAAATATTGTAATGGTGATAATTGATGGTATCAGAGTCTCTAATACACATACAGAATTGGGAAAGTACATTGGCGTTGCCACGTTGTAATCTGGTTTTTCATCAGCATCACTTTATGAGAGTTCACAAGAATTAATGTATATCATAAGCCTATATGTAAAGCAATTAAGGGTTCGAATCCTCCTAACGGTAATTCAATGATCCCAATGCCGGATTATATCTGATATATAAGGATTCTGTTATGTTATTTATGGCAGCAGGTATATCTACTGAAAAATTATAGAGCTCTTATTGCATGGCCAACTTTGAAAGTCACAGTCCTGAAATAAGACTTTCCTGAAATCTAACTTAGAAATTGTTTAATATATTGATACCACTAAACCTTCTAAGGGTATTAAGCTGAATTTTTTTACACATACTGATGTCATTATCTACTTTGCCTTTTTAAAACAATATTTCTGAATTATACATAAATGTACAAAATATATCATATTTACGATACAGAAATGAAATGTATGGAGTTTTACGTCCTACTCTTCTGTATCTAAAAGGTTTATGAAGACGGCGTTACAGAATGAAGTACGATGTATATTTGAATCTGTCTCGCTGAACGAAAATTAAACCTATACAAAATATATTTCATATGGTACATAGATTACTAAATTAAAGTTTTTGTTTGATTCCTGGTGGCACAGGCGATGTGGAATAGACGGCAACTCTCAAATCTTACACACAGACTGCAGAACATCTTTCAAACTTCATTATAACCATTAAACTGATTTAACTCCATTGGTATTCTACTCTGTTTACCTTTATCAAACTATCAGCAGCACTTTTTAGGATGCGAACCAGAGACTTTTCTCGTTTTTCTTCGTGATTGAAAACACACGATGACGGTAAATCTGGAATCTAGAGCGAGTCAAAGTTGAGAAAATAAAATTAATGTTCACAGACAAGCGAGTCATTAGTTTCTCTTAACGTTTAAAACATGAAACACATAAACATACATCACGTGGTTCAAGCCTTTCAAACTCAATTGCTCTCTCGACAGCCAAATAACAAATTAGAAAAATTTGACAGAAAATTTCAACACATAGCCAACATCTTAGCTGGATCAATCTTAAACATCTCAACACTTAATGACGGGGTGTCGACATCCTTCTTTCATCTTTTTAGATGTTTCACGTTTTGAAACCGGGCCAGGCACCTCGTTTTCTATTTGATACCATCTCCTGCTAATGTTTGATATGTTCCGTATGTCCCACAGTTCACTCGAACACCACGTGGTGCCATTTGTGTCTGAAATATAGGACTGTAGGTGTGAGAATAGACGTGTCGAGGTTTGGAATTACAAGGCCGATATGACGAACTGACCGCTGACGAACTGTACGGGGTGATAACTTCATCTCATATATAAATATGTAATTTATTGTAGAATGAATCACTTAAACTACAGGACTGAAGAGGCAGGAAACTTATATTTGAATTATGGCGAATTTACAAGGATCCCTAGGTGACGTACAAATTCATAAGACATACCTATAATTAGTTTTAAGAGAGCGCGCATTGAGGCAACGATAAGTTCTGAAATTATGTCTTATGTTTACATTGTAAAAAGTTGGAGACTTATCTGGCCGAGACATAAATATAATATAACCAAGTACTTGGTTGAAAAGAGGACAAGTGTTGGTCCTGTTCCTAAAGCAACTTTTGAACATATACCTATACACGTTGCTTTAGAAACATGAGGGTTGGTGGGCTGGTATTAGTACTGAAGTGTCTTAATGATAGAATTCTAATAAATCCAAGATGGTGACTAAACTGGAGGAGTGGTGCATTACCAAGTTTGCACCGAGGGTAAGATTAAATGAAAAAAAAAATGAAATGAATGGAGTTTTACTTCTCACTCTTCTGCACCTTATGGTCTAATAAAGACGAGCAACACCATGCAATGTGCAATTAGGGAAATTTTGGAAGGGCAGTGGCACTAACCTACTCTTTTACGTTTTCTAATTGTTGAAGGATCTTTAACGTGCATAGCCTGTAGCACGCAGGTCCTCGGGTTATTGTTTCATCCAAAGACGACTAGACGCTTTTTCCATGTCAGTCCTCTCCGACCTTGCATCACTGATAAGGGGCCTCGGTTTATTGCCCCATCCCAAAATTATAAACGAGCTGCTCTAGTTCCAAATTACAGGATAGGGCAAGACTTTTGAAGTAGGAGGTACTGGCCACTGATATACGCCTTATTGATGACATACAAGAACATCACAATGGCGACTTGTCTGTCTGAGAGGGAACTAGAAACATAATGAGATGGAGCGAGTGGTAACTTACTGTGGTAAGATACTGTTATAGATACAGAGAGAATGATATACAGAACACAGTCATGTATTTCATCAACCCTCAATAATGGGTGGAAGTTAAAAGCTGCCGGGTATTTGAAGTTTGGTAAACGGTTTTTTCAGACCTGGCTGACACCAAAGAATTGTTTTGCTGAAATCTCTTTTATGTTTCTTGTCATTTCCTTTTCTTGTATCAACAATTGTTAGTTTTGTTGCCGTAGTTTCTCTTAGTTTTAAAGAGCTGTTTCTCTAACATCTATTTCCCGTAGTGAACAATCTACTAAGCGGAGCTCTTCATTAATCCAAGTTTAGTATATCCAATATTAGGTTTTATAAGAGACACTCTCCTATAGAAACACTGGCCTAGGTCACAAGTATTATGTATTATAAGAGACACTCTCCTATAGAAACACTGGCCTAGGTCACAAGTATTAGGTATTATAAGAGACACTCTCCTATAGAAGCACTGGCCTAGGTCACAAGTATTAGGTATTATAATAGACACTCTCCTATAGAAACACTGGCCTAGGTCACAAGTATTAGGTATTATAAGAGACACTCTCCTATAGAAACACTGGCCTAGGCCACAAGTATTAGGTATTATAAGAGACACTCTCCTATAGAAACACTGGCCTAGGTCACAAGTATTAGGTATTATAAGAGGCACTCTCCTATAGAAACACTGGCCTAGGTCACAAGTATTAGGTATTATAAGAGACATTCTCCTATAGAAGCACTAACCTAGGTCACAAGTCTTATGTATAAAGAGACACTCTCGTATAGAAGCACTGGTCTAGTACAATAGTATTAGGTATTATAAGAGATACTCTCCTATAGAAGATCTGCGCTAGGTCACAAGTATTAGGTATTATAAGAGACACTCTCGTATATAAGCTCTGTCCTAGGTCACAAATATTAGGTATTATAAAAGATACTCTCCTATAGAAGCACTGGCCTAGTTCACAAGTATAAGTTGTTATAAGAGATACTCCCCTATAGAAGCACTGGCCTAGGTCACAAGTATTATGTGTAATACGAGATACTCTCCTTTAGAAGCAGTGGCCTAGGTCACAAGTATTAGGTATTATAAGAGTCACTCTCCTATAGAAACACTGGCCTAGGTCACAAGTATTAGGTATTATAAGAGGCACTCTCCTATAGAAACACTGGCCTAGGTCACAAGTATTATGTGTTATAAGAGACACTCTCCTATAGAAGCACTAACCTAGGTCACAAGTATTAGGTGTTATAAGAGATACTCTTCTATAGAAGCACTGGTCTAGGTCACAAGTATTATGTGTTATAAGAGATACTCTCCTATAGAAGCACTGATCTAGGTCACAAGTATTAGGTGTTATAAGAGATACTCTCCTATAGAAGCACTGGTCTAGGTCACAAGTATTATGTGTTATAAGAGATATTCTTCTATTGAAGCACTGGCCTAGGTCACAAGTAGGGACTATGGCTTGCAAAATTAAGATACATTATTCGTTTAAAATTACCACCTTCTGGGAAGAGTTTATAAGATAAGCAAATAATTGAAAATGCAAGGTTGTTGCTATGATATAAATATCAGTACTAGTTGATGATTTAGAAACCGTAGTATGGAAGCGGTTAGCCAAATCAGAATCTGATAAACTAACGAACGCCTGTGTTTTATGGATAATGCGCACCATAAACTACGAACGCCTGTGAAGCTATTCTAGCGTAGGATACAATAAGTAACTCAGTTAAAAACGTTAACGACCCGCTGTAAATAAGATGATTAATACATATGTTATTTGTTAACATCCGAACATCAAAGACAAGCCGCTAATGAGAAAAGAAAATATGTAAATTTGAGTGCTATTTTTATTAATATGTTTTCAATGTAGAAGGTATAAACATGTTCAAATTGTATATATTATCGTTCCGTTTTATCGTCAAAATGGCATACGTACATTTTAACATCTGCCGGAACTAGCTACAATTTATGAGAAATCTCATTTTAATTTAGGACTCTAGAAATGTAGATATGAATAAGGCCTTTGTTTAGTTGTATATATCTAATTGTGAAGGAAGATATATATTGCCCACACTGTCTACCAGAAATGAATAACTGATCGAGAAAGCATGAAATGGAGTTTTACGTCATAGATCTAAGCTTCAAAGGGAATGAAATGCAATACTGAATTATTGAAGGGAAGAATCATTTGATGTCAGATTTATTTACAGTTAATTTGCATAAATTTTCAACATAATCTTTTAATTATAGAGCTTGTAAAGAAGTTTTCTAAAAATAATTTGTTTGTATCAAGGACACTGAGAGCATCCTTGCAAAGAAGAATTCACCACGTGATGGATTGTTTATCTACCAACAGGAAACGTAAGTTTTACCCTGAAAACTGATGGCATCATTTTCCTTATTCAAATTTTCAACCTGCAATTTGACTAAAACTAAGTGTTTGATGATGAGATTAATCGTCAAGGGCTTATGTTAACAAACAAATTTTGCGATTAGTGACAAACACATAGTTTTGGTGGAATTACAGGAACCACAGACGTCTGATTTAAAATTGGAATGGTCTTAATTGATGCTACCAGTGTCCCTGATACGCATAAAAAAAATAGAAAACCTCTCTAGAACCCTTTTTATTGCAAACAGACCTTACGTGAAAAGGATTCAGAAAACAATTTTTTTTTTGAAGTATAAAATAGCAATATTTACATCCTGTCAATGATTCTACAGTGTTTATTTAAAACTGTTTCCTAGAAACAACTAAACAAAAAGATATCTTCTTGAATCAATCTAAAATAATTCAAACCATATTTTTCCTTTCAGAAATGATGGATGTGTATTTTGAAAGGTTATCAATTTTTCATGCATTAAGATTTAAATGAACGCCATTTATCATTGCGGTTTTAAATTCAGCTTTACTAGCTCTGACGTCTGGTGAACACGTGCTCCACCAATTTGAATATTAAAATAATTGTACTATGGAAATATAATAATAATAATAATACTTTTATTGCAAAAGATACACACCACAAGTGGTCAAAACAACACAATCTGGACACAATGATGTGAATAAAGACAAAAATACAGTTACAAATACTAGTAGTGTACGATACATAAAGATAATATAATTAAACGTATACAAAAAATAAAAAATAAAAATCCAAGTTACTACTTTGATACATATTGTAATAGTGATACATAGTCTGTGTGATCAATCATTGAAACCACTATTCGGTGAATTTAAATCAACTTTTCTAAGTCTGATGGTGGTCCGTTATTGGTATGTATTTAATATCCAATATTTACATGTAGACGTATGTTCGATATGGTGGTTCCCAATACCAATCTACCAAATAAAGCTTAAACTCATCATTCTTATAAACCGTATTTTTACCAGTGAGCTTATTCGAAGCACTTCGTTCTATTCTGAACCTATATTTCTTCCTATATCATATTATTATAATATATATTATTCTATATTTATTTCATCTAGTCTCTAGTCTACTGTTGTAATCGTGTCATATTTGTAACTGTTAATACAGGCGAAGTAGATTTCTATAGGCTTTCAACTTGTTTCTGTATCATCATTTTATATTGTCCTATATGTTTAATGTAATAAATATTATTTAGACCAATTAAAAGTTTTAGTAATGAGCGAAGTCCGAAAGTAGTCGAGTTGACATACAAGTCGGAGACGAACAAGAATTGTTCTAGTAGACTGAACATGCCCTGTCTATCTATCGACAACAAACACTGGATAACAAGTCACTAAACAATGTATTTGGAAAATTAACTAAATTTTTAATTCTAAATCCACAAACTTCATTATTAAGTCCATCAATCTACAGAATAGACGTTCTCTTGGTCCGTGAAATCAGCAAATCGTTGATTCGTGTGTCAAATATTCCTTTATTTCTTACGTCATTGAATAATGACGTCGTCACTGAGGCAGAAGTGACAGATCCGACAGGCGCGAATTATATGACAAATGAGCGCCATTTTTTTAAAAGATAGATTATTCTAGCAATGAAAGTGAAACATATTGTGTATTTTTATCAAAAATATCTCGATTGTTTTCTTGATGGATGATGATTGATAATTTAAACCGTGCTTTCTGAAATAGATGTAAATGATTAATGATTCCACAATGTTAAAGAAAATGGCCTCATAAAAAATTCTTAAAAATTATATTGACTTAAAATGACAGACATCTTAAATGGATACTGATAGCATGAACATAAAATTTTAAATTTTTAAATTTGGCCAATAAGAGCTCTATTCATCAGTAAATATACCTGCTGTCATAAATAACATAAATAAATAAATAAATATTAAAAAACTTAGTAATTATCCATAAAGATGCATTATATCATTGAAAAACGCTTAGGGTCTAATAAATTGAGAAAAATGACTTAGTTTGTGAGTTTTTCATATTTTAAGGGAATCTGTTACTTTATGACACCAGGTAAGTTCACTGATGAACATATACTCATATTGACCATTCTTGAGAACTAAAAATTTATGTCCATTCTAAGACACAGTATCTTTAACTTTATAAGAAATGAATGTTCAGGTTTTTAATTTTTAAGTTTGAACATAGTTTCATCTTTGAATGTTCTTGTTGAAGGTATCCCCTACACCATTTAATCTTTGCAAAGAACGATGAAGACTCTAAGATACTTAGTCATCCAACTTGCATAATGAGTCGGGGCGTTTTAGCCCAAGGAGCACTTTTTGGTTTTGGGTTGGTTTTTTTTTTGGCACAGGGTTTGAGATCGACAAAATCGTCGTTTTTAGACAATACAATACGTTAGCCCAACAAAACTGCGAAGCCGATACACAAAAAGATAACTTATGTAAATTAAATTTAGTTAAACATAAGGTCTCCCCTTCCCTGGGTATTTCATGCTAGCCTAGTCTTCTTTAGAACCATGTATTACCTGGCTGTGAGTCACAGGTTAAGAAATCTCCAATAAATTTGTACTCTGAAATAAAATTACAAGAACATTAATACCCTCAATATCCACCCACTGGGGACTCCATTCACCACGAGACCCCACCCCTCGGGCTTTCTCAGCACACCCCTCCTTTAGAATTAGTAACAAATGAGTTAAGACTCACATACAAATCAACTATTCATTAATTATATAAGTCTATACAATTATATCATTTCAAACACCACATGTACTTTAACTTGAAAGAGGGCGCTGCATCCATTAAACCCGCATTGACCCCATTAAATTACCATAATGAAAAGGGGGGTCACTCTAATCAGCCATTAAGATGGTTAATTGAATGCTGGGAATTAGTGGTTGTTAAACGCTACACAAATTCAGATCAAAGTCGATTTATTGGGCATGAAGAAAGTGGGAGTTGATACTCCCGAGTGAAGAATGGCCGAGCTATAAACGTTATGATAACCCTTCATTTAACTCGTATGCATGACAGCATCCATAAGTCATATATCAGAATCGTGCAGTCCAAGCGGAAATTTATGAGCATTCCGTGATCAAAGTTCACCTCTAACGAAACACAAAACTACCATTTAGTTCAGCCATCGGAATGAATAATGTGGCTATTTAAAATTAACGACTTCTCGGGCCGATAAATGAAACGAAAGAATATTAATTGAATGGTGAATGACTGAAGAAGGAGATTGTAAATCAAATCAACTGCCTACAAATCTCTTCACATCTTCATGGATACAAGAGGAGATAATTTACAGCTGAATTGAAATCATCACAAATCAAAGGGTGTTTGTCAGACTGAAAGCTAGGACAGATTTGAAGGACATCATTCTAAATGACGTCGATACTTCTAATAAATTCCCCTTGACAAGTTGAAATTGTCCAGGATTTGACTCTCGTGAAGCAGAACTACCCGTCACGACCAAGGCATGAGTAAGAAATGAAGGAGGGGGGTAAACAAGGAAATATATAGCAGAAATGATGAGGATAGGGAAGAGAGGGTAGCCAATCACATAAAACAATATAGCAGAAAGGGTGGAAATAGAGAAGAGGGGGGGGGGGGTTGATATTTGAAGTTGATCAATATAATGATATTTCAACAAACTCCACTTGCACGATCCAAATCATGTCTACAAGCCAACCCTAAATATATATTATGTTTCGTATTTATCTGATAAGTAAATCGTACGATTATAATTCAAAAAAATTCTGATATGGTATGATTAATGCCTAACATCAAAGATACTCGTGACATTTTGTAGACTGTTGCATTAATCTACACACAGCATGGTCACCGCCATTAGTCATCTCGTGAACTTTACCTCGCGACACGATAATTATTTGGAATTTTTGTACTCGAAGAAATAGCTTATCACTAGTGTGCAGGGTCATAGCGGCAACATGCCCAAGAAGAGGTGAGGGCAAAATGAAAAGTGTCTGAACGAGACGAATCTAGACGGATATTTCGTGGTGCCCATTACCTTACATGAGCCTTAAAGAGTGTCTTTAATGTTAATGACAAAGAGATTATTATGCGGTATATTAATTTTTTAGTTTAGGGTTTAATAAAAGATACTTTCCTATAGAGGCTCACAAGCAGAGCCTGTGCTATGAATTTCAGTAGTGTTATTAGAGGAATATATTCAGTGTTCCTGTAGAGATTTTTGCATACGGAACAACTCATTCTAAAACAATGCCATATATCTATTAGTCCACTGTTCTGTACGTAGGAAGATTCGAACCTACGTTAGTACGTAATCGAAACTCGCAGACACAATCTAATATTGCAATAAGCGATTTCACTACTCCATTGTACATGCAGGGTGTGTGGTAACCAAAGCGCAGCGCCACACTGAGATAACAAAGGGCGATAAGTCTCCATACTTCCGCTTAATTAAAGGTTAGATATCTAAAGTATCTAGAGTTGACAGTTTTTTGGCACCAGGTGGCTCGATTCCTGGCGAGACTTAGTTGTTTATCACAATTTAAAATGCATTTTCATGTGATTAATAGAGTTTAGAGTGAGTAACATTTATTAAATAAAAATATTTAAATACCAACGCTATGAATATATTTGATATGATAATGAGCTTAAATGTCTTTGATGTCGCCGACTCGAGGTTTTCAAATCGTTTAACATTCCACTTTAGCTGACGACTGCCTGTTACCAACTTATTTCAAACTTAACGTATTAATGAGCGTCAGCAACATAGGGTTATTATCGCCCAACAATATCAATTTAGCCTATATAACATTTAGAAGTATCAATGCATATATAGAACACGAATAATATGGATATAGACTTCCATTTTTTTCTTTCAAAGAACTTTTCATAACTCTCCCTCTATAACATTTTAAAAGCTATTTTCCTTTAATATCTAAATCTAACCAGTCATATTAAAATAATTGAAAATAATTTCCTAAATTGTGTATGTGTATCAGGGACACTGTTACCATCAATTTACACCATACTAATTCCGCAATCCGTCTCCTGTTCCTGCAATTCCAGTAAAATGAAGTGTTTAATCACGTCACTAATCGCAAAGCCTCACGTGATATTTCGCGATTTCCTACTCATCTTAGACTCCAATTTATTTCTATCAAGATGTAAACCAGAATCGCAGTAAAATCAGAGTAAATACAGCGCTGTCATGCCGGGCAATATAAACCAGTATTTAACTATTATAAGTTATCAACTATACACTTTACAACCAGACAAATAGGCTTACTTCAATCATCAATTATAACTCTCACTTGACGAGAAAAATATGTTAAATTATCTCCCCTGAATTTGTAAATTTCACATTTATCTCCCTTTAAGATTAATCTCGTAACGATTCAATAATAAATCATAGTCCTTATCTTGTTGAATATTTTAAAATTCACCAGAAAATGTTCAAAATGACTCCCCTTTCATGTTAATAAATTCCAAATTACCTCCCTTCCTCGTTTAATCAATCCTAATTATCCCCCCTTGAGTATGTCAACCTCGATTCTACCTTATTATGTATTCGTTACAATTCGCCTGCATCTGCATATCGTTTAGATAATAGATTCTGCCTGTCAGAGTCTAATAGAATAATCACTTGTGAAATGTCAATGAAATGATCGAGACTAACTCATTAACATTATAATTGAAGTAATTCAACATTATAACACTCCCGTGTCTCTATCATCCAGTTCCAGGCTATCAACGCACGCAGTAACGGGAGAAATCTGACCGCTTATTCTCGAAACTATCTTAGCGCTAAGATCTTTTAGAGTCTTAAAAGATATCCTATTGTCCTTACTAAACATTTGTCAATGATATTCTATTGCCATATCTTCTAACACTTTTTCTAGGATATCCTAGGGTATTAATTTCTAACATTGTTTCTATGATATCCTATTGTCTTAACTTCAAACACTGTTTCTAGGATATCTTAGTACTTTGATAGTTTCGAGAATACATGCCGTGGCTGTCATAGACTATAGAAAGTTCCAGTCATTTGTCAGTCTGATAATGGCCTGGTTAGGAGTAAAATATATGAGGATCTTATACTTGGAATATCGTTTCAAATGCAGGAATTAAGAATGTCGCCTACTAGTATTCGGCTTCTCCGATTTAACTTTTAAGAAAGTGGGTATTAAATCCCTAGTGTTACCGACTAGTCATTCTATAAGCATTGTCGTTTTATAGGATTACTGCTTGCGATGTATCTTACTCACTGTACTTCATTTAATAAATGCACCTTCCTTCAAATCCAGACCTCTTCACATCAAAGTGCAACATTGTAACGCAATCCTGTGATTAATGGCCGAGCTTCTTCAGACATCGGAAGAAAAAGATTTAAAATCGGTTTGAAAGCTAAAGAGACTCTTAGGTTTTGTTTGATAAATGTCCTGCTTGCCGCGGTGTAGTCTGTTTTCTGTTCGGGGCTTCAGGGACCTTCAATCATGCCCACCATCCATCAAATTTTGTCACGTGATTAGTTTGAAAGGGAGAAAATCGTCTGCAATCGGTAAAATTCTAATCTCGCGAGAATGGGAAGAAAAATGGATAAAGCTGTTAATTATCGTGTAAAATTTGACAGCAGAATTTTTTCTCTTGGTATCATGACTCTGGTTGACGTTGGTTAAGGTTTTATTTAAAAGTCTCTGCCAATAGTTCACATAGCTATATAATACTTGTTTGATATTGGGGTTGTCAACTCTGTATCTTTTCAGAGAGTCCACATAGCTAATAATGTTTATTTGGTATTTAGGTTTGTCAACTCTGTATCTTTTCAGAGAGTCCACATAGCTAATAATGTTTATTTGGTATTTAGGTTTGTCAACTCAGTATCCCTTTCAGAGAGTCCACATACTATAATGTTTATTTGATACCTTGGTTTGTCAACTCAGTATCCCTTTCAGAGAGTGCACATAGCTCAAATTGTTTATTTTGTACTAAGGTTTCTTAGAGTAGCAATCCCTTAAGAGAGTCCACATAGCTTATGAAGTTTATTTAGTTATTAAGGTTTGTCGACTCGGCATCACCTCAGTGAGTGTATTGCTAAATATTATGTATTTCGTTTCATAATCATGGCATCGCCCTGGAATAGTTTTAGAATGGTTTATTTTCCTAACGTCTTCAGAATGGCAGTCCAAACAAACAGAATATAGCAGTCGTTTTCACAACGTTTCAGAAAATATCAATGGTGATGGAAAAAAGGCTGGAAGAATGGCTTCCGGTCGGTTAACGAATCACAAGAAATAACCTAAAGTGATTCTTTCTAAACTGACTAATGTGTTAATGTATGAATTATGGAAAAATTAAAATCAACTGAACACATTTTCTCATAAAAAACTCTTCAATTATTGAAATGTAGTCTCGTCTTTTGTCACGTGTCAAAAAGAAGTCAGAAAACCATGAAATTATTCAAAATCACAATAAACCTCGCCTCATTATTCCTTCAATATTTCGTCGCCTTTCTTTCTACCAATCATCAATCAACTAGCTGTCTGCTCGGTCATTAGACTGATTTCACTTCTGCTCCTGCATTTCCCTCGTCGCCATTTTGAATTCTAGAAACGTAGCTTCCGGTTATTATTCTAGTCTGTTGATAATCGCAATGATTGAGTTATTCCAGGAGACTTAAGAACTAAATGGAATATTTTACTGGCATTTTCTGGTGTTGATTTTGGTGATGATCTTCTAAATGATCAAACTTCAAAAAATCATTAAATTTGCAGACCTACTCGTGCTACAGGCGGTGGTGTAGAAATACATTGTCACTGTTTGACCGGGATCGTAAAAACTAAACATAGGCTAAAAACAGATCGTGACACATGTAACTATCTGATTGGATAATAAAACTAAATTAAGTGGAGAAAAGTTCATAAGTGAAGTTTTCGATAAAAAGACCAGATCTTCTTAAGTAGGCCTTTCCTATCTTCAAGCAAAGCAAATTAGTATAGGCCCAGTTCTACATCATTGCGCTGGGTGTTTTGCACCATACGAAACTACATGTATGGCTCTTACATGGAAATTCTGGTATCTCAAACCAAACAGTAGTCATTTGCATTAGGAAGGAACTAACAGATGTATTGTGAGATATCTAGACCAGGCCTAAAGGGTAGAATTGGAGGAGCATGTACTATTAAACCAATTGTAGCAGGCCTCAGGTGGGATCGTTTAGTTAATCTATTGGACTAATTCCTTTTAATATCCAATTCTCCCAGGTTCTGATAAATGTTTTCTGTCATTTCTGATAAACTGTTCTACTGTCAAAATAAAACATAGTTAATCTGAATAATACCGCGTTTCTAATATTTTTAATATTCCATTCTCATTCACGACGCCATATTGGTTACTATGTGACGTATTGAATGACTGACCAATTGTCTGTTTCAAGTGACCGCTCTTTCATTTAAAGGTGATAAATGGAGTAATTATGCCATGCTTTTCAATTGGAGATGACCATACTATTCCTTTACAATAGTCCGAGAATATGACTTTTCCTCTGAATTACTTCTTGGTGATAAAATGCGTTGGACGTAGAATATTTAGTGAAGGTAATTTTCCCAACAGGGGTAGCATGGGAGGGAAGTGTTTGGCAACGTTACAGTAGGCCTACAGTGTTCCTGGAGCACACAACAGTCGTCATTTTGATTTTAAGAATCTTTCAAAAAGGAGTTAGCTTATTTTTTTATTATTTCCTTTTAAATAAGTATGTGCTTATTCCATAATATTGTATCGTGTTTGTGTTTAGGCCCAGGCTTTATAAAAACGTCGTTCAGACGAAACTGCTTTTTAATTTTCCACAGTCCGTAGCATGAAGTAGGAAATAATACATACGAAACTACGTAGGGTTCTTATGAAGAAATGTGGGTAAGAACCCTACGTAGTTCGTTAGCTACCAAGTTCTAAACGAATATAAGTCCAAAAATATACATACTGGCCACTTGATAAATGTATGGCATATCAAAGACAAGGACAAGTGATCAATCGTTTCTTCGGACTATCTTAATGATTAATGTCAAGAGAAGTCAAGACGGACTATTCACTGGACAACAGATGACCACAAGATCACATGACTATAGCCATACACATTTATTTTGACCATGAATTTAAACTGAAGCCTTGCACCTGTTTTATAAAACATAATTTATCCAAAATATCAAAATTAATAGCCATTTTATTCAAATTAGCCTAATTAAAAACGGTTATTGGACGTTGATTTATCCAGTTTTAAATTAGGCAGAAATCATTTATCAATTTAAATAAAGGATTTTAATCAGATTTGGGAATGACTACAGCTTATAGTTGTCATAATATTTGGTACGGCGGTTGTGAGTAATTGTCCGGTTAAAATTTTCGCACCTGCTGTATAGAGTAAAGTCAATTCATATTGGTAATTCACATAATGCAGAATTCGTAACCCGGGTTACTAGTTACTTTTAATCCCATTAGAACACACGAACCTACGTATGGTTCTTTTATGGAAATAACAGACACGAAACTACGTATGGTTCTTATATAGAAATAACACACACGAAACTACGTATGGTTCTTACATAGAAATAACACACACGAAACTACGTATGGTTCTTATATAGAAATAACACACACCAAACTACGTATGGTTCTTATATAGAAATAACACACACCAAACTACGTATGGTTCTTATATAGAAATAACACACACCAAGCTACGTTTGGCTCTTATATAGAAATAACACACACGAAACTATGTATGGTTCTTATATAGAAATAACACACACGGAAATACAGTATGATTCTGACATGGGAATGACGATACGTAGTTTCGTGTGTGTTATTTCTATAAAAGAACCATAGCTTCCACGTATGTTTAGTTCTAAATGAAGACTAGAGTAGAACAGATTCAGAACAAAAGCAGAAATTAGCCTAGGAACCCAAAATGATTTAGGCCTAGACGAGTGGCGTAGTATTATTATAACTTCACCGTATTTCTCTCAGGCTTCATTCTGTACTCATTAAAGTGAAAGATCTCAGTTTATTATAATACCTTAGTTTTATATAGCATCTATTTCCACACAAATTGTTCGTTTAACAACCTAGGGATAATATACCGGGACACTAAATCAGGAAATACGATACTTTTATATCAAAAAATACCATAAAACATCTGTAATGGTCATCTAGCATTTTATTATTCACGTTTTGTATGCAGTGAGAAATTGAACATAGGCTTATAATCTCGTAAACAACTCACATCATCAGAGTTATTGTTCTTTATTGTATAGAGGGCGCTAGTAAATGGTCGTCTGACAGATTATACACAATGGCGGGAAGTGACCAACAACACTTAATAAACATTGAATTATCGTCTGCTGCTAAATGGACTAATTACCAAGGCGTAGTGTTACACTAGCAGTGAACAAAGAAAAGAATACGAACCAGGTTTTGCGGTTGACCAGATTCTAATGAGACCAATAAATTGTTGAAGTTGTGTTTATCGCCTCACCATTGTCGGTCATTTAATAAGCGGAAATCGAACATCAAACCATCGAGCTATTTAACTTAGAAGTAGAAAAGAGCACCTGCTGTCGTCAAAACGACGTCTGTCTGCAAGAATTGGGTTGTTTTGACTATTGGCTAAGCACGAGCGGTTCCTTAGCACCAACAATAACACACGTGTCTCTCAGCTGGCGTGCTAAATAAAGGCGCTAAAGAGCACGCGGCAGGCGAGCACCAGCGGTATAATATGCCTATTGTAAAATTTGACGTTTTGGCTAATATTTCGAAGGGTTACGTCACACGATTTGATTTATTAAGGTCTTGTTTAATAAGATTCAAACAAACCGTCACATTTTTATAACTTTATAATGAAATAAACGTCAATTTATCGTATATTCAATATCTTCTTTATTTCAATTAGAGAACTTTTCAAAATTCTGCCGTCAATCTGTCAGCTATAGAAGCAATTAACGCGAGAAATATTAGATTAATGTCGAGACGCTAGCGAGCAAGGTTTTCATATTTGTGTCTTTCAATGAAACTTACTGGCTATTAAATGTCGAATTATGATCGTTTTTAGACTTCAGATGTCAAGCTAAAAAATTTGGAGACGTTGTATAACACATTTATGCCAGTTAACGACGGTTTATCTGTCTTGGTATACATGACAAGTCTAGGTTCACTTTGTATTTAGAAGTCATATTTGTTCTGATAGATATGCATATATAAAGAATATTATATTTGTAACTATGTATTATATGGATTATTAGGATCCTATTCAATTTTTGAGAATATTGTATTTCGGGGAAAGGATCATATCTAATAAATAAATAAAATAAACTCTTAATTTTACATGGGTCAGAATTAGGCCCAATACACAAGGACATGGTCCTGTTTAGATAAAAACGCGAGTTTCGAAACTCGACAGCGGCAGTGACAGCAATCTAAAATGAAATGAAAGGAGTTTTACATTTGAACTTGACCAGGACAGAGGCATTAGCCTTCTCTTTTTGCAATTTCCAACTGTCGAGGAATTTTTGATGTGCATAACTCTCTATGACCAAAGGAAATGAAAGGAATGGAGTTTTACATTCTACTCTTCTACACCTAATGGGCTCATAAAGACTGGCAACGTCGTGTAGTGTGCATTGAAGGTACATTTTCAGCGGCATTAGCCTACTGTTTTTTTTTATTTCCAACTGTTGAGATATCTCTAATGTGCTCAGCCTGTGGAACACTTATTGTCTCTCTGATCTACACCACTGACAAAGAGAAACCGGGTTAAATCCGAATGTTTGATCTCGACGAATAAGCTGAGATTGAGCTGAACTCCTAGTTATATGAACAGAAATCACAGAAGTTTGGTTTTGTTAAAGAGATCAAGGCGCCGTGATTGCCTTAACATTATTCTATAAAATACATCAATCAAGCAAATCACATTCCAGCTGAATTGTAGCATTATAAATTGACAGCGTACAGAACACAGTGGTTTAAACCGAACAGAACAATATGCAGAGAAATTGATCTTGAAATAAAACATGTGGAGCTTAACAGACTGGTTTGAAATCTGTGCATAAACTGCCTCTTATGGTTCGGGATTCGAAACATCTTACACCTCTCAGAGCGTTTAAAGTATCAATAAAAAAAGCCCAAGAATAAAGATATGAACCGACAAACAACACCCAATATCGAGAGTGATCGTTGTTTGTAGGCTTCCGAACTGTTCAAATTATTACCAAACAATAGACTCAGACGAATTTGTGCACTGTGCGAAATTTGGATTTTGGGGTGTTTTTGTTTTCGGATAGAAGCACATTTTGCTGTAAAGTTTAAATATGTCAACCTTCCATAAGGGTACAAATGACAAACTTCGCTATTGTATGACTTTGCTAGTCTTCATTTACTTAATCAAATACAGGAAAGTAGGAGATAGGTGAATTTTATTGACTGCTTGGTGCGCTAAAAAGAAAACCAGTCGTAGTAAATCGTTTTACAATACCGAAATATTCTTGTCAATGTCTATTTTCCCAAGGTTTACCCTTTCATTTATTCTACAAGTCATGCCAAACTTGCTCCAAGTAACTAAAGCAAATTTTTCTTCCAATGTTTGATCTGACACTACCCAACGCCCCTTACTAATTCTATAAAATGGTGCCGAACCTGCTCTGGGGGATCAAGTTAAAGTGAACAATTACCTCGTTTGTCTAAGTTCTCCTCCTGACAGACAACTGGTACTAATCACGATCATTACTCTCGTTAAACTGACTTGCAAATTTCTCTCTTCGTTTTTTAGACGTCTGACACGGGCGATAACTCAATTTCACCATTGTTTGATGTGTGAATTTAATAGTACAGATTCGAGTCGAAAGAAACGTTATTGAATTAGCAGTCACGAATGTGTTCAAATCTTTATTACATTAAACAATGTCAACAATCGAAACAGTTTGCTGCTTCAGGATCAGAATATATCTCGAATTCAAATGACGCAATTAGGAATTTCATTCGGATAATTTCATGTTGGACATGCTTCTCATCTCCGGTTGCTAAGCAGTTAGGCAAATTGTCAACAATGTCTACTACAATTTGGAATAGTACGATGTTAGAACTCTAATAGACCTGCAAAAATGGACAGAGGCCTGGTAGTTTGTTTGGTCTGCTGTAATAAAAAGTTGTCTAGTTGTGGTTGATCTGCTAGCAGCAGAAGCTATATGACGTCTGCTTCCAACAGAAGATGACTAAGTAGTTGTAAAATGACGTCTGGTCCCAACAGAAGATGACCAGGCAGTTCTTAGATGACGTCTGCTTCCAACAGAAGCCTACTAGGTAGTTGTTAGATGACGTTTGCTTGCAACAGAAGATGTCTAGGTTGTTTTTAGATAACGTCTGCTTCCAACAGAAGCTGACTAGGTAGTTGTTAGATAACGTCTGCTTCCAACAGAAGCTGACTAGGTAGTTGTTAGATGACGTCTGGTTCCAACAGAAGTACTAGGTAGTGTTAGATAACGTTGCTTCCAACAGAAGATGACTAGGTAGTTGTTAGATGACATCTGCTTCTGACAGAAGATGTGTAGTTGTTAGATGACGCCTGGTTCCACTAGAAGATGACTAGGTAGTTGTTAGATGACGTCTGCTTCCAACAGAAGATGTCTAGTGTTAGATGACGTCTGGTTCCAATAGAAGATGTCTAGTTTGTAGACGCCGTCTGGTGTCAGCAAAAAGTGCCTATGTAGTGGGTTGGTTATGGTAGTCTGGTATTAATATTAGAATCAATTGGATAGTTTGATACTGTTGCTAGTGGTAGTTTGGCACAGTAACGTGAAATAAATGCCTTTGTTGAAGTCTTTGTCGCGGATAAAACCGATTAAAATTATTTATATATTTGTTGATTTATTTTATTTATTTATTAAATTGTGTGTTGTATTTATTTATTTATTTATTACGTGAAATCTTAGATTGAATAATTGAAGTGTTTAATGGTGTAATAAATGATTAAATTAAAACCACAGTTTGTATTCAGTAATAAATCATGTTAATATATCAGATTAGGAATTAACATATCAATAGTGGTGGAAAATACATCGTCAATAATTCAATAACACTTTCTAACGACGCGACTTGCAGTTTTTATACATCTGTTAAAGAGAAGTTGAAGAGAAAGAAAAAAGATAGCTTTGAAGAAATGTCAGAATACGTCAAGAAGGATTGTGTAGAAGTGAAACGGTGGCCATTGTATTTCTAGAAACATGATTGATGGTCTCTTTTCCTTCTTTACAAATTAAAACTAATTTAATTCACAGCCAGTCGAGTGTTTTTCTGGTTTGTTTTCTGAATGTTTTAAGCCCAGTTTTTTGTCGCTCTGTCTTTTCATCAGTCCAATATGTTTACAATAATTTAATAAAACTATCCCATTAATCTTGAACCAATCTGTTTTTAAACTCTGGAAATCGTTTGACCGGGTAATTTGACAAATGCGACGACGCTAAACAAATCAATCGGGAATATTTCAATTCAGTCCAATTAAAATTAAACCAAATATTCGTTTCTTTTATGTGAGGTTTTATTTTTAATGTAGCCACTACAATAAGGGTCTTAAATGTGGTGTCAAACTAGAACATTTCAAATGAAACTAATTAAATAGAGTTTTACGTCTTCGTTTTCTACGCCTTTCAGCTTATTCTACTCTTTCTAACTCTAATGCAAGGAAGTCGCGTTGGCTCAGTGAGTTAGACGCATGCTCGCTTACCTTAGGTGCAGAAGAGTAGGACGTAACACTCCATTTCTCATTTCTTTTAACTCTAATGCAATGACCCCAAACTTGTCCATTCCACATAACAAGCATTAGAACCTTATCACACCCCAAAACAATAGACATTCAAAACATCAAAACAAAGTTCATTTTCTATAATGGTTGATCATACCCTCGACAACCCCGACCCAAACCCAGGGGACTGAAAATATCCCAGTCCTGACCCAGGGCTTAAGGACGTTGTGACTCAGTGTATACGATACTTTTCATTGTGCCTGTAAAGATCCCTCGACATTTGGAAATCGCAATGAAATTTGGCTAATGGCGCTGTCCAGACAAAATGTATGCTCATTGCACACTGAATGGCGTTACCCGTTATGAGTCCATACGGTACAAACATGTTTGTGGTTACTCTCTATCTATCATCCATGACGGCATTAATATCATACAGAACTGTAAACATCAATTTGTCTAAAACAGCTCCGTGAAAAAAAAACTTCCCGGATATATATGGAAAGTAATTTTATCTTATTTTAACATAACGTTTCGACATATTACATTGTTCTTTGGTGGAGAAATATTCGCTATAAAACATCGTAAAGTCGAACACCAATGGTCGTTTAACAAAAGTCTACTGCAAAGTTTTCACAGTCGGATAACCGTCAGACCAACCGTATGAAAATTATAGGTATAAAACCCCAATCCAGTATTAAAATATTTCTATCACAAAAATTTATAACTGATTTGATTAATTTGTTTTTAATACGTCGACATTTTCTGTTATATTTGGCCATAAAACTGTTTCTAAACATTTACACAGCAATAATGATACACTCGTTCATTCGATCAATACCAACTTGTATGTCATTAAAGTTGGACTTCTCCCTCCAGCTTAATGAAATCTTATACACCTAAGTAATATAACGAAGCTTACAGTTGAGCGTTCGAAATTCTGTACTTTATAATTGAGTATAAAGAGTCTTATAAGACTAATGAAATGGAATAGAGTTTTATATCCTACTGTTTTGTACCTTATTTGACCTACTGTTCTGTATCTTATTGGACTAATGAAATGAAATAGAGTTTTATATCCTTCTGTTCTGTATCTTATTGGACTATTGAAAAGAAATAGAGTTTTATATCATACTGTTCTGTACCTTATTAGACCAATGAAATGAAATAAAGTTTTATATCCTACTGTTCTGTATCTTATTGGACTAATGAAATGAAATAGGGTTTTATATCCTACTGTTCTGTATCTTATTGGACTAATGAAATGAAATAGAGTTTTATATCCTACTGTTCTGTATCTTATTGGACTAATGAAATGAAATAGAGTTTTATATCCTACTGTTCTGTATCTTATTGGACTATTGAAAAGAAATAGAGTTTTATATCCTACTGTTCTGTATCTTATTGGACTAATGAAATGAAATGGAGTTTTATATCCTACTGTTCTGTATCTTATTGACTATTTAAAAGAAATGATTTTTTATCTACATTGAAATGAAAAAGAGTTTTATATCCTACTGTTCTGTATTTATTGGACTATTGAAAAGAAATAGAGTTTTATATCATACTGTTCTTTATCTTGATAGACTAATTTAATAAAATTTAATGAAACCTTTTATACATACAGCAGCATGTTGCGATTGAGAAATTTGCTTTCGGTTCTCTTTTCGTAAAAAGAAAGAACGCTTACTTAGAATACAATATTTTAAAAAAAAAAACAGTTTTCCCTGGCGACCTATCGCGACTTTCTTCAAGAAAAAACATCGTGGAAGGGGCAATATATCTTTAAGGACCTGTATGCTTGAGATGGTAAAATTTCAATAAAAGCTCTCAATATTGGACTGACTGTAAAAGTATTCAGTTTATCTGGAGCAATATCTACCTTTGATGGCCATTATTTCCACGTGATTTCAGGTACACGGTTTGATTGACAGCTACCTGACATTAAGAGAAAGATGAAAGAGACCGCCGTATTTACCTGTAGTTATGATTGATGTGTGTTGATAACAGGTAAATGGTTCGAGTCAATTTTGACAGGCGATCTAATGGCAAATAAATACATGACAAATGAGACAGCTCTACTTTAATAATGTTTAATTTTACTTAAACTTAAAGGCTGTTTTCCACTCTATAACTTCAGTTTAATAATGTTGACTTTGAATAGAGTTTAAAGAGACGGTTCCATGAGTGGTTTAATTTAAAGGCTCTTATCACTGGAGGTAATGCCTACATGCCTGTGCCTGTGCTTTCGTAGCGTTGCTTAACCGCAATGTTACAACCTACAATCCCTAATTTATATATGTTTAGTTTAACTTTAACTTAAGGGGTCATTACCACTATATAACTTCAACTTAAAGGGTCTGTCTCCCTTTTTAACCTGAACTTTAAAGGTATGGTTTAAAATATGATCAATTTTACTTTAGCTTAAATTATTATTACCATAATGTAACTTAGGGCAAATGAGAGGTCTCTCTCTCTCTCTCTCTGAAATGAGGCCTACAGGATCTTCAGAATCATGCCTATCACATGTGGGGGGGGGGGGGTCTATCATGACCGGATTTCCCAATCCGAAATAACCCACTATGTACTGAGTAAATTATGGGACAACATACCTTGGCTGTAAGTAAATATATTCATCATACTAAATAAGAAAACACCCAACTAGACGTTTTTGAGTAATGAAGTTTTCAGTCTTTAAACTTGGTATTCACATAGCTTATTTCTTGACTTTTATTCTCTTTGATGATTACCGCCTCCATTCTTCTGGAATGTCTATCTTTATGTGTTAATTACTCGGGGATTGAAGAGAAGGAATCGTCAGTTGATTAGTGACTATAATATATGAATTAAACCTGTCAGCTGAAAGTTACTGCTTTAAGATGCCATGAAGGAAAGGGTCCGGAGACCTAACCCTAACCCTAACCCTAACCAGACAGTAAAACAAAATAAAACTTAGACAGAAATTACTACCATTGGAATATTCAAGTTTATGTATCTTTAGGAAGGATGAATATCGCAGCCAATATACGTCGTTTTGACATCCAAACTTTGGCACTAATTACTGGACAGTATATTAAGGAAAGTAAACCACAACTGGCGACACACGTTTCGGATATAACAATCCTCACCAGGACAACTGATTTGAAATGGAAGTCCCCATATACATAACTCGTAAAGAAGTCTTTATTACCTTTCAGAGTTATGAGCCATGTAAGAAACTCTCCGAACAGCAGCGGGAATTGAGAGAATAGTCTAAAGTATGGAATCGATGTTGAGACGTGTATGATGTTATTGAGTGAGCAGGGAGAGACAAACACATCTGAACTTTGTACTAAAACAATTCAAAGCGACTGACAAGGAGCTCGATTACTGGTGGTAAAATGTCATTTCAAATCACTTACACGATGATTAGGGATAGGATATCTGTTATAGCCCTCAGAACATAGATAATATATCAAAGACTTCAATAACTTCTATCAGATATTACATTGATAAACCGAAAGTAGAGATATCAGATGATAACCTGTGACCTTTTATCATATCTGATTATATGATACTCGTACCATGCTGCTCTAGACAATCGGACATCATCAATACGGGTTCGGACTCGTTTCAGTTCAAGTGGCTGGGAAAAACAACTTGGTACAATAGCATTGTTTGTTTTAAGGTGAAAATTGGGATTGGTGGTTGAAAGGTAACACCAGAAGTCACTGACTCAGAATCAGGTCACCATGGGGGGTAACTGGAATCTAGCAATTAAGGCGATCTATTAGAAATAAAATGCACACAATCCGAGCTCTGGATTACAGATGTATCATAATGGTTTAACTATGAAAAAAAATGAAAAAAAATAATGAATGGAGATTTACGTCCTACTACTCTGCACTTTATGGGCTAATAAAGACGGGCAATGCATAGCAGTGTGCAGTTAGGGACATTTTGCTAAGACAGCGGTATTAGCCTATTCTTTTTGCGATTTCCAACTGTCGAGGGATCTTATAGTGCACACGGGGCCTCGGTTGGTTTATTGTAACACCCGAACGACAAGATGCATGTCACCCCCTGGGACCTGTATCACTGACAATGGTGAAACAAAACTGGTCAAAATTCTACTAAATGTGAATGAGTTTCTAAAAAAACTGGGTTCAATCTTGACAATGTATATAGATACATCTATACAGCTATGTCCCTTTCTATTACAGATTTAAATTCATCGTTGATGGTAATGTCAACATGTGGGTAAACAAATATATTTTTAACTTTAAGGGCAAGTTTACACTAGCACTAGATTGATCAAAATACTTGTTCAGAAGGCGAACACCAAGTAGAGTTGCTTTATCAGCATAAATAGAAAAAAAGAAACAAATGTATTTTACAAGGATAACAACTTAGGTTCACAAGTCCGCAGTGATAGGGATCCTTTCTACCAGCTGGTCCTTGGCCAAACCTCTTGGTACTGATCTTTTCCGGATTATCCGTACCCATTTACAGCTGGGTGGGCTGATGGACCATATGTATAAGATGGACCAGATTACGAAGATTGTTTGATAACACTGTACATGGGACGTAACATCAAGAAGGGTTGTTGTGCCAACATATAGAGGTATTCGTTATTGTTTTCAGAATGATCACCTGGCACACGGTTCGCATACAATGCAATCTATTAAACCCTGTAGAATTATAATGGTTGCTTTGCCATTGTATACAATCTAGACAATATGTGTTGCAACAGTAGGTGATGTCATTTCTGTAATATGGACCAAGATATATCAACATTTTCCCCCAAAACAACTGGTCTTTAGTATAATGTGTTTGCTGATTCGTCCCTTCCAGTAATTAGCTAGATAAAAAAGGGTCTCATATTGCAGTTTTAATTCCCCGAGCGATCTATACCATGTGTATAACGGGCTTAAGTATATTCTATGTTTCACCTGTAAACCTACTAAGTGTAGACTCAGGTGTTTTTCTATCAATTTGTAACTAACTTCAATTTACACTGTAGTGTTGATACAAGATTTTACCTGGAGGCTACATTCTGATTACATCGTATTCACGGTAGTTCAATCTTGACACTTTACAATGAAAATCAAATTAAATCCATAACGAAGCACTTCAAACCTGTCAGATAATTTCTTTGAGGTAAAATAGTTGTTGTTATGCTGTGTATATACTGTGTACTGTGTATATACTTACCGTATTTTTCTCAACTTACTAAATATATTTAAACAAATTCACACTTAAAAGAGCATTTCAAACTTTCTTTGAAGATTAAGAAACTGATGTTTATTGAGATTTGTGATTCATATTGAAAATATTCATTGTAATGTGAGGTAATTTAAGGAATAGTAGAGTACCTAAGTGTAAGTGATAATAAAATTGTTATACACAATCTGAAAAAATGTAATCTTACCATTTTGTTCATTTTTGTTATGCGGTTAACTTTCAAGCTATCAACAGAAATCTGTATTTTATTACAATGCGACGATTTTCAACACTTTTCTTTCTATCATCCCTTTCAGAATTGTTGCATAAACACCCCCCCCCCCAAATGAAAATTTACCATTAGTCTATTTCCGCCTCAATATTTCGTGATTTTCTCTTCAACCGTCCTACCCTCTTGTGGAAACCCTCTAATATCACACAGGTAGGCCTGCAAAACAACAGTTTAACTTAAACCTAAGTTCAAATATTATAATATGCAAGTCATAAATAATGAATAAGGTTCCAAAGGAAGACGTAAAACTCGAGTTTGTTGTATCATAGGCAAAGAAATGGGTCAGTTCGTAAAGTTATAGATTTTTTGGGGCCTTCTTGTGTAATAGGCAAAGAAATGGGGGCAGTTCGTAAAGTTATAATTTGTTTTGGGCCTTCTTGTGAACAAAGAAATGGGGGCAGTTCGTTTAGTGGTATTATCTAAGTTGGAGTCGAGCCCCGCCTTTATTTACCTGAAATCCAACTCGTTGCATTAATAAAATACTTAACGTCAGAGAGATTGTAGAAATGTTTACAAGCACCTATCTACCTGTCACATCAAAGAAAACCGCGGTGATTTATATCATGACACCGGAGAGATATATTATAACCCTTTTTAGGTGTTGTTAAGGCAAGGTTACGACCCACATACTTATCATGTCAATTACAAGAACAGCCCAGACCTCACATGGTGCTTAGTTTAATATGAACGTATTGTCAATAGCTGTTACATTGAGTGACAACACCCCCGGGGCGCCATCAACTTTACAATACACCTTCGAACATAAAGTAAAATATCTTCAAGACTTGATAATTAAAATAACTACCCTTCATTAAACACGTCCATTGTCAACATACAAACCCGGTACATCCTTCTATTGTCCCGTAACAAACCAAATACGTCCCTCTATTGTTCGAGAACAAGTATGAAACAGCCCTCCATTAGATCTAACCTGTAAAACATGACATGTAAATGATAACAGTGCAGATTTTCGTGTACCTTGACACGCCTTCAAAGATAAATTACATTGAAAGTTGACTTGTTGATGGACAAGACTGAATTAAATTGTCCAGTTACCTTTAAGGTTTAAGGCAGACCTATCAAAATAGTGAAAAACTATCCCAACTTAAATTAGCTTGTGTCTTGGTGCTTGAAATCGGTGCTTGGTCTTGGGGACCTTTGATGTGACGTCTTGTTAGGTCTGTATAACACCAGAATTGACAGGGATATAAGAGTGAAATATAAGCACTCTGATGATAAGTAGTGACTTGGTTAGTGATTTGTTGTGGCAGGGGGAGTGCTGCAAAGCTTCAAAGAGGAAATATTCCCTCTCATATTTTTAAAGAACTTCTGTGCCAGATGTAGATTTTGATTGAGATCTTGGCGCTTCGACATCTTCCGAAATATGTTTTCCCGGCTTTTAGTTTACGAAATTTTCCTGGGAAGGTGGAGAACCAGGACACAAAATAAGGGCCCCAGTACAAAATTTAGTCCTGGCGACGGGGCTGTACCTTCTGTTTAATAGTAACAGGGCTCCTTTCAACCACCTCGCCATTGATAATAATCTATTACTCCTTCTGCAAACGTCAGGATTCGAAATTCAACACAGATACAGAGTGGTCTAAATTCGGTGGTTTTCTAATGTGAACAACATTTTATCATTTTCGTTTTGTGAATATATTCTTCCACAAAAATTATTTTGTGTGTTATTTTATTGTAGCCAGTGCATGAAAGAGGTTGGGAGCAAGTTGTATATGCTCTGTCTGTAGCATACGGGTTCAAATTAGAACGTGTGACAATCTCTTAGAGTCGAGAGATTACTAGAAATACCACTGTGAGATACGACCAGACCAACACGATATTTAATGGTAGAGATATCAATCATGGTTTATTGAAGTCCGCTCCGATATCACTCAACCATTTATTGGGATTTGACTGAGGCTAGAGATATGTCATAGATAAAGATGATTAATGTCACTTGTATGTGACGCTTTTTTAAATCTTTAACCCATGTAGGTCTGGATAATTGTTTTATTAAATATCGGCATCATCGTTAATCAAAGTATATTTTTAAAGGTACCTTCACACTAGTTGTGCTGCGTTTTATTATTTATTACGACAAGACGCTTTTTCTATGTCAATCCCTCCGACCTGCATCACTGACAAAGGGAAACAAGGTTGAAAAATCCAAAAGTTTATCTCGTCCTTTGCCGGGATTGAATCCTGGACCATTTAACTCACTGAGCCACCGTGGCTCTCTGGACATCGTCGAGGTGAAATCTCCGAGCCGCCATTCCCAGTTAAATCATCTCGAGTAGAACTGGTAGACTTTAAGACTGAATTAAAATGATTAACGACGTGATATCGTGTGTAGGTTTAGAACTGTAGAAATTAACAGCTATATTGCATGTCGTGGAGCAGTTGACTCAATACCTTCCAGTCGTTATTAATAATTTTATGACGGATTGCCAACTGGATTAGGAACTCATTATGAAATGTGAAGAATTGAAATTGGACACTATTTATTAATGTTTTGACATATCGGCCAATAATCCGTAATATATCAAATATAATAACATGGCCGAGTCAATCCACTAGTTCGTTCTACATTAGAGCTTATAGCTCTGGCTTATTAGTCTCCCTTGAAACTTCTGTGGCCCCAAATTGCCCAATCCCCTCCCTCTCTTACCCCTCCCCCTTTGCATCTAATGAGTCTAAAAAACGCAACTGTTTCCAAATTTTGTCATAAAAATACTCCAAAAAAGAAAAAAGAAATCATTTAACAAAAATGTCCAATAAATAACCCAAAGTAGGACCTAAAAGTCGACGATGTCGTAAATAGTTATGATAACGACCTATCAACACTTTCGACCGTAAGATGATTGTCGTAAATAATTCTTGGTGACATTAAAGGACCATGTGACACGAGAGATATATAACTCAACATAAGGCCGATTACAGCGTAATAAATTACTTATTAGACATCTCGTCCTATCTCAAATTATGACACATTTTGAAACGTCCGTCCAGATATTGTGATAGTTGCGAATATCTTCAACAACTTTGCATTGTTTAATTCCTAATGCAGTTGTTGGTTGGCTTCTTACATTGTGCTGCAGGTCACTCAAGTATCCATGCATTTAGAAATGGCTATATGTGGCATTTAAAAAAATACTACACCTTAGAATGGATATAACATTTAAAGTCTCAAACTTGGTCCATGAGAATATGAATTCATCAGTTGGAATTACCAGGTCTCATGATTAAAGAACAGAATCTCTATTTCAGAGAATGTATCCATTCTTTCCGCGCTCTCTGTGCGACCTTTAAGTTGAGATTCAGTTTTATGACAATCTAGCTACGATCTGTTTGTCGGTGAGACCATTCCCCGTCCACTCGCAACTACGTAAGACCAAGGATTGACAAACAATCGGTTAACCGTCGAGTGTGTCCGACCTGCAGCGACCCAGCCACGCTCTGAGATAGCAGTTTGGTCTTCAGGGCGATTTCTCGTTGGAATGACGTCGGAAGTTGTCATCCATCAACCAACTAGAAAATTGGATTTTTCCTTAATTGGCATTTAGTAACTGGATAATAAATAACTGGACGCCATTATATGGATAACAATTACTTTATTACAATAACTAGACGCAATTATATATGGATAACAATTAGTTGAATAAATAACTTACAACGTTTCGACAAGGGTACTCCCGTCGTTATCGAGAAATGATGTTTACTTTATTAAACTTGCGACGTTTTTACGAGTGTCCAGTTATTTTGAATGTTGGACTTAAAAGTTAATTTGATTGTAAAAAATTGTACAAAATAGAGTTATTCTTCGTGACACGAAGACGATTTGTTCGATTGTAGATTAAAATTAAAAATTGTTCTGATTTATGTGTAGAGGATGTCAGGCGGGCACTTTATACCAATATATACCCCTCATTTAAATATCATATCTTCTTTTATGTCTTTAACAAATCTCAAGTCGTGGATATCAAGTCATAAATAAATCAAAGAATAAAGGAATCTTGTTTATCATTTTTAATGAAACAAATAAATTACAATTATAATAGCTACGTCGTCTCTCTCGTAAAAATGCCGACTTAGCAAACTCAATTGCAGATTGACATTAGGTGTTCCCCAAAAGCATGCCATAGGTCAATAACTGTAAATATTCAAGCCTCAAAAAGAAAAGGCAATATACGAATAGGTGACCTTGATCACGTTTTGACTAAAAATCAATCTATTTTAAATATCATTGAGTAATTGTATTTACAAGGAAACGCATCGAAACGTTGCATATAAACTTTATCATTACATGTAATTCCATTGATGTCAATTAATTCATTGTTAATGGAGGGGAAATTCATCGAAACGTTTTTAAAAAGAGTGTGTATTAGTGTCTGAATTGATGATTTAGTAATTGTAAATTGAGAGGAATTGATCGAAACGTTGCATATATAGTTTATCAATAATTCCATCGATGTCTATTAAGTAATTGAGAGAAACGGATCGAAACGTTGCATGTATACTTCATTATTAATTCCATGTCTATTAAGTTATTCTTAATTGTGAGGAAACGTGTCCAAATTTTGAAGAAAAAAAAAAACGTGTACCCACATAAACTAGTGTCTGCAATGATGTCTATAAAGTATAGAAACACCGTATACTATGTAATACATTATATCTCCGTCCGTGTCTGTCAGAACGTACTGTATGATTAAATATCCGACTCACACTCGAGTCTGACAGGTAATTGAAGGGTGGGGTCTCTTCCCTTCTTTCATTAATCTATGTTCAGATCAGAGAAACTTGATTGATTAGGACTTAATACTCGGTTGTCCAGCAACCATAATATTTCTATCATCATATTTTATTCTCGTGTGTAGCTACATGCGTGTTTAAAGGAATACTGTGGTTTAAACTAAACTTTACTTAAACAATGTCCAAGACAACTGAAATGAATGATGTTTTAGGTCCTAGTCTTCTGTATCTAATAGGCTAATTTAATATCCATGTAGGAACCATACGCGGTTGTTATATACAGTATATCCTGCTCACACGACCACCTCTATTAAGAGACCACCTTCAATAACCGACCACAACATGTCTCCTCAATTTTTCAACGTAATTACCGACCGATTCAATAGTTAAAGTACCTATTACCGTAATTATGCAGGGATTAATTTTACAAAGCTCTACATCTTAACGTTCAGTTTGATCTGAACAGGTATAGACCTATGAATCTGTTAGTACTAGAAGCTCATAGAGTATCTTTTTTTACGGTAACTGTCTGTTTAAACCTTTTAAAATCAGCTTTTTATATCACTCGTGTATAAAACGTGGCCGTAGATCATGTATCTAATATATTTTATACATTTACTAATAGTGGATCTTTTATAGATAAAATATATTACAGAGAAACACTCGTTACTGCTTTTAATATTGGTCTATTTATAGCACCGATTACTCTAATCATCTCATTTATCTCTGGTTATCTCCCTTTGTAGATTATCTCCCTTTGACTTTAGAAATTACTACAATATCGTCCCACACTCGGTACTATTTGCAACTGTCTGTAACTCAGTCTGGTTGTCCAACAAATCATCACCAACTTGAAATGAAATGAAATGAATGGAGTTTTACGTCCTACTCCATCAATAACTTAGAGAGATATTAACAAAGGTTTAGTAAGGTAGGGCACAGGCTCCTTTTGTCAACTACCCGTAAGCGTTTACGCATCAATATGCATGTGCAGCATTCGTATTACGTGTCATATGCTGTCGATGTTATGGCTTCAGAATTGAAACGTTATTCAGAATTCTTCATGCGGTAGATATATTCAAAGCAACCATCAAGAGATCCGTTTTATAAACGAAACATCAGTAGTATGGTGTTTCATACTGGAATGTTCGGGCTGTAACACCTATTTCACAGGTTGTAATGGTCTGTCAGAAAAACCAAGTGACATGTACCGACCCGGAATAGATCAGTGATAGAATCAATACGATTGTAGTTACTGGTTTATCGCCTGTTTTCACCAGATATTATCTCGACTACAAACACTAGTTTTTATCGTCGGCGTCTCTTTCATCTTTTGTTTTATATCGACGTTTATACCAAATTGTATCTACTGTTATTGACACGTTCTAATGGCTTCTAAATACCACGTGCTATGATTGACATCTACACCAATAAATGTCGTGTTGCTTCCTCTTCCATACTAACTTGATCATTTAAAGGGGGACAATCTACAGTGGTGGACTAAAGGGTCGTACTATTGAATGCAGTCCGAGAGTCGTCAAGAAGCGTCTGGGGCATTAGACATCATTTCTGCTTTTAAAAAAAAAAACCAAATAGTTCATTGAAAATAGAATAAATCAAATCCAATTAGAAAATTTAGTTTTGGCAGGGTGAGAACATTGGATTGGGAAACAAGGAAACCTTCATCTGAGTGTTCATAACTGTTTAATCTATCCATGGTAACCTGAATAAATTTCCTCTTCCAGTACTGAGTAACTTGACTTGCAGCACTGTGAGACACCCAAAGGAATATTCTAGCTTTTTTAAAATCCATCGTTTATAAGACATGATAGAAAATAATGGGTATGACGCATGTTTGTTTTTGGAAAGTCAATCCGCGACTTACAAACGATTCAGAGACAAACACATTCAAACACTGGTCAGCCTGTAATATTGGAAAATTAAAAGATAGTAAATATGTATTATCTAATAGAATCTATCATTGAAATAACCAGATAAATTCTGATATTTTTATGGACAGAATTGACAAGAGGTCGACAGACGACATGAACTGAACATCATAAATGTGAAATAAATACAGTCATGGCGCCATTTTAATATACAGACTTATTGATCGCGGCTATAACTCATATTGTGAGACATATTGATCACGTCTACTATTATAATGTATTTTGACATTCTGGCAAAATAACAAATTGTTCATTATATTACTAATGTCTTTAAGCGCCACCGGTTTTCCAATAATACATTTATGTCAATATAAAGATCTAGGACTACATCACGCTGTACTGCGACTGGGTTTTGAAGAATTTAGACATGGCCGCTAAGCGGAACTATAGCACCAACCAACTTTTCTACTGCAATAATAAAGAAAAAAATTGAGTAAATAAGACATGCTTGTGGTATTTACAGATTGGGATTCATCCACGGATTTTACCTTCAAAGATTCTGTTTTGAAGTTTTCAGGCAAGCCGAAAGAATCTACTTGAACCCAATAGAACTCAAACTGGCTCAATAAACCACAATATAGAAAACGAAAGTAGGAAATGAGCCAATGAGAATAGTTTATTTTGATTGACATTTCGCCTCGAGCTAACTGTCTGATAATCACTTCAATACTTCTCATTGAATAAACTAATAAAGGGGCATAACTCTCTTTTTGATGTTTGGGGTCATTTTCTTTCTAAGCTGTCCGTTGCCCGGAGCCATGGAGACCAAATAGAACGTCTGTGTTTATCCAGTTTCATACTTTCTTAAGATCCATCAATTATAAGCCACTTGATGTAAATATTTACTGCTAGAGGGCTCCGTGTGTTCTTCTGTGTGCGGGCTAAATGTTAATAACGATCTTGATTGGCTATTGGTGAAAGAACTCTTCAGGCTAAAAGAACGGAAACGGTATGTTATTGAAAGAGGGAGCGATCATTAAGATTGCGGTATTTATAGCAGAAATGGTTTATTTGTAGGGGAGAATTTCTTTTATTTATGTTTACATTCCAACACCTGCTTTGATCTTTAACTTTCTTTCTTCAGTTGGCCACGAGGCAGGGAATTGGACTGAAGACAGACAATCACTTCAGTTTTGGAGTCATAAAACAGACGTATAAATTCTTATTTCATTTTTTCATTATTGACGATAGGGATTATCCTGAAGTCAAATTCTTCCCATTTTAAAAAATCAGTAGTCCGATTTTCTAAATTTCCTTTTGAAAACATTCTGGTTTATTATAATCATTAGTTTATAACGATTAATTAAACATATACCAAAAGAAACCAGGTTATTACTATAGGTTATAATGAGATGGCCTTCCCTCTCAAAATACACGGAGACGCGATGACTCAGTGAGTCGGACGCTTGTCTGCTGCTAACCCGAAAGTCCAGGGTTCAATCTTGGCAAAGGTTTAGTTTCTCCTTCTTAGTGATGTAAGTTGGAGGGACTGACATGGAAAAAGCGTCTAGTCGTCGTTCGGATGGTACAAGGAAGTACAGGCTTAAGATCCCTCGACAGTTGTAAATTGCAAAAATAGTAGATTAATGCAAGACTAATGTCCTGGCAAAATAGACGTCTTCATTAGCTATAAGGTGCAGAAGAGTAGGAAGTAAAACACTATAAGTTGGTACCGCCGAATTATTATCTTGTTTATTTCTATTTACTTACTGAACTAACAGCACTTCGAAATATATAGTTCTTGCTCTATGACCTAGGTCTGTGCTTTTTGTGAGAATACTTTTCTCATTGTACTCAAAAAAACTGTTAAATATTATAGTTCGATGATAACCAGGTCTCGATCACTAAGCCTTTCCAATTTCCTTTCATGTTTATTTGCAATAACATATTCTTTGAACATTTCAGACAGAACACAAACACAACTCTCCCCGGAATTCTCTGGAGTTTTGTGAAGTGAATTGTTAACGCAATTTACACTAACATACCTTGAGGACATCTATCACCGTAATTACAATTATAAACATTTGTATGTATAATATACATTTATTAGGATGTTACTGTAAGATTTTGCCTGTAAAAATACACATTTAGTTCATATATAACTATATTCAATGTAGACGAAACATAAAAAAATATAGAATGGAAATATAGTCGTATTGTAGTTTCGATCAATTGCATAAACAAAGAGATTATGTAAAAACTTAAAGATAGCGTCGAGTGAACAAACCATAAAGTCGATTTTTCGTAATAAAAAAACTCTGCTAGATTCACTACTGATATCACTGGTCATGAAACAGTATTCGATATTGATCCGAACCAACTCAATCTCAATAAAGTTTGCGATATATTTCAATTACATGTATACAATTGTCAATATATGAGAATATCGCGTAATAGTTTGGCAACGAAGCTGTCTTTTTAAAACTGGAAAATTCTACTGAAAAATCTAACAGTGTGGAGTTTGTTTTCATTCCAAGTTTAAATGCAACTGTTTTCAGTAAGATGGTGTCGAGAGTTTGGGAATGTTTGAAATAAACTCATAACATTAAATTGAATTGCCGATTTCATCACACATTTCCCAGGACATCAAAGGCCCGTAATCAATGATACTGTTTAACAGAAACATTCAATTTGTCACTTGTGTTTCTCAATGACCGATTGGAGATAGTACAGAACGATTTTCAATGCAATCTAAATTGTAAACTGGAGCAGTATAGTTGAGTGTGCAAAAGATTCCAATCAGTAAAGTCGATAAAAGGAATTTGTTCACACTTGTTCGGAAGGGGAAGACTTCAAACAAAGTATACAAGATCGGCCAGCGTAGTTCCCCGATATACACATATATCCTTCCTTGACTATTACTATATTCGTCATCAAAATTAACCCTTTAAATATGTAGTTAAGTGTATGAATCATTGTGAGATCCCGAATAAAGTTATTATTATTATTATTTGTGTGTAAAAGTGAACAGTTTTTGGAGGATAGCGGCAGGAGGTCATTCTTTTCAATTTCCTGCTGTTGAGGCATCTTTAACATGCACAAGCTGTAGACCAGGAACGTGTGTTTAAATCAAACTACTTCTAGAGGCTAATATAATCTGAAGGCAGAAGTCAGAATCGAGTCTGGTTGTTAGAAATTCTGACATTATCAATCACGCGCATCGACAGCCTGTCATAACATATTACAGTTACCCCCCTTTATTACCACTCTCCTTTAGTTCGTCTTGAAGCTAGTCTCGCATTACCAGACTTACATGTACGTCGATATACTGGTTTAGCGTCTTAATAATCGCGACTACTTTGATAAAAGTCTAGGTCAATAGGACATTCATTAAGCTTGACGTTAATTGGCACGGCTTTTTAAATTCGCGTTATAAAAGTCTAGCTTGTAATTTCTACTGACGTTTGTTATTCGTACTTTAGTTTTAGTCTTCATTCAGTGTCTGAGCCACAAAGCATTTGTATTTGCCCCAGGGTTAACGAAATGCGCAAAAATGGAACCGGGAGTCAGAGTACGAATCAGGTCATGAACAATTGGTGATACTATTAGAATATACTTTTAAAAAGACAGAGTTGTCAGGGTGCGACTCCGACAAAGAATAAAGATCGATATTGCAACACATATCGATGTATGCATATGGGCAAATTTTCTTTCCACTGAACGTATGTTAAACAATTGTTCTATGGTAACTTACTTTACAGTAATTGACGCCAATCTGTACATGGGTTGGTTAGCTCTGAATTTCCTCTTGGTCTGACAGCAACTTTTTATGTTTCGATTTCAGTTCCGGGCAAGAAGGTCTTTGTTAGTGGGCTATGTGTGTAAGAATTTAACGCCGGGCCAATTGGTGGCATGTCTCAGGTCAGAGGAAACGTTCTTATTAAGAGAAAAGATCTTCCAGCATTTAAGTGGGATTAAAGGAAGATACATGTACTATAGATTCAAAGTAGATGCGATTGTCGTGCGTGAAGCAGTCGTTGCTTATTCTTAAGAACCCCACCTGATGGTACTTCTCGTCGAGGAGTCAACTACCCTACCGTTATTACTTCAAATTTGTAATGGTTGGACCAACGTTTAAATCACTGAAGTTATTTAACTGGTGTGGATTTTATAACAATCTGATAGCCAGCTAGGGTGGCGAGGTCGTTGAACAATGGCGTGATGCCAAAAAAGACATTTCAGACTCGAAGCACGAAACCTTTTCTAGAATATTTTTATTGAAGCTAATCAGTCAATGTTTCCGTGGCAGCCAAGAAAAAATAGAATCCGGAAATGTACGGAAAATATCGGAGATTAAGACAATCAAAAAAACAAGTGAGTTGACAGACCGAATCTAAATCCTTGGTTTACACAATCCAGTTTTATCTTCTGAAACATTGGTGTTCTCTAGTCGTGCTGAGAATATAAGACACAATCAGTGCCTTTGAAACCAGTATCATTCATACAAAATACGTAGATGTCATGTCATTAATTGTTGCACATCCCCTATTTCAGAGTATCATGTTTGAGTTGTATGGATGGATTATTAAGCAATCAAAAGAAAGAAACAGACATCATGAATGAACGCCAAGGGGAGTTTGTCTACACAAGATCATCTTTTGAAGTATTTTTCAACATTCCCATACACGATATGTGAAGGAGATGGGTTATATTGGTATAATGAGGTTTTATGTAAACGTACATATTCCATATTTCACGTCTATTATCTAGATAATCATCTGATCTAATTATTACATGTGATTGTATGCCTTTATACCGAAGTTAGTTTGTTAAAGTAGTCAGGAACAGCATATGGCATAATAGCAGTTTTGTACAGTCGGAACGAAGCCATACGTAGTGAAGTAAATATATATACAGTTATTCTATGTCGCCAAGCTCTTACCGAATGACAAGCAATTTTGGTCCACTCCCCTAGTCATAATAACATCAGAAAATCATTTTGTTTCTGGTTGGATTATCAGCTTTCAAAATACAATGACACTGATTCGAGAAATAGTGCTTTAATTATACTCAATAAATAACATAAATATACGTTCCATAAATAGCTTAATATTCTTCTCCCTCTCCTTCTTCTCCTTCACCTTCAACAGAATCAACTCCAACTTCTTCATAATCTTTCTCTAGAGCAGCTAAATCTTCTCTAGCTTCAGAGAATTCACCTTCTTCCATACCCTCACCGACATACCAATGGACGAAAGCTCTCTTGGCATACATCAGATCAAATTTATGATCAAGACGAGCCCAAGCTTCAGCAATAGCAGTCGTGTTACTCAACATACATACAGCTCTCTGTACCTTGGCTAAATCACCTCCTGGTACGACAGTTGGTGGTTGGTAGTTGATACCCACTTTGAAACCAGTTGGACACCAGTCGACGAATTGGATGGTTCTTTTGGTCTTGATAGTGGCAATAGCTGCGTTGACATCCTTGGGAACAACATCACCTCGATACAACATACAGCAAGCCATGTATTTACCATGACGAGGATCACATTTGACCATCTGGTTGGCTGGTTCGAAACAAGCGTTGGTAATTTCAGCTACAGAAAGTTGTTCATGGTAAGCTTTTTCGGCAGAAATAACTGGCGCATAGGTAGCTAGAGGGAAATGGATACGTGGGTAGGGTACCAAGTTGGTCTGGAACTCTGTAAGATCAACGTTCAAAGCACCATCAAATCGGAGTGAAGCAGTGATGGAGCTGACGATTTGACCAATCAAACGGTTCAAGTTGGTGTAGGTTGGTCTTTCAATGTCGAGATTTCGTCGGCAGATATCGTAGATAGCCTCGTTATCTACCATGAAGGCACAATCGGAATGCTCCAATGTGGTATGGGTTGTAAGGATAGAGTTGTAAGGCTCTACAACGGCAGTTGATATTTGTGGAGCGGGATAAACAGCAAACTCCAACTTGGATTTCTTGCCATAGTCCACGCTCAATCTTTCCATCAATAAGGAAGAGAAACCAGATCCGGTTCCTCCACCAAAACTGTGGAAGATAAGGAATCCTTGAAGACCAGTACATTGATCAGCTAGCTTCCTGGTTCTGTCAAGGACCAGATCGATGAGTTCTTTACCCACAGTGTAGTGACCCCGGGCATAGTTATTAGCAGCATCTTCTTTACCAGTGATGAGTTGTTCAGGATGGAAGAGTTGACGGTAAGTACCAGTTCGGACTTCATCTACAACTGTTGGTTCCAGATCAACAAATACAGCTCTTGGAACATGTTTACCAGCTCCAGTCTCACTGAAGAAAGTGTTGAAGGAATCATCTCCACCTCCAATAGTTTTATCAGAAGGCATCTGACCATCAGGTTGGATACCATGTTCTAAACAGTACAATTCCCAACAGGCATTGCCCATCTGGACACCAGCTTGACCAACATGGATAGAGATACACTCACGCTGAAAGGAGAAAAGACGTAGAATTAAAATATATTGAATATGAACATGCGTTTTTGAAACATTAGATAATAGAAACAGTTAATGTTATCTCTGCGTCAATAAGCGTTCAAGTTATAAACAAGCAATATTTTGTGGGTTACCTTTTAGTAAAATAACCACCAAACAGTAATATAGTGTATGAAGATTTTATTGAAATGCTATTTAGACTAACAATTGGTTTTAACAAATTGATTTACAAAGAGTAATAGTTAATGTCGGTATTTACTTACCATTTTGAAAGATTGTTTATCCAAAGGTTAAAAACCAAACGTTTGCTGAAGCTGAGTGGGTAGCTGTAGAGCAAGTAGAATTGTGATACTGGTCCTCTATAACGCAGGTCTTTTATACCATGGTGAATATGTTCGTTATTGTTTATAAGAAACAGTTTGGATAGGGATTGTTAGATAATACGAATTACGAGATTAATTGAATCGGTTGAAAAGGTCAATATTGGCGGTGTAGAGCCAGTTCTTGCACTAATTACAGGATTAAGTGTCTTAAAATACAATAGGATTAAGGATTTTGTTAATGCAATTATTTCTGATTCAATCATTATAGTAGGCTAATGTGATACACTACAGCGGATATCGGATTAACCGATTATAACAATTATCTAATTATGTATGTAACGGCATTATACCAATCTGTCATAAATTGAAACTTAGTAACGTCAACAATGTTTCTAAGGGTAATATCGATATTCAGAGTATATAAAGGCCCTCCATTGCTCTACACAGTATCTCAGTTTCTCTTGTGATAGCTTTCATATAGCTTTAACAAGTTTACGGCCTTTTTCTCCATCCGCTTCACAACTTTACTTAAAATCAAAATGGTAAGTAGATCTAGATTTTAAAGCTAGTTAATTAGTCTTAAATTACCTTTCGATAAAATCCTCATTAATTTCAGAGGAAAGTGAGTAATATATATTACTGTTTGGTGGTTATTTTACTAAAAGGTAACCCACAAAATATTGTTTGTTTATAACTTGAACGCTTATTGACGCCGAGAAAACATTATCTCTTTCTTCTATATAATGTTTCAACAACGCATGTTCATATTCAATATATTTTAATTCTACGTCTTTTCTCCTTTCAGCGTGAGTGTATCTCTATACATGTTGGTCAAGCTGGTGTCCAGATGGGCAATGCCTGTTGGGAATTGTACTGTTTAGAACACGGTATCCAACCTGATGGTCAGATGCCTTCTGATAAAACTATTGGAGGTGGAGATGATTCCTTCAACACATTCTTCAGTGAGACTGGGGCTGGTAAACATGTTCCACGAGCTGTATTTGTTGATCTGGAACCAACAGTTGTGGATGAAGTCCGAACTGGTACTTACCGTCAACTCTTCCACCCTGAACAACTCATCACTGGTAAAGAAGATGCTGCTAATAACTATGCCCGAGGTCACTACACTGTCGGTAAAGAACTCATCGATCTGGTCCTTGACAGAACCAGGAAGCTAGCTGATCAATGTACTGGTCTTCAAGGATTCCTCATCTTCCACAGTTTTGGTGGAGGAACCGGATCTGGTTTCTCTTCCTTATTGATGGAAAGATTGAGTGTGGACTATGGCAAGAAATCCAAGTTGGAGTTTGCTGTTTATCCCGCTCCACAAATATCAACTGCCGTTGTAGAGCCTTACAACTCTATCCTTACAACCCACACCACACTGGAACATTCCGATTGTGCCTTCATGGTAGATAACGAGGCTATTTATGATATCTGCCGACGAAATCTAGACATTGAAAGACCAACCTACACGAACTTGAACCGTTTAATTGGTCAAATCGTCAGCTCCATCACTGCTTCACTCCGATTTGATGGTGCTTTGAACGTTGATCTTACCGAGTTCCAGACCAACTTGGTACCCTACCCACGTATCCATTTCCCATTGGCTACCTATGCCCCAGTCATCTCAGCTGAGAAAGCTTACCATGAACAACTTTCTGTAGCTGAAATCACCAACGCTTGCTTCGAACCAGCCAACCAAATGGTCAAATGTGATCCTCGTCATGGTAAATACATGGCTTGCTGTATGTTGTACCGAGGAGATGTTGTTCCCAAGGATGTCAATGCTGCTATTGCCACCATCAAGACCAAAAGAACCATTCAATTCGTCGACTGGTGTCCAACTGGTTTCAAAGTGGGTATCAACTACCAACCACCAACTGTTGTACCAGGAGGTGATTTAGCCAAGGTCCAAAGAGCTGTTTGTATGTTGAGTAATACGACTGCTATTGCTGAAGCTTGGGCTCGTCTTGATCATAAATTTGATTTGATGTATGCCAAGAGAGCTTTCGTCCATTGGTATGTTGGTGAGGGTATGGAAGAAGGTGAATTCTCTGAAGCTAGAGAAGATTTAGCTGCTCTAGAGAAAGATTATGAAGAAGTTGGAGTTGATTCTGTTGAAGGTGAAGGAGAAGAAGGAGAGGGAGAAGAATATTAAGCTATTGATGGAACGTATATTTATGTTATTTATTGAGTATAATTAAAGCACTATTTCTCGAATCAGTGTCATTGTATTTTGAAAGCTGATAATCCAACCAGAAACAAAATGATTTTCTGATGTTATTATGACTGGGGAGTGGACTAAAGAAGCGTGTCATTCGGTAACATCTTGACGACACAGAATATTCAATATTTATATATCTACTTCATTCGAAACACTACGTATGGCTTCGTTCTGACTGTCCAAAACTGCCATTATGCCGTTCTGCATAGTTATGCTGGCTAGTTTAACACAATAACTTCAGCATAAAGTCATACGATCACATGTAATAATAGATCAGAAGAAGAAGAAGGCGAGGAGGAAGAATATTATATTTGGCAATTTTTGTTCCACAATAAATTATTTTTTATTACTTATACGTTTAGTCTACTTTGCAACTTTTAACTCTATTTAATCGTCGATTATACATATAATATTTTACAAACAAACAGACGAACAAACAAACGTTTTATTCGGTACTCTGTGGCCTAAAGCCTATAGTACAATAATACAATAAATTATAATTTTATTATATAAGAAATATCCATGCCATTTACAGTATGATTAACATATATACATTTCTACAGTACAACACAAATACCAATTTTCAACTATCAATAACTTATCGTTAATATCATATATTTATAACTTATCCACGCATAAACTCATACATATTAAACAATTATCAGTTAAATTATTAAAAGAGTAGATAAGAATTTATCTATGGTATACTACATATATACGCCTAAAAATAAATATAGTGTTATACACAAAACAATATATAATAGTATAGAATTTTCACTAATTTTGCAATATATATATAATCCTGTTCAAAAACCATTAGAAACAAATTTAGTGTCAAGTTTCAAGCATTTCAGCTCTATCCGCAATACCCTTTTTACAAGAAGTAAGTAATATGGGGTTTCGAAAACATGATGAAGGGCCACAGCTTATGCCAAATCGTCGCCTGGACCTAAAGGTTTGTCATAACGACCACTCCAACGTGTTTAGCCCGTGGGTACAACGAACTTGCGAAAAAGTCAAGCATTATAAATGCAATATATTTTTGTTTTCTTTATAACCGAAAATGGTTCAAATTATGAATATGTTGCAGAATTTTCCTCATCATTCACTTCATGAGGTTTGATTCAAAGCGAAAAATAAGGGCACACAACTCTATTTCCGTTTCATTTTATACACTGACAAAACCAGACTGGGGATTTACCGGAAGTAGTTTTTCTAACCCCACACGAACCAGTGTCACTCGAGTCTGACATCATCTGAAACTTTGTCAGGCATTTAGTTTCGGTCTGTCAATCACACTCCATTTTTTGATTGTTGTCATTTCCGCTACTTTTCTTTTACTTCCGGTTTCCATTTTTTCTGACTGTCACGTCACAGAGGGTGACCTTTTAGTGTTTTAATTCTATTTATAGTATATAGTTGACAGGTTGGTGTTTTGACAAATTTGTAGGCCAGATTCTAGGATAAATTCAAACTGTTCTTATCCAGAATTCGTAATTCACAGAGATAAATAGCAGACATAGTCAATGTCCGATAAGAAGAAAGGCCCCGTGTCCGCTGAAAGCTTAAGCGCTCTTAATCTCATACTTTGTAATACACTTCTTTGACTCGCTGCAACTCATGGAAATATCAAACTATTCGACTTACATTGGGACCGCAAACATAATCTCGGATTAGCGAGAGTGTTAAACATCTTACTATTATTCACTCGGTGATCCAGATAACTAGGAGTACTAACATAAAAAAAAAATCCATTAAATTACATCACATTGTACTCTTAATAATGAATCTTAATAATTAACCCACTTTACAAGCAACAGTAATACAATCAGGGTCTGCGTTTTAAATTACTTGATCTGTTCTTACAGTTAAGAAAGAGCTATTATTCTTTATAGCAATTATTGCACGTTCTTAATCAAATGTAGGTCAAAGATCACGTGACAAAAATAATAGAATGATGACAAAAGCCGATTCCAAATTCTCAATTTTCAGCATATAAATAGCCTCGTTTACACTTTATAGCTGTAAGCCACGTGTGTGCGCGTGCGTGAATGATAACAAACGTCAAAAAACAATACTGTAGTTGATGTCTGACAAATAGATAATGCACGTTCATCACGAGACGGATATGGTTGTCTGATTTGGGTCTAATTATTAGTATTTTTAATGAGATAAAACATGGTGTCGGTAAAATATCGGCTGACGGCACGGTGCTCAATAATTCAGTATGTTATCCACTATTTAATTATAGTGTATATCAACATGGTGGCTGGATATTGAGGAATATAGTATGGATAAATTTGTGGAAATACTAAGTGGTGTACTTGAGTGGAAACATTAGCTTTAGGTGAGTGGGGCCAGCAGGGGCCGAATATGTAACATGCTGATCCAAATATTCTAGAGTGAAGTGATGGGTGGGGGGATCTGGTAGGTGGGTGAGGATTCATCATTTCCCTTGTAAGAAAGCAGCTGTAAATACTGTAAATAGTCTCGTTGTAATTCCGAGAGGATTTTTTCACCCTTACCAAAACCTCACATGGCGAGTTTCAAACGAGTAAGAATTAAGACCGGCGTTTGGACCTGTAATAGCGTCATATTACAACTTAAAAGACTCCTTACAATCGTACAAGCATAGTATTTCTTGGAGCTGTACACAGAGCGAGAGGTTTGGAAAAGTCTTTTGTGTATTTGAGAACCTCTGATTAAATGGGACTGATAGAAATGAGTAAATAGACATGATCAATATGTCTCACAATATGAGTTATAGCCGCGATCAATAAGTCTGTATATTAAAATGGCGCCATGACTGTATTTATTTCACATTTATGATGTTCAGTTCATGTCGTCTGTCGACCTCTTGTCAATTCTGTCCATAAAAATATCGGAATTTATCTTGTTATTCAATAATAGATTATATTAGTGATGCCGAAATATATTTCTCTATTTAATAATATCGCTACCCAGCAAGTATTGACTACTATCGGTTAAAAAATAATATTTATTTAATAAGTAATATACGTTTTTTTATCACAATAATCTGTCTAGAAGGATGGTGGATTCGGTTCTCACTCGGAAAAGACCCTGCTCGATGAAATCCTTCATACTTTCGCATATAATTATAAGACGGATAACAGGAAGTCTGTAGCCAGTCTGCATACCTTGGCGACATCGATTACTGTGAGGTAGCAGAACAAATGACGTTCTCTGAAAACTATTCAAATTTTTTTCAGGGAGAGGGGTCAAGAAAAATTCCAGGGGGAGGGGGGCATTGACCCCAGGCCCCCTCCCCACCCCTGGTTACGGTGCCTAAGACTATCTGTTCAATCGTGTAAACTAATATCGAATAGTGCCCACTTTAAATTTCAAGCTAAATGTCATCCTTTGAATCGTCAGCCAATCTTTAAAGATATGAATATGCGAGGTGGAGTTATAACAATGGTTGTATACCATCCGAGGGTTTTCATATTTACATCTATCATTTCACGAGAACAATTTCTGTCAAGGTCCCTGTAAAGTTCAAACAATTTCAAAATGCTGGTTTGTTTTAACACAAAGACAACTTCGTTAACACAAAACAGAGAAAACTTTCACTTCGACAAAACCGTTCATGAAGAATCGCTATAAGTATCTTGTGTTGAAGGTAATTTGAAACTAGCACAAGACTAATTCTATTAACATATTTCAAACAACTTCGTCAAGAATTCATTAACCTTCTCTACAATATATTATTTCTACACGTTAAAACACATGACAAGATGGCAGATATCCCGCCATTTTGATTGATGATGTCATAACATGGCTGTCATAACAACTTAGATCACGTGTTGATTTACCGCCAACAGCTAGCAGGCGAGAATCATTCTAGGGGAAATTTTACAAATTGATGTAATTTTTGTTCGCTTCAGTTATTTGTTTGTTGGAAGTAGTTCTCGAAATGTTTAATTGATAACATGTTGTGTGTGTTAATAATGAAGATTGGTCTAACTCGACGCGAGATGAAATTAAGGAGGGGAAATGAAATAAAAAGAAAGGAGTTTTACGTCCTACTCTTCTGCACCTTATAGGCTAATGAAGACAGACAACGCCATGCAGTGTGCAGAGAGGAAAATTTGCCAGGACAACGGCATTAGCCTACTCCTTTTGCGATTTCAAACTCTCAAGATCTTTAACATGCACAGCCTGTAGCACACGGCGCCTCAGTTTATTGTTCCATCTGAACGGCTAGACGCTTTTTCCATGTCAGCCCCGACCTGCATCACTGACTAGGGTAAACCGGGGCTCAAAATCTGAAAGTTTGGGAGAATAGATAGAAGGCTTAGAAACAGTCAGTTACCTAAATACACGAAAATCATAACGTGAAACAACCTTTTGATAAATCTTTATCTCAATTTCGTCGTAATTCAGTTCAGTTTAAAATGCAATTTAGACATGTCAGTTGAAACGAAGCATTAAGTCCTACATGTGTTTCGTACAAAACGCCTTGACCACAAATATAGTAGACCTTATATTCGACCAATGCGTTCGTGTGCGTTTATTTCGAACTGGACACAACCTCCGAGAATTCTTCATAATATTTGTATATTTTAATGGTCGAAGGTACATAACTCATACCTCTCCTTCATAACAAAGTATTAGTGACTAAGACCACAATTAAATTGTAGATTGCTATTTAAAATATTTCGACAAGAAATGATACCCCTGTGTGTGCGATATCAAATAAAAGGCTGTTTTTATGAACCTCCAACACAAAAAGAAGACTAGAAAAAAACTTCCACTTTTCAAGGGCGATAATTCACCCTGCTGTCTGTTCACTCGACAGTTATTTATTAATACTTTGCGTTACAACTTCTCTTTTAGCCCGGCCATAAACCTTCCACTTCAAACAAGCTCGACCATAAAATAGTGACGGAAGCTTAAAAGTAGCATTTAAAACGATTAAAGGAATCCATAAATTAGAGGGAAGATATTTAAACCACGGTACAAACTGACAGATCTATGGGCGATAAAATACAAAAATAAAAGTGTAATTGTTTTTATGGGATTGAAAAGAGTAGAAAGAAACGAAACTATTTTGCATGCGTTTTATCTTTAGTTTTAATGACGTAGAACGCTAATCCACTAATTTCTGTTGAATTTGTCTTTTGATTTTTACTTAGTGTTTAACGTGTTCAAATTGGTGAAAAATATCGTACTTCGTCAGCTCTGGGTTCACTTCTTTTTCAACATGTATTAAAAGTCAAGTTATTGTAATAGGTCTTTACTTTTGAATAATTTACACAAATTATATTCGTTTGACTCACTGATAGATAGAGCTTTGGTTCTTTACATGACGTCATTTGCTTGGTTACTTCGAGCAAATGGCGGCTGTTTGTTTCGATCTTGTTCATCGTGTGAAAGTCTGATGACCTTCAATAAGCCATCTTTACCCATAACTCCAGTAGACCAGGCTGTTAATGGTACGGATAATCCTGGAAAGATTAATGCCAAGAGGTTTTGTCACGAGCCAGCTGGTAAAAAGGTGTTAATTTTGTAAAATATAGTTGTTTCTAAAAAAAAAAAAGAAACATAATAATTATAACATAATTTAGGCTACATGTGTCATTAGATGAAAAGAGAACATCACGTGTTTATATATTATAACACTGTACGCTTCCATGTCGTTCAAATCTTATTTCATTGATCAAAGGGAAGTAACCGATGATCCAATTGACGTGAAGTATATAGTGAACTACGACCACAGTTAATTCAGCAACAATTCTCCAGTAGAACACAACTAGCCTTGTAGTTAGATAATTCGGCGTTACGTTGTATAAGGTGCCTTTTTAACCAACCTTGCTATTTGATTTAATTTTTTGTCTGGTTTTATAATGCATTTGTAAGTTTTATAGAGCACTAATTAATAAACATTTTACCTATTAACATTAATATTGCCCTCTCTAATCTCTTTAACTTTAACTGGTCTAATTGGACAATGGGTGAACTGTTTTAAGGGAAGTCAATCAAGTGACTTGCTGGTGAGCTTTCATCATTTTTGATCTCTGGGCCTTACTGATATCCTGGATACCAAACACAGTGGTTTGGTTCAATCCCGTTGAAATAGTGAATCTTAATGTTTGGATGAACTGTAGGCTACTAAGTCAAGTCATCTTTGAAAACTACTTTCTTCAGGTAAGTTTGTTGAGATGGGGGAGGTGGGGGGAGGGGAGTTATTATATTGGGTAATAAGTAGTACTTGTGTGCGCGACCTGGGCGAATATACATATTTTTTGAATATAAGTGCGAACAGGATAGCCCTATTGGATAAATAATACATTTTTTTACTTTAAGCTATTAATATACAGTATATCTTGCTAACACGACCACCTTTATTTATAGCCCACCTTCAATAAGCGACCAACGCCATTGAACGACCACAATGAAGTTCCCTCTACCAGTTTTCAATGAAATTAAAGACTGATTAGCGACCACCTTCATTACCCAACCAGGGATCGTGTATGTACACTCACTGTTAATAATCAGAATAGCCTTTATGCGAACATTTTATTATAAAATATAGTACATTATATCTGTACAATAAAATAGTTCTAGATATTTACAAATGTCACGAAATATAAAATACGAATAAAAATTAAAATATTAAAAATATATCAATTATAAATAACAGCGATAAAAAATCTACGATAGAAAACGATAGAAATTGATTTGAGCACATTCAAAATATCATCTTAACAACAAACCAAGGGTTGGTAGAGTGTTTTCGGCATGGTGGTGTCTAGCATTATCCATGCATGAACCAACTGAGGAAGCGAAAGGCGAATCTATACTACCCTTGTTATTATAGATGATAGAAAATATGAGATAAGGTCCAATAAACAAACTTATATCTCGTTACAGTATCTTAGCTTTACAGACAATAGTCTAAACGAGAAATATGGTGTCAAGCTTTGAAGTTCCGCCGAAAAACACAAGTTGGTAAGTTGATTTACGGTTGGATATGCGACGGGTATTATGGGATGGTATATGTCTATAGGGGAAACTTATAGCTAAGTGAAAAGTGAAAGTAAATGAAAGATATAAGTGTCTCTTGATACACATACAAAAGTAAATAATTGCTGGAATGCACATTTTAAAACACGTAAAGTCAATCGACTTGTTGGAATGTATTTTTTAAAAAAACATAACAGAAATAACAAACGCATAACTTATGATAAAATTGCACTTGTAAATATTTTGATCAATGAGAGGCGATGGTAGTAGGGCTTCATGGGCACGGGGGTAGGGGCTCACGGGGTAGAGGTACTCCACATAAATAGTGATAACGAGGACTTGCATAAAAATTCAAGTCATTTTCTTATGACCAACTTCTCATTACATTTTACTAGTCATTTAACTATTTCCACAGTTTTACGTTAAATAAAATTGACTAAATTAAATATACGAGGACTATTCCAAACATAAACCTGAACAGTCCACTTTATTTTGAGGTAGTTTAAGTAGGACTGTATATGATAATACCTGGCATGTAATGGCGAATCGTCGATATTTTACCCCGAATGAAAATAGACTGATCTTGTTTATGTTTGGAAGCATCCTGGACATCAATAATAATCGTTTTGCAGCCATCTTTCTAACCCTACCCCACGTTTTTTAATGAAAATGTCTATTTGTTGCCCGTGCTGTAAAACGAAGGGTCATAAGTCAAAAGGTCCTGTTGAGGCATGAAGGCTTTACCGTTCGCACCGGAAATAGAACCATTAAACAGTGAAGGTGGCGCTGTTGAAGCGGGATAACTCTCGTTTATTGGTTTTCTCATCTTCCGGTTTCTCCTGTAATTTAAAAGTTATTGTGTGGTGAAAGAAACATGGTCAGGCTTAACTGGTCTTTTCACGACCTCAGAAGAACTAGACCTCTGAGCGATCAAGTCTAGTTGTTCCTTACTTTAAAGTTTTTTTTTACAAAGGATAACAAATTTGGTCTCCGTTCTTTAAAAATTTTTACAATAAGAATTATTCATTGTTTACGTTGACCATATTTACTACCAATAAGTATAACAACCGAGTACGCCGCCCTATTTGCGAATTCGAAAGACTAACCATAGACTGTCATGCAAGGTCGGATATTTGTCTTAAATTCGTCAACCATTGCATCCCTGTTTCCTTTCCTAATAAAGCCATAAAAATGCTTACCTGGTGAAAGCAAAAATAATACAAGCTATTATTAATAGTAAGAAGGCTAGAACACCGACAACTACGCCTATTATTACATCTGTCATACTGCTCGCCGTCGATGGTGCTGAAATTAACATTCAAAATGTCATTAATTTGAAACATAGTTTTGGGCCCTTTTTTTGAAAACTTTAGATAAAAATCTAGATTTAAAGATACTGTATCTTACAATTAACATAAAACATATGTTCTCAAGAATGATGAATATGAGTATATATTCATCAGTGATCGGAATATAACTTTAAGCGATCAGATGTCTTAACCACGTTCCGGTTCCGCGTTCCGCGTTCCGGATCCGCGTTTAATAATGATAATAATAAACTCTTTATTTTAGTTTAAAAATTAGGCCCAATACACAAGGACATGGTCCTGTCTCACATTCAGCCCATGGGGCAATACATTGGAAAAAAAATCGAAAATACATAATATCTCAATATACAATTCGTCTAAAATACTAAAAATACACAAGTACATGTGTATCAAATGGACAGATCTATGTTCCGGCGATCAAGTACATGACCACAAAATAAATATACAATACACATACTGCTAAACGCAGCGTAAAAATTATTGGAAAACTCACTCTAGAGTTGGAAATTATTTTCTATTTATGAACCAGTCGCAAAAAGAACAGGCTAAAGCTAATGTCCTAGGAAAATTTCGCCCATTGCGCAGTGCGTGGCGTTTCTCGTCTTCATTAGCCCGTTAGATGCAGCAGAGTACTGGGCAAAACTCATTCATTTCACTCAATTTCTTTAAGTATAGACCTACAGAATGAGATCGAAGTAAAATGGATTTTGCTCAGATCATTCCACCGAGAAGGCAATCTTAGCAGGAATACATGTCGCCAGTTGGTCACGTTCTAGCTACACTAATAGTTCATAAATTAACATTGGTACTTACAGACTCTCTCCGAGCACCGTTCTCCTCTATAATTCTCAGCACAGAAACACAGAATAGCAGAATCTCTTCGACAAGTGGCACCATTCTTACAGTAACCCATATCACAAGCATCTATAACATAATATTGAGTTATAAATGGTTAGAGTGGAGTTTTACGTCTTTATTTCTTATTTTGATATGTTACCGATATAAAACATGGATTACCCTGAAGAGATTCGAAAGAGACCGAGATCTTTAAAGTGGATAAAAAGAAAACTGCCCCAAAAGTTTTTATTTTATGACTCTGATAAACGAGTGGTTTGTCTCAAATTGTTCCATCTTCTCTTTTAAAGCACATTGAGGGAGAGGGGTTTCTATGACAACATGGTGCACCAAAAATTATAATTTAACGTACATGTGCAGGAACCGACCTTCATAAATCGCAGGTTTCCTTCCCATTGCTTCTTACTTAACGGTATAATTATTGGATTGCTATATTGAAGCCAGATTATCTTTGCGAGGACGCACTAACGATAGGTTCCTATGGGTGATGATTCTGACCGTTATGAAAGTAGTTTTTGGTCCATCCCATTGCTTTGTCCTTAATGGTATCATTTTTAGAGTGCTATTATCTATGCGAAGATGGACTAACGGTATGTTCTTAAGGGTGGTTCTTGACCAAGATAAAAGCAGTTTAGGTTCTGCACCTTCAACAAGGCTATATTAAAGCTTTACGAAGAGAGTATCTGGCGTTCGACGTTTCTACGAAATAAAACAGAAATCGTGGAATACTTACGTGAACAGTTTTTGGCGGTACCAAAGTTAGGCAGACGACATTGGCATTCAAATCCACCAGGTACATCCGTACAGGTTGTTGGTTCGGTACAATTGTGTCGACCTGTTTTGCAAAGTGCTGTAAACGAAAAATAAATGAGTTTTATATTCTACTATTCTATTCCATATTGAGTTATAAGACAAGCAACACTATACAGCGAACAATGTGAAGATATCATGAAATGGAGTTTTACGTCCTAGATGTCAGCACCCGAGTATCAATACTCTGTATAGTTTACAAGGAGAGAAAGACATAACATTGACTGAAAGTAAGCCCAATTTTGCTTGATTTGGGATGTTGATAATTGACAAGTAACGACCCAACTCAATTGAAGTTAAATAAAACATAGTTATCATGTCTTGTCGGTCTCTACTAGAAGGATATCTTGCAAAACACCTCTGAATGGGTTTTGGTGCTCTGGGTTTAAAGTAAACTGACAAAAGGGTTTTATTTTCAACCATTCTCTTCCAGCACAGTACAGAATACACGCTCTGAAAGTAGACTGTGAACTTAAATTTCTATTTTTATATTTTGCAATAATATCTAACAAAGTCAGTGCATACTTACAAATACAATTGTCGTCCGAGGTTTGTCCATCGAGCAAGGTAACCTTATTGTCCGGACAAGTAATACATCCCCTCTGTAAGGGCAGCGACTGGTATGTTCCGGCGGGACAAAGTTTACATTCTGTTCCGGATACAAACGATCCAGGTTCACATCGAGCTGGAAAACAGAACAAAATAAACATATATTAACTGAACAAGTTATCGGGATTCAGAAGTTTTCAACGCAACAGTAGTCCAGTTTAATTCTGGTACAAATACGATATGATACATCTATATCGAAACTCCAGAAGCACATAATATCAAAATGATGTTCTCTACTTGTGACATAGTCCAGTGTTTCTATAGGAGAGGATCTCCTGTAACACGCCAAACCAACCATACAGAGTTGTCTTTCTTTAAAGTCTCCTTTCACCCTTATCTACGCCACGTTAATGGGACTGCAAGGAACGACAACTCTGTATGGCATTATGTTGTATCACTCATGAAATGTCGAAGCTGGGAAATATAGCTTGAAATGGGCTTAGTTAATATCCCCCGATTAACTGGATGACTGGGGCCTGTGGATTTATGTATAACGTTTGCTCTACTAGGGGTGCATGAAGGCAGGTGGATTTGGTTCCATCAGTCCCTAGGATAGTTAATTAATGTTTATTGACCATCATCGAACTAAAGCCTAAGGACATATCTGTGTGTAAGGACATTCTATAATATCAAAAAACAAGTATACTTACGGACAGTGCATTCAGATATAGATTTAGCTTTCGGTCCAGAAGTGGTAACGTTAGCAGGACAGAGTTGACAGGTCCACTGGTCTAGGTCGGAGCTGTCCCTATACAGACCCATCTGACAGGGCTCACAGATATTGGTGGCTTCATTCACTGCTTCACCGGACGGACAATCCCCTGTAATAACATTGAACGCATTATGAAAGGGATTCGAACCCAAGGCAACTAATATCTGGTTACAGTATGATTTTTCTACAAGTGTTCTCTTGTCGTTATCAAGCAGGAAGATGAACTAGAAGAGGCAATACAACTTACTGTAACAGAATTGAGAAGAGGGAGCAGCGATCAGTTTAGTTGTAAAACCTGCAGCACAATTTTTACATGACGTCTGGTACTTCTCATCCTGATACCGTCCCCTGGGGCACATCTCACATCTATCTCCGTTTCTATAGAAACCAGCCACTGAACAATTAACTGAAATAAAAAAAAGTCAAGTTAAAATATCGTTCTCATTATATTCCTGATGATGGAGTGAGGACATTTAACCCTACCCACGGGTAATTACCCATAAGAGAACCCAATAACCCATAATATATATTTATACCGGGGCCCTACCAAGGAACTTGTGTCCTTATTTAAAACAAAAATTCCCGGGGGAGTGGGGAAACCCACTTAAGTCCACAGACAACCAATCTAGTGAAGACAGGAACACATCGCAACTTACCGACATTACAGTCAGCGAGGCTGTCAGATCCGGTGGTGGCAGTAACGTTAACGGCGGGACAGATCTGACAGGACGTCTGTGAGACGGAGGCTTTGTCTCTGTAATATCCTATAGCACAGGGATCACATACTTTAGTCTGGACATTATACTGGGTACCTTTAGCACAATCAGCTGAAATAAAGAAATAATAATTGAGGGGTCTCCGTAGAACGATCCTCCATTGCATCTAAAGTTTTGTTCTGAGCGATAGGCAGACACAAAAGGTATGAGTCCATTATACTATAGCGCTATCAAGCTTAAATGACGTCATTTGCTTGGTTACTCAAATAAAAAGTGGTCGTGGTTCCGTTCTCGATCAATGTGTGAAATATGGTTATTATTAATAAGTTACATTACAACATTATTCCAGTCGGCCCAGTTGTAATGAATCCTATACATACAGTGAGGGACAGCTGGTAGAAAGGATCTAAAATGTTATCCTTGTTAGATCAATGCAAAGAGGTTTGGCCAACGACCAGCTGGTAAAAAAGATCCTTAGCTGTGAACATTAGTTGTTATCCTTGTAAAATATAGTTCCTCCGTCCTCTCTTTCAAAAGTCAGGTATACAGATAATCTGGGAAAGATCAATGCCAAGAGGTTTGGTCAAAAAAGGATCCCCGTTAACCAAAGTTATTCCTATGAACAACTGCTGTTTCTTCCCAAAACAAGAACTGTCAGAGCAAACTAAAAGCTGTACTGTTACACTGAGGATCAACACAAAACGGTTCTGCTTTCAAGAACCTCGTGTACTTACTGACGCAGTCGCCTGATGTTCGAGCCCCCATCTGGAGAGTAACAGTTCCTGAAGAACACGTGGTACAGTTCTTCTGCCATTTATCTGGTTGATAAGTCCCGTAATCACATTGTCTACAAACATTGTTTACTTCATCTAGGTAGGTTCCTGGGCTACATGCAGCTTAAAATGGAAAACAAAAATTGAGTTTTAACATAATATGCACTGGCTTAGGGCATGAAGCTTGAGCTGTATTATAATTCTCAGTTCCAGACTTCATTCCGCTAGTATAATCTGAAGGTACTGGCCCGGAACAACTTCTGCGATGAGTGACAGATGTGGACACCTTACGTGTGTCTAGTCTTATACTCGCTGAAGTTTGTCTAGTCTTGTACTCGTTGAAGTTTGTCTAGTCTTATACTCGGTGAAGTTTGTCTAGTCTTGTACTCGCTGAAGTTTGTCTAGTCTTGTACTCGTTGAAGTTTGTCTAGTCTTGTACTCGCTGAAGTTTGTCTAGTCTTGTACTCGCTGAGGTTTGTCTAGTCTTGTTCTCGGTGAAGTTTGTCTAGTCTTGTACTCGTTGAAGTTTGTCTAGTCCTGTATTAACTGAAGTTTGTCTAGTCTTGTACTCGGTGAAGTTTGTCTAGTCTTGTACTCGTTGAAGTTTGTCTAGTCTTGTACTCACTGGGGTTTTCCTTTTCTCGGTGAATTTTCAGGTATCGTTAATTTGGAAAGTCAATGCCGCTGGGGTTTTGGGTCTAGGTCTTGTTAACCTGAAGTTTTCCCTAGTCTTGTACTGCGGGTTTTCTTCCCAACTGAGATTTGTCAGTCGCAACTGAAGTTGCTAGTTTTGTACTCTTAAAGGTCTAGCCTGAAACGGTTTGCTAGTCTTGTCCCTCGGTAGGTTTGCTACTCATATCTCTTAAATGTTTGAGTCTTGTCCATTGAAGTTGTCATTTCTGAGTACTCGGGTAAGTTTTCTGTCTTTATCTTGGTTTTGTCAAAGTCCCGTAATTTGTCTACTTAACTTGGGGTTTTTCATTTTTAGGTAAGGTTTGTCTACTTGCTCGGTGAAATTGGAAATAGTTTTATTCGGTGAAGTTTGTCTAGTCTTGTACTCGCTGAAGTTTGTCTAGTCTTGTACTCGCTGAAGTTTGTCTAGTCTTGTTCTCGCTGAAGTTTGTCTAGTCTTGTTCTCGCTGAAGTTTGTCTAGTCATGTACTCGTTGAAGTTTGTCTAGTCTTGTACTCGGTGAAGTTTGTCTAGTCTTGTACTCGGTGAAGTTTGTCTAGTCTTGTTCTCGCTGAAGTTTGTCTAGTCTTGTTCTCGCTGAAGTTTGTCTAGTCTTGTAATCGCCGAAGTTTGTCTAGTCTTGTACTCGCTGAATTTGTCTAGTCTTGTTCTCGCTGAAGTTTGTCTAGTCTTGTAATCGCCGAAGTTTGTGTAGTCTTGTACTTACCAACATTACACTGGTTTAGACTTTCTGAGCCCTCGTCTTTGGTTATTAAACCATTATTACAGGGTGTACATTGGGCTGTTCCCTCGACAGGTTTATAGAAGCCGATACCACACTTCTTACAGCCGGAATTACCACTTCCTTCATAACCCTTGAAGCACGAGTCTGTAATAGAGGCATAATACTTGTTGTTCATTATTTATGGGTACAGTAGCGGAGCTACAGAGAAGGGGAGTGGGGCACCAGTTCAAGGTATTTAAACAATTCAAGATAAGCAATTGGACAAGGAGAAGGGAAGTAAAATCTGACAATGCCCTCTGACTTGTACAATTATTACCAACACTATAAAATATCAATATGAAATATAGTATAGGGTGGGGTGGGGCGGGGCTACCAGTACCAGGTATTTAAACAATTCAAGATAAGAAATTGGACAAGGCGAAGGGGAGGAAAGCCTTGCTATGCCCTCTGTCTTGTACCATTATTATCTTAACAACAATATAGAATATCAATATAATATTATGGTCGATTCTGTTACTTACAGATACACTGATTGATGCTAGAAGAACCAATGTCATTAGTTACACTCTGATTTGGACATCTCTTACAGGTATACTTCCATTTCTCATCCTGATATTCGTCTTTAGGACAGGCCACACATTGACCAGTTGGGATATTGATAAAATATCCAATAGTACAGTTGGCTGAAATCAACAGTAATCAAAGTAACATTGATTATACAGATGTTGATTATGGGGATCACTAATCACTGATTAGTGTAGGAATTCGGAACAGACAGAATGTTCGAATACCCCGTGTTTTCTGAAACATGTACAAGAAGCAAATCCATTGGGGTCAGAAAATTATGTCGGATTACAAAAAATGTACCGATACTCAGATGTCGGATTACTCTGTATATTAAACCGATATATCGGTGAATCGGTGTATAACGATATGCACAGCATACCGTATCGTGTGGTCGTGATTGAATACGATACCTATCATTTCAAAAAAAAGTGAGAAATTTCTTTAAGTTGTCGAATTGAATAGCACTTTGTTTTTGCTGACTTGACTGAAAGTGTTTTATTTATTCGACAATTATCAATCTTAATTCTATCTTCTAGTGACCACATATCATAGTATTATACATGTAGTTATTCTTTCTTATTTGATATGAATAGTCACAATCCAGTATCGAACTCAGTTGAGCTTTTTTTTTGGCTCAATTTCATAATGCTCTTAGCATGAAGAAAAGGTAAAGTTTGAAGAATAAAGTGAACCATGAGCGTTGTATCCTGTCTTGAGAAATATATTGATTTCTTCTTTGATATAATCAGCTCTGTTATACAACTGTTAAACCTGATTCAAATCGGACATAACATCTCGGCTAGGAGAACCACAAATGGTATATGTGTCCCGGGGCCCGGACTCATCAAATCCAGCAATCGGTTAATGAGGGATACTCACGTAAGGAACATTCAGTCTGTGTTTTAGATCCAGGCCCTGATGTCGTTTTATTTTCAGGGCACAACATGCACATTCCTAGTTTATTTACAGCATTATCTTTAAAGTAACCCTGACTGCATGGAGTACAGGTGCCTGACAATAGTTCTTGGCCATCGACACAGAATGCTGTACAAAAAAAATAAATAAATAAATAATTGGAAAATTATAATAAGATAATTTGTATTTAATTAATTGAATACATCTGCAATTTGAAATGAACTTAACAATTTGCGAATTTGAAGGGGGGCCAGTTGATCGACTTATGAAGTAGAGATGTATCACAACAGAGATACCCAGGTGCAACGTTTGCCTGCTCGCCCAAACCTATCATTATCAGTTGATGGCTGCGTTCTTGCTGTGTAGCTGCCATCAGATTCTTCAGTCCGTTATAAATATACAAATCAAATATACGCATCACCAAGAAACACTACAGAAGAAGGGTTAACATCCCATGAAATATACAGATATACTCACGGAGACAATCCGAGCTATTTTTAGAGGCGGTAGATATTGTGGTGGTACCACTAGGACAGGGTTGACAGGTCGTCTGGTACGGTAGAGGTTGGAAAGTATCCACAGGGCATTCTACACAGTTATCATTCTCGGTTTTATATCCTTCTGTACAGTTTCCTGAAATAAGATTGATTGTATAAAGCATCGCAAACAACAGAAAGTGAATTCTTGGCCTATATTGTATAGGAGAAACGTCTACTGGAGGATCTTTACCTTGGCTAATCCATGTTGCCTTTTCAAATCTTTAAAAAAAATGGATGTTGACGCAGAAAAAAATAGTGAGAAATTGCTACTTACTGACTGTACACTGTGATGATAAGGTTGAACCACTTCCAGGAGTAACATACCCATCGGGACATCTCAAACAGACATTAGATGGTAAATCTGATTTTACCCTATATACTCCCACTGGACAGGGAGTACAGCTATCGCTTGGTTTAACCCTCTCTGTGCCGTTTTCACATAGCTCTATAAACATATCATTCATATATATATATATATACATATTATTGGGATATAAATAGAAAAACATATTTTATTTTTATGTATATTAATATCATTTAGCAAATGAGATGTAAACAGAAATATACAATATGTTTCAGATTTCTCTCTTAAACCTGGTTTTGCTCTTTTTATATTAAGTGGATCACGTTGTCTTTGGAATTTCTTTATCAATCAAGCTTTTCGTTCCTTTCGTTCAAATACATCACAAACAGAGGGCAGTAACATACATCAGCTTCTTTTATGTTTTTTGTTATTTATGTTGATTTATCGGTCGTACATTCATTGCAGGATCTATCAATTAAACCTCTTTAGTAATTTTCGTTTAATACATCAATATATAATTCTTTTCCACAGATCCATGGGTGTATAGAATATAAAATAATTATGTCTCACCTTCACATTCAGATTGCTGTACCGCTCCCTGTCGTCTCGTACCCTGAGTATTGGAACAATTTAAACATATCAGCTGGTTGATACTAGGTTGGTACTGACCATAATCACAGATAACACAGTTAGTATTGGTAGAGTCCGCTCTATAACCGGCTTCACATTGTACTATAACATGAATATTATATACAGGTTTTAGGTATGTGAAATCTTACTGGAACGGAATCTGAGTTAATAATGAAAATTTATACTGTGCAAGACATGCAACACTTTGAGTAACAAATGTTATCTTAAAGTTGGCCTGTTTTGAACTGTTTTCTGGAATGAAGACTGCTGTTTGCCTTGGTCTGACTATAAGGCTTAAGCATGATTAAACCAGATCATATAAAACTTACAAATAGAACATCCAGCTACAGTTGTGGTACCATTAGTAGGTGTTGTACGACTGTTGGGGCAAGGTTGACACGCTCCATACGGACTGTCATTGTTGTCCTTGTAGGTTCCAATAGGACAGATGACACAAGCTGTATTACCAGGTTCAGCTGCATAGCCAGATTCACAGAAAACTGAAAAAATGGAACGCCTTTTAAATGCAAAGTAATAAAAATTAGTATAAGCGAAATGGAATGAATGGAGTTATTCGTCCTACTCTTAGTACGTAATAGGCTACAGGGCAACGCCGGTATTGAACCCTGGACTATCAAGGTAGTGAGCAAGCATCCAAGCTCCCGCATCTAACTCACTGAGCAACTGCGGCTCCCCCGTACAATCAAGACAATTGGGTTAAATATAGACTACAAGTTGTATAGTTGTGGAGAACATCATATTATGAGATTAGAGATTGTCCTTGGTAGTCTGATAAATCGTTATCTCTGTACAATATGGTTGTTTAGTTATAATTACATGTACCAAGATGTCCCTTTAGAACTTAGGTTGCTATTCTCGTTGAATCATTACCAAGAGCTTTAGCTATGGACCGGATGGTAGATAGAATCCCTTGTTCAATATTCAATGGCCAAACATCACCAGCGGTTACTTGTAGAAACCTTGCTTATTGCTTTAGCTAAGGAAGACTGGTAGACAGAATCCTTTGCAGAAACATTGTCTAGTGTTTGTCAAAAAACCAGCTGGTAGAAAGAGTTCCTTATAGAATATTTGTTTAGTACTTTAGCCAAGAACCAATTGAAAGACAGAAATCTTGTTTTAAGATATAATATGTATTCGTATGGCCCCATATCATCTGATTGAAGTTACTTACATTTACACTGGGTAGAACTGGTGGATCTCATCTGGTCTGTTCGGTATCTTGGACCACATTCTTTACAGGAGGTCTGCCATTTGACATCGTTATACTGATTAAACGGACAGTCCTTGCAAACATTGTTATCATTATATTGGCCGACAGGACAGGCAACTAGAAAACAGTAGGTACAATACAAGGTGAACCGGAGTAAAGTAAACGGTTTGAACAGTACAAATAAAACCACCTACCGGCATCTAGACATATATATCGTCATGTTTGCTTCAGACCCCTAGATATAATAGGGATTGAGAGTTTGGGGTAGAATGGACACCCTTGGGCTCTGTATTTGTAGTAACGGTCTACGGTTAACAATACGACCCGTACTTGACACAACCTAGAATACGACGACGTAATGAACAGAAAGGACTTAACAAGGACTGTAAAGAAGAATATTGTTGAGCTGGTTGTTCCTGACTCAAAATAGAGTACGTATTCGCCTACTTACACCCAGTACCACCTCAGTAGGAACTCATTGAAAGGGGAAAGAGGTGGAAAGGGTAAAGAGGTCGATAAGGGAAATGGGTCGACAAGGGGGGATAGGTCGACAAGGTAAAAATTCGAGCTACCTACCTACAGTACAGTTCTCCTCAGCTATCGCCCCTACATCAGGTGTTATAAACCCATCACGGCAAGATTTACACACTTGTTCCTTACTATATGTACCTATGGGACATTGCTCACACGTCTGGTTTGGTAACAGTTGGTATCCCGCTTCACAACCCACTGAAACACACAAATATATCTCACGTTAATACGTATAGATTCTACACGTATGTCTTATCACAACGTTTCGATAAATAACATAAGAGATACTATACGTACCTAGAGACCTCATAGAAGATATGTGTCATCACAACGCTTCGATAAATTACATCATGAATACTATATGTACATATAGAGACACCAGAGGAGGTATATGCTATACAAAGTTTCAATTTATTCGATCAAGGATATTACTATACTATACTACTATAGTGTTTACTGACAGGGTATATGACATGAAAATGTTTCGATAAATTACACTATGAATACTATACGTACCTATACAGTCAGAAGACGATTTAGAACCGGTATTAAGAGTTAAGGTTCCAACTGGACACGGTTCACATTCAAACTGGCCTGTTTTATTCTGGTATTGTCCCTTGATACATTCTATACATACACTATTCACTGTACTGTAATACTGGCCTGTAGGGCAGGAGTCTGGAAAAAAATGAAAGAAATGAACTGAGTTTTACGGCCTACTCTTCTGCACCTTATGGCTAACGAAGACGGGCATCGCCATGCAGAGTGCAATGAGGGACATTTTGCTAGGACAATAGCATTAGCTTGTTTGCGATTTCGAACGGTCCCATAAGGGGAAAACCGGAACCTCAACTCAGCGAGAAAGCGTCGATCTTACTGACCAATCGTGACTCCCTGAAAAGGGGAATAGCAGAAGACAGAGGGCGGATCTGAGAGGTGTGGAACTATATTTTTTTGTTGAAAGAAATTCAGAAAGTAAGTATGTCAAATTAAATCCATATTATTTCATTTGTCACGTCTATTACAGATAGCCTTTTATGGGTGAACGATTTTATTCAAATCAAACAGATAGTACTCTTGGGTTCTGATTTTGGTCGGCATTAAGTCCTTAAAGCAGTGTGAGTTATAAGCCTAGTAAAAAAGGGTAACATATAAAATAGTTCCTTACCATAGCACTGTGTTATAGCTATAGAACCGGTATCTTTAGTTGTATTTCCGGTTGGACATTGTTTGCAGGCCGACTGACCAAACTCGTCCTGATACTGACCTTTAGGACAGTCTATACAGGTCATACTAGCAGCATCATAGTACGTTCCCCTGGTACAGGTCACTACGATAGAAACAAGCGTGTGTATATCAGAGCATGAAACCAATACCCATCATAGTAGAAGTGTTGTGGGTATCATTTATAACATACTGGGGATTGATTATATACGAAAAACATCGAAGTGAGAAGGTTTATCTAGGATAAAGTCCACTCTCCAATCATTTCATAAATTATATAAATAACAGTTTGGTTAGAAACAAAACTGGTGCACAGGAAGAGGGCAAAATTAGGTAATTTTTTCCGATGTCTCTCAATATAAAAGTGTTTAAATAAGTAGACTTGTCTCTTTTTAACGATTGACTGTGTTACTAATACTATTGTTATCAAAAATCTGTTTAGTAAAATTTCAGCATATAAAACCTTAAGCTTGGCTCATTACTAACTGTTCTTAGACATCAGACCCAGTTTGAATACTATTTGCCCTTGAAGAGAGCATCAGCGAAATCAAGGTACCTAAAACAACTTACCACAAAGGTCATCTATAACTGTTTGACCGTCTGGACAAACTCGTCTAGCGTTAATTAGAAGAGAATGGGGGTCCACGTTGGCGTTCACAATATTCTACAACCAGAAGATAAGATACAATGTCAGTTAAGTATGAAAAATAGAAAGAATATGAAAACGGTAAAACAGCAATGGCGTTTATTATATTCTGCAATCAGAGGATAGAAGCAGTAAATAATATATATTTTCAGTTCCTTGGTTAAGTATGAAAAATTGATAGAAAATGAGATGGGTAAAACAGCATTGACAGTTAGAAAATTCTATAAGAGGATAGAAGAAGTGAACTAGATTATGTTTTCAGTTCCTTTTGGTTCAGCAAGAAGAAATAGTAGGAAATAAATTGGGTCTAACAGCACTGACATAAACAATATTCTACAAACAGAACTGTTCAAAATGGGTTTTTAAGGTAGCGACCCCTTTCAATATCTAGAATTAATTAATGAGCACTGGAGTATTTTGTGTTATAGAGAGCCCAGTCACAACAATGCCAACTGAATCCACATTGTTAATACTAGGCTTTTGTAATTCTTTATCAAAATTGTTTTTAATTTGATTTCTGTACAATTTCTAATAGAATCACGGAGCTGTTCCACACGAAACCATGCATGGTTCTTATACACATTCCCTGGTAGAAAGAACCACAATTGTTTTGTATAAACGTTGTTTTTAGAATATTTGGTTGTGGTTTGAATTGTTTTAAGAATATTCTGGGGGGGGGTAGTTGAATTGTTTTAATAACATAAAAAAGTCATTGTACGATTTCAAAAAGATTTTAAGTAGTAAATGCACTGATTATTTGGTTGGGGTTTGAATTGTTTTAAGAGTATGAAAAAAAAGGCCATGTACAATTTCAAGAAGACTTAGAGTAGTTAGGGCACAGATAATTATCTATTGAAACAAGGAAATAACTTAGAAAACTGTTCTCTAAATACGTGAAGAAAATCTTCCATTTAAAATATTATAATAACTCTTACATCGAAATTAAATATCTTCAGATCTAAAACTGCTTTAGCTAAAACTTCTTCTGCCTTCAAAGTTTCTGAAGCGCTGTTTAACTGTGGTCTGAAAAAATAGGAGATGTTGATGTATGAACACAAAACAAGGGCAACAATGCCTAAAACATGGGTGTTTATTGAGAAATATTCGTCAACAACGCCAACGCAGTTCAGCACTTCAAATTATAAATTATGGTAAACTGCATAAACAATTTTGCCTTGATAAATCGAAATTCATCATCAATATTTTACGAAATGCAAATCCAGTTTCTTCTCTGGTGACCGTTCACATAGCCTCTCAAAGGCTGATGAACTATATGGGATACGATAAGACAGAACCAAACAAACCGAGATGCAACCATGTAACAAGGATGACAACTTTGGTTCACGGATATTCTTTCTAGTAACTGGTCTTTCGCCAAACGTCTTGGCATTGATCTTTCCCGGATTTTCCGTACCCGTTTACAGCTGGGTTGACTCGATCTCGACACCGAAAAATTTAATTAGCTTACTTTGACATCTTTCAAAACAAAGTTAACAGTAGTTGGTTGTCCAGGGTTACAGGTGATATTCATGATGACGCCCGTACAACTGTTCTCCTGACACAATCCATTCCGCCATTCTGTATTCAGAGCGTTCACACCTTCCATTAATCTTGTTTTCAGAGTCGACTGGACAGATAAACAGTCGGTGGGGTTGATAAGGTATTGGACCTCTACACTCATATCTTTGTTGGCATCTGCTACAATACCTACAATATTCAAAACAGACAATACGATACAGAAGATGTACCAATATATCATTGTAAAGATTATACATTAAGTAGATTTCCAGAAATGGCCTTCTGAAGGGATTACTGAAATGACAAACGCTGGGTGTATGACCCACAATATTCAAAACAGGTCGTACGATATAGAATAGGTAATTATATATCCCTTTAATATGGCCTTACATTATGTCGACTTCATGAACGGACCTTCTAAAGGGGTTACTGAAATGACAAACGCTGGGTATATGACGTGTTAATAAGAAACATCCTAAGAATCCCAAAACTAAAAGTGTCATCTGATTTCGTTACGCTGTATTGTTCAGATCGTGATGAAATGATGTGGGTATAACGTATTTGTTTTATTTCGTTTTTTAATAATATGTAAAAATATTTTGAGCTCATTTTAATCAACCGAACACTTAATAAGTAATTTTTAACAAAGGTTACATCAAACTTACGTCCACAAGGGGGATAACTTGACTCAGATTGAGGCCACACCCAATCTCCCTCGGGGCTACAGGTATAAATATTAGGTCCGACTTTATTATTGGTAGTATTTACGTCTTGACAATCAATCTTACAAGCCTTGAACCTCCAGTTACCATTAACATCGTTACACGTCTCTTCTCCGTTCTCTTTTGGTTTGGGTTGAGAGGGACAAAACTCATCTGAAAAAAACATTAATTTTAAAAACGGGTGGATATTAAAGATTGTAAAATGATTTTCCGAATCATTAATATGTATCAGCGAGACTGATTTATGCAAATTTACTAAAATTAAGTAACGTCATAAACACATTGTTTCAGTGAAATTGCACGAAGGTACTTTTACCTTTTTAAATTGCATTTCTCTAAAGAATCGGTATCTTAATCCAAATTTAACCATAATATAGATAATAAATATCAAATAAAAATATCAATTAAAAGCCTATCGAGACTAGAATATATATCAGTAATTTAAATAAACCTACCATTTATATAAAGAGTAAAAGAACACAGGGCCTTGTTATCATTATTATCACTAGCCTCGTAAAGTACTGTATGTCGACCTTTAGATAATAACGATCCTGAAAAACACAAATAAAAGTCTTATTAATCTATAATGAACATACAATAATAACAGTATACATGTACATAATAGAGGGCACCACCAATAACTGTCTTTATGGGAAGAATTTTAATATGACCGATTTTGTCTCATCTTCTCCTGCTTTCAACTCATTGAGTGTTTAAATACCTAGTTATTTGATTCCCCCTTCCAAATCCTAAATAATTTTTTTTCGTATCTAAGAAAAAAAAATAACATATCTGCATAGACTTCCTTGCAACCGTATATTACTTCTCGCCTGTCATGAGATAAACTTACCAGATCTCTGTGTAAAGATTACCGACTTGACCCCAGTGTAGGTGGGTTCTATCCAAGATGGTTGACCAGCTCCGTTGATGCTTGTTGTATAGACGTTACTAGGACAACCAGATATCTCGGGACTCTTCTTATCTGATATGTAGAAAAAATAGGACGTAAAACTCCATTTTAAACCTCAAGGTGAGTATATTCTCATTACACGACCAGTACCTTTAAACGTATGTACGATGTCGACTTATAACACCTATCAAAACATTGTCCCATTCTTTCATGATGTATTATAAAGATCTTACCAACTATTTGGGTAGTGCAGGACGGGAAACCGGAGTAGTTTTCAGGACAGGCTTGTTTTTTGATTCGAGAGGGTCGTACCACTACACCGTCTCCGGTTGTTTTATAATCCTTCCAACCTTGTAGAACACCCGTCGGGTAGTTAAAGTTGGGTGTGTTGAACAGCTGAGTCACCTCGGTACCGAAGTCCAACACTCTATCGTAAATATTCAGTTGGGACACGCAACCTTTAAACCTGGAGGTCGGCTTGGTAGATCCCACAGTTACCCATACTCTATAAGAAAATTCATTTTTAATTTCAGTAAAGACATAGTGAAACATTTATCTCTTTTAGCAAGGGCAACAACTCTTTCGATGTTTTAGAGGAACCTTTCTACCAACTGGTTCTTGGTTAACCCTCATAACATTAATTTTGTTCTAGATGATCGGTACCAATTTACAGCTGGGTCGACTGGAATTATGAGTTTTGTCGAAAATTTCAATAACAGGGGAAAACAATTAAAAATATATACTATTGTCCTGTCGTCTGAGTGCTGAATGCCTTCTTTAGAGACACTTCAGTAGTGAAATTATTCGAACAGATGACTTATCAAAATTAAGGTTATCAAAAATTGCTTTTACACACCAACCAAGATTAGAACAAACCAACATGAAAACAAATACTTACTTGGATGTAGACAGGATCTGTGGAGTGTAAGACCTGGACAATTGTTGTAAGCTATCAATATAAACTTGTATGGAGTTATCACCCCTCCAGGTTAGTACGACAGCATGCCAGCGACCACTATTAGGTTTAAGATTACTGTAAGTAAACTTAGCATCTTGACCTGGTAAGCTTAGGTGTAGGTTCTTTTCGTCCATTGTGAGGAATTCCGTAGCTCGCATACCGTTCATACTTCCATTCCTGAAATATTAAGATAATGAGGTGATGGTGTTGCTGACGGGCCTGTTGCTACAGGTGGAAAGGAGAAATGGATTGTCCCTTGAAAACAATATTAACAGCCAGGGACCATAACCAATTGCCCTTCCGAACTATCAAGCCAGACTATGGGCATAGTTGATATTGATGGTGATTCTGGTTCTGCTGATGAAAAGAAAGAAAAGAAACAACAACTTAGGTTCACATGTCCGCCGTGACAGGGATCCTTTCTTCTAGCTGGTCCTTGGCCCAACCCCTTGGCATTTATCTTTTCCGGATTATACGTACCCATTTACAGCTGGGTGGACTGATGGTAAATGATTTTAGATACGGACCATACCCAATGTTTTGAAGCACATCGTAGGTGAATTATACCGTTATTTTCCTTCATATTATGATATGAGTGTCAAATTATACATAATTATTTTGTTAACTGGTTGGTTCCGATATCTTGAGACAAGAGAGCTAGGCTCCTATTGATTGTTTAAGTGTCCACCGTCAACCTATACTGTCCAATAAAGATCACGAATCCAACAATTTACTTACAATGTTTGTGATAAAGATAAGAAGATCCCAGATCCGCCAGTCATATCGTATTTTACCCAGAATGAAATAGTCAAACCAGACGACGAGTCTAGAGAGAGCGGGAATGACAACATGGCGGCTCCGCCCATCATTGATGTGCCAACACATACGTCATAGTTTAGATCTGCGTCTGAAATAATGAATTATTTGATTGGATGAAAAAAGAACTATTTGATTTGTTTTGTGAAGAACGAGTCCAGCAAATTTTGACGATCTTGTGATGCTTCCGATTCATTTTACGAACATAAAATACCTCAGGCAGGCTACGGCTACGAACGATCGAACCGTAAAACGAGATCCTAAATCTAAAGTTTTGTCAATACATTGGCTACAGGTAAAATGAAATAAGATTTTCTCTCTTCACTCGATTTTGTTCTTAGTCTTGCAATTTTCCTCACTAGTTGCATTAGAAAATATACATCGGCCACTACCACATCAGCTAATTTCAAAGACTATCATAGAAAACAAAGATAATATCTCAATAGAATGAAAACGCACCACAAATTGATTGCAAATGAAATATAACATCAAAAACTTACTTTGTTGACAATCTGGAGAAGCTCTTCCATTAGAACATTTACAGTAGAAGCTGTCAATCAAATCTATACATTGAGCCCCGGTAGCACAGGTGGTGGGTGAACATTCATTTTTATCTACCTCACACTTCGCTCCTCCGTACCCTGGTGATTAGCATATAGAAAGATCAACACATCTGACCTAGTTACCAGAATCAGGACACGAGGATAGTGAGAAGACATTTTTAAAGGCGTGATCTCGGGAACCTATTTTTCTATACCAGAAAATATCATGACTCTTTACATCATTCGACTAATTTAGTCTAGCGTAGAATTTAATGGACTCCAATAAGGTTCGGGTCTGTTATTATCTATAACGTTAAGTCTAGACGATAGTTTTGAATGAGAATGCTCAGTAAGAATATTGCCTAGATAATATCATGTACTTGGAATCCCAAATATACAGGGATTTAATATTTAAATTAAACAATAACATTGTGGACATAGTTAAATAATATATATTAACGGTAACAGATGCATGAATATTTGCATTTCTTCCTGTAAATGTTCATTGTGTTTAACAAATTGGCATGTGTCTTTAGCGATATATTGGTATACATTGTTCGACTAGATGCCTTCCATTACGGGTCCAATATACCATAGTAACGTACCTGCTGGACAACTACATTTAAAACCAGTAAATTCAGACATACACGTTCCACCATTTTGACAGGGTGAGGAAGTCCCACAATTAAAATCTTCTTTAATTTGACAACTTAATCCCATGTACCCTAAAATATAAATAAACAAATTGGTTATAGTGTAACGGTTAGAAGTCATAAGTCAACGTGTGCTAGAACCATCGTTTTACCCGAAGGATAATGGCCACTTATCAGCCATGTATCTTTTTACTGCTCAAGCATATGCACGTGCCATTAATATCGAAAGTTACAAACCAGGCCCAAAAATTGTATTGCCCTCTGAAAAAATTCTGACAACCGACCAATTTCCTTACTTCAATTAACACAATAACCCCATTGTCCTTCCGGATATATTACTTGCCTCTCCTGATAACTTACTTGCCCCTCCGGATAACTTACTTGCCCCTCCTGATAACTTACTTGCCCCTTCTGATTACTAACTTGCCCCTTCTGATTACTTACCTGCCCCTCCTGATAACTTACTTGCCCCTCCTGATAACTTACCTGCCCTTCCTGATAACTTACTTGCCCCTCCTGATAACTTACCTGCCCCTCCCTGATAACTTACCTGCCCTTCCTGATAACTTACTTGCATCTGCTTTTTCCTGATAACTTACTTACCCCCCCCCCTCTCCGAACAATTAAGACTGACTACGAGTCCGGTGCGTGCTGTGATTGACTGATATTTCTGTCAATATGGCAATCTGCTTGTTTCCCTTTCACGGTAATACAAAATATAACAATGCAGTTTGAATTTAAGATTTGGACTTACCTGGAGGACAATTACATTTGGTCTGTCCGTTACCACTAGAACACGTTGCTGTGTTATAACACAGTTCTTTCACTAGACAGATATTCTCAGATAGTTGACAGTTTTTACCATAATTTGTTGTATTGGTACACCTAGAATTATTAACAAATGGATTAAAAGTTTATTATTTCATTTGATGATGACAATGTAATTTGTTGAAACATTGTGTACAATGAAACTAAAGAGTAGTATACTATATAAACTGATGATGACGATGTAATTGTAGAAACGTCGTGTGTAATAAAACTCAGGTATACCATATAAACTGGTGATGATAATGTAAAATGTTGAAACGTTGTTTACAATATAACTCAGGAGTAGTATATAAATTGATGATGATAATGTAAATCGTACAAATATTGTGTACAATTAAACCCAGGAGAAGTATACAGATAATAGATATAGTTATACCCCCTCTCCACTCTATCAAAATGACGATAATACATCTGGGCATTATAATACAGTAAATATAAATATATTACAAAAATAATGATTTACTGTTCAGTTGTGTATTGCAAAAATAAAATAGCAAAAACCAGTATTACTCACTTGCAGTAATAATCATTAAAGAGACTGAAACACGTCCCTCGTCCACTGCACGTCTGAGAGGTGGAGTTACATGTGTCAATCAAAGTTTCACATCTCCGCCCACTCCAGCCATCTTCACAGACACATGTATAATCATTAACCCGGTTATCACAGCGCTTACTATGGATACAGGGATTACTGGCACAGCTGTTGATTGCCTCCTGAAAGAGACACAAAATATATTGAAGTAAAATCCCCACACATTTATACCATATCCCATATAATTAATTAAAGGTACTTCCGTCTTTATCAAGCTTGATAACGACGGGAGTACCCTTGTCGAAACGTCGCAAGTTATTCATTAAAGTAATTGTTATCCATATAATTGTGTCAAGTTAATTATTACCCAGTTACTAAATCCCACTAAAAGAAGTCATATCCCATATTTTGTTTTTCTGCGACGTGATAAAAGTTCGTGTCTTTTAGAGTAGTACAAGTTTTAAGTCCTCCTTTTCAAAACGTTTTTGTACAATAAAATGATTGAGTACGGAAATCAAAATTGTCTGTTTCGACAAAATACCTTTCACTGGGATGGCGAAAAGGGTTTGTTTTTAAACTTTCATGCAGACTTGACTAGGTCAACGCGACGAATGAAGAAATATGAAATTAAAACGAAGAGTCGCTTGTGAACTTACCCCACACGTAGCTCCTTTAAAACCAGGTTTACATTCACATCTGAAGTTAGTGGTATCGGTATTAATACAGTTGGCGGTATGGTCTGGATTACAGTTGTTTTTATCGCAGGGTAGTGGAGCAATCTGACATCTCGACCCTAAAACACAGTTCAGATAGTAGAATTGTAGACAAAATAACCATATTTTACAAACATAACAACTGTCACTACCAAGGATCCTTTCTACCAGCTGGTCTTTGACCAAATCTCTTGGTATTGATTTGACCAGGATAACAACTTAGGTTCAAAAAGATTCTTTCTACCAACTGGTCCTTACCAAACCTCTTGGCATTGATATGACAGGGATAACAAATTAGTTCAAGATGACCCTTTCTACCAGATGGTCCTTGGTCAAACCTCTTGGTATTGACAATAGCCGTATTATCTGTACCCATTTACAGCTTGGTAGATTGGATTTATGAGAGAGACTTCACACGCCGATGGAGACCGGAACCCACAAACCCAATTCGTTTGACGTAAATAAAATACTAATGAGTTTCAACTTTGCTTTCAAACTTTCATGTTAATAAATCAAAAGATACCATAGATTCTCATTTCAACACCATTTCACAGTCCCTTAAGGCAGAATTGTATATAGGTATTCACGTTTGTCAACTTTAACATTGGGCATGCAGGAAGGTGACTGACTCGGTTATATGGCCCTCCCACCTAATGTAATGGCCCCCTCATCTAATGTTATGGCCCTCCCACCTAATGTTATGGCCCCTTTATCTAATGATATTGCCCTCCCACCTTATGTTATGCCCCCCCCCCTCATCTAATGTTTAATAACGCGACTGTAAAGACTCTCTGGTGCTATGATACTCCCTTGACAATTCTGTGACCCCCGCCCGTTGTTTGACCTCGTCGACAAAGTGATGTATAGAAACTCTAGAGTAAGATATTTATATAGACACTTACCTGTGTAGCCGTTCTGACACTGGCAGGAGAAAGACCCCGCTGTATTGATACATTGTCCAGTATTACAGTTGATACTGAGGCTCGTACATTCATTAATATCCTCAGAACACTGTATTCCGGTATAACCAGTCTTACATTTACACGTCACTACATCTCGATCAACATGACATACATGGTTAGAATCGCAGGATTCTGAGCACAAATCTTTTCTCTTACATTGCTTATCTTTAAACACTGAAATAAAATGAAATACTTGGAATAAAACTTTAAATGGTTCTTATTTTCTTCCCCGTTGTAATCTAACCAATTTTCTGAAATAGAACCCGTTTTTTTATTAATAATATGACGAATTGTAGAGTAGAGAAAATGAAAGTAGAGCGATATTCAAGCCGCTGTTACTTAACTTTCTATGTTAGAGAACAAGCAGTGTCGGTGCTAGAAGGTGCGGGGCCCGATTAGAACATTTAAAAGGGGCCCTTCTTCTGCGTAACAAAATTGTTACTTTCTATGTAAGAGAACACGACATAGAAATCATAATTTCACTTTTGGGTAGCTATGAAGTTCAAAACATCTCACTAACTGCTGTTTATAGATATACGTAGTCTTGTACACTAATCTTTGTTTTAGATGCATCTCTTGTTAGCGAAGATGAATAAACCAAGTACTAACAACTCGAATCGCAAAGTCAAACCCAAAATCCAAAACAACATATTGGCGAAACATAGTAGCAGTTAATGAACTATTCACACAATGAAGTATATAAATTATAAATAAGGAAGTATTACATAGTTATACAAACCTCTGCTGAGACTACACCTATATCTAACTTCCACGTTCGGACAGTTCCCACCGGTACATTGAAACCCATTGACCGTACACTGACTTCCGGTTATACTACCTCCGTTAACGTTTCGACATTCTACACCGACTGGTGTCGTCGAACTACAGATGTTGATATCATACTGGAATATACCATATTTAACAGTAAAAACCTTAATAATCACAACGATACAAAACAGAAAATCTATGTCTTGTCGAGAACCCGTTAAGGCTCTCCATTGGATGTGAGCGCCTCTTACCTCCGATTTTGGTTTGGACCGTTAGAGGACTCAGTCCAGTAAAACATTTTATGCTAATGATTGTAAACGAATTATGACAGTGCTATTTTTGAAATCATTTTTCTCCCTCCCTTTTGGGGATTTTACAAGCCTATTTGTGACCTAGATTTAGAATTTTAAATCTGAAATTGCTCTTTCTGAGTCCTGTTCTGAAGCGAGTTGTACCATAATATTGCCTTTGTGTTTTTCGTTATACCTGCTCCCCGCTTCTAATTTCATTCAAGTCTTTCTTGTAAGCACGCGCAATTTTCATCACTATGTAACATGATAGAGAATTTGAAAGTATCCCGCCCCTTTAGAAACGCCACATCCAAGTAGAAACAACTCTCCTATACATACCATCTGAAGATCAGCACGTTTCTCTGTTTCGGTACCACTGTTTGCTTTATCTACATTGAACCACGGAGACCAGAAATCATCTACAAAATAATTATCAAACATCAGTAATCCCCCTTTAAAAATCACAAGAAATAATTTAGATACATGTACACCTGAATCGTAAAACCATTATATTACACAGTACTGCCCTTCTCGAGAACTTATTCAACGACAAGACTGACGCCATATTTGTCATACCTTTCGAGGAGGTTAGGGATATTATTTGTTCTTAACATTTTTTTCTTTTTTTGAACACTTTTTGCTAGGTGGTCATGACAGTTTGGTAAACAGGATCGTGAAACTCAGGATAGCGTCATAAAATCATTCCTGGTTTTTACAGTACCATCCGGGAATCCTATATTGTTTTATATTAACACGTACCTATATCTGCTTTAAAATTGTAGGGAATTTTAAAATATTTAAATAATGTTTTTATGGGAAACGAACCTGCAGGGTGAGAACAAGCCTTGATATACAGTTGATTGTTGGTGGTGGTAGAAGTAGTGTAGGATTTAGTTAACATCTGACACGATCTAGAGTTACGGTTATAGCTAAACCCAACACAATTTACACGATTAGCATTATCTTCACACGCAGTCATACACGTTCTAGGTTCCACGTTGGTGAAAGGTTGACCTAGGTTTCCACTAGTAGATGCTGTGTCGGTTGAGAGTTCGTATTGACAATATCGACCTGAAAGTAAGAAGAACATTTTGAGAATTTCTTACCAGTCTTTCTTGATATAAAAAAATATCATCACAACTCGATAAAACAGTTTTAGTATTTTTTTTTAAAAATTATATCGATGAGTGAAATATACAAACTATTTTCTTACTATAGACACCTTTATACATGTCAATGTTATGTCTAACTAGATATCTTATCCTTGTTAAATAAAGCCTGAGTTGGGATAGGTTTTATTTTATACCTGTTAATGGTCAGGATAGTTTCTGTTTATTAGACTTTGGCCAAAGCTCGTAAATATGTTGTTAACATAAGCAATTGAAAATAAACTCACCGTAACTGAAGCCTGTTTGACATATACAGCGTGGTAATCCAGTAGACGCATCATCCTTACAATCATCAGCTACACCACAATCTGTATTCTGACACCGTCTCTCTGGTATATCACACTGCTGTCCGGAATAACCTTCAGGACACGGTGAGCAGACAAAACCTCCCGGTTTATTTACGCACATTGCTCCGTTCTGACACGGTGAGGACACACATTCATCTAGAAGGAAATGAAATGAAATGAATGAGGTTTTACGTCCTACTCTTCTGCACCTAGTTGGCTAAGGGTGACGGTGAAATAAATGGAGCATTACGTCCTAATGGGCTAAGGATGAAGGGTTCTTCACGAATGTGACGACTTGCAGATTCCGAACGCGTTTTATATTGAACTATATAATCTAAAACGGCGAGGATGAACTAACCGTATTGTCAAGCAAGAGTATGATGACTTCAGCTTTGCTGGGTCCAATTCAGTAACGTAATTAATCTTTAAGCGACAATCTATTATTTTATTATGCACAGTATTTCAACAAATTACATTTTCATCATCAGTTTATATGGTATACTACTCCTGAGTTTTATTGTACACAACGTTTCAACAATTTACATTTTCATCATCAGATTATATGACATACTTCTCCTGGGTTTTATTGTACAGGAGTAGTATACCATGAGATTAATAAACATAATAATTACAATTGTATTCAAAACTGGATTGTACATACCAATATCTATAGCACACGTGGGTCCTGTATAGCCGTCTGGACATTCACATCTTCTTAAGACGTTATTAATTCGTATGCAGTTTGCACCATTTTTACATTGAGGACTGGTGGAGCAAACAGGATCTTGTATCTGACAGCTGAAAAACAGATGAATACATAATAATTAGATTAACAGAAATACTGCTGTCTTATGTCTTCAAGATTAACACATTTTGATCTCTTACAAATCACTCGAACAATGGTCCATATGGCGAGTACAACTTCTTTAACAAGAGCTGCTTCTCTGTGAATTATTCGTCAACTTGTCACCTCTCTCAAAGGACCAACAAAATATGTTCATCTATTTTTTGAGTTGTCAACTCGGAATCTCTTTTCAGAGAGTTCACATAGTTACTAATGATTATTTGAGTTGAACTGAAAACTTATGGTTAATAAACTCAATAAAGCTTTTTGTGGTAAATGAAATTGTCAAAAGTCCACGACGCTATTATTAATGTGAAATTACTTACTTTTTACCGCTGTAACCTTGCAAACAATGACAAATAAAATCGTTGATACCATCCTCGCAGACACCACCGTTCTGACACGTGGCCGGTCCACAATCATTGGTGTTGATTTCACAGCGGTCACCACTCAAACCTACAGATATACAGACAGATACAGCTGTTGCCGTGACAATAGACGGGAGTAGGTAGGGGGGTGCGCATTGATCCGAAATATTTTATGCCTTTACTTGGACACAAAGTTAAAGATTTCTTGCCCTAAGAGAGAGCACTCTCCACTCAAACCCTACCATATACTGTTAAAGATACAAGGGTCCATTGATCATGACAAGATGTGGGATTAAACTCACAGTGATCTAAATCAATTGGATTTTTTTTAGGACAATGAGGTACATGTTGGTATTTTGGGGGGTGCAAGGTGGTATAAAGGTAAAGAGGGTATGTTAAGGATTCAGTAATGTACATTATTTATGTTGTACCATACAACCTTTAACACCTCTTTATATTTCTAACTTCATATCTATACTTGTAGCCAAACTCTGTTCAAACCACATTCCATTGTGATATGATAAATATAGGCGAAATTTCCTTGCACACAAAATATTAAAAGCACCGATGATTTGGGGTAGGGACTTGGTGAGAATGTCGTATTCTTTGAACCCCCTCACCTACAGTTTCTCCCATGTTCGCATGCCCCGTGTCTGGTGAACAAAGGATGTATTTACCTGTAGGACAAGCACAGCTGAAGCCTCCGGGTGTATTGGTACACTGGGCATTGAAATAACAGGGCTGGGACAGACAGTTGTCGATTAAGGTTTCACAATACAATCCGGTATAACCTACAAGTAGAGAACATTCAAACATGATGTCATTTTACAATCCAATATAACCCACAGAAAAAAACGGTAGAGTTTTAATCAACGGTGCTATCAGCTTCACAGATACCTGAGTCGATTAGCAGCTCCAAACCATTCTGTTTCCTGAAATCGTAGGTTATCTTGGTATTTTGGTATCTCCGTTTCATACCTCAATGGCAACGACGTATTTGACTTTGTTCATTAAGTATATGTAATCCTTAAGCGACTGTGTTCATTATTTATTAAGTATATTTAGCATATGGTTTCCCAACCAGCTGCCTGATGACAGGTTTATATAAAAAAACACAACCTTTGCTGTAACATGTGCGTGTATTATACGAGTGAAGGACATACCTGATTTACATTGGCAGTAAGGTAGATGTTTCTGTACAGTACATGATTCTGTATTACTATTACTACACTGTCCACATAACAACGGTACTGAAATCAAACAACATGAAATATGAGATATATGTTCTGGATACGTAAGTGGATAGGCTATAAGGATTGGCTATAAGGATTATAAGTTTTTATTGCGTTCATAGCTTGATGAACGTTAAATTTTCACGTGTAAATTTGAATGAATGGCGACAAACAGACGAAATAGTAATTTAAAATAATAAACATATAACTCATTTCAAGTCTACCTCACTGATTTTATCATCTAGAATGATCCAGGATGGCTATTGGACTCATTTCATGTCTACCTCATGATTTTATCATCTAGAATGATCCAGGATGGCTATTGACTCATTTCATGTCTACCTCATTGATTTTATCATCTAGAATGATCCAGGATGGCTATTGGACTCATTTCATGTCTACCTCATTGATTTTATCACCTAGAATGATCCAGGATGGCTATTGGACTCATTTCATGTCTACCTCATGATTTTATCCTAGAATGATCAGGATGGCTATTGGACTCATTTCATGTCACCTCATTGATTTTATCATCTAGAATGATCCAGGATGGCTATTGGACTCATTTCATGTCTACCTCATTGATTTTATCATCTAGAATGATCCAGGATGGCTATTGGACTCATTTCATGTCTACCTCATTGATTTTATCATCTAGAATGACCCAGGATGGCTATAGACCTAATTGATCTGTTTTGATTGAATAAATACCAGCTTTACATGCTTATGATTTCAATAAACTTACCGCCATCCATACATGACGTGGCGCCTTCAGTCGTCGTGGTCTGATTTAGGGGGCATTCCAGACACTGGCTCGACCCAGGGGTATCGGTGTAATAACCTAGAGGACACCGTTGACAATCTGGTTGGTTTCCAGTGAATGAATAAAATCCAGCCGGACAGGCCTCTCCACAGTTACATTCTAAAAGCAAATATCGGAAACTATTAGTCCAGTTCTAAATGAACCTTGGAACCTTAATGTGGCTGCAGTTTTAAACAGCCAGCGTTGGTTTTTGTTGATTTTGTGTTACCGAATGTTATCTCGTCGTTGGTGACTCCAAATCCAAGGACCAAAGACCCCCACCCCACCCCCAGAATACAAATATAAAAATCTACCAAAGTATACAACAAACTTAGATATCAGCAAAATATAAATAAACAAATAACATTAACCACAGACTGACAATCTTTCAAAATCAAAATAAGCTTATTCTTATGGATTACATTTACTGACATTATTAAAGCGGCGCCGTTTCAATCAGCGTTCTTTGGTCTTTATCAGGCAATGAATAATATTATACTGTTAAATCTCTCAATAACAGGTATTAAATTGACTTGACCCCCCCAAACACAACCCTCATTTATCTCCGGCCTCCCACTCATCTGGTTGAGCTACCCAGAGCCAGACGTTCTAATAAAAGACAACCATACCTCTATCTGTGCGGTAGTTACAGGAGCGTCTATAGAAATCATAAGTTGAGTTAAACGTCAGAGTTCCCTCTTGAGTGAAAAGGAGACAAAACTTGTTAACCTTGTTATAACTGAATCCTATACACTCTTCTCTACCAAAGTCACCGAATGTTCTACACGAAGACTCACACACCAACATGTTACCGTTAGTTGGACTGATATTATTAACAGCTTCACCACTCATCACCTGATTCTCAGTCTTTACGTAGGTACAACTTGGATCTATAATACAAGAAATGAAATGGAGTTTTACGTCCAACTCTTCCGCACATTATGAGCTAATGGAGACGGGGGATCTATAATACAGTACAACCATATACATTGTCTTGCCATTTTCAAATGGTAGGAAACGGGTCTGTTTGTTCAAACTACATACCTTATTGATGTATGTAGGCATTGTAATGACTCGAGTAAGAAAAATAACTGAAATCGAATTTCATCCTTAAGGTCTACTTACTGGTACACTCGGGGTAGAGGGGTGTGGGTACAAATTTAGTATTAGCCGGACATGGTTGACAGTAGGTACTATTGACTCGGTAGGTGTCGCCAGTGCATTCCATACATGGTGGCAGACCATTAGTGGACATCAGTTTACCGCTGCATACCGCTATAAATACATCATTAAATTATATAATTATTATACGAAACGTCATTTACAGTTTTGGGCAAAAATTAGATCATCTCACTGAGTTTCGTATTGACCTAGATATAGTGTTAGGTGGAACTGAAATTAAATAAAAAGAAGGGAGTTTTACGTCCTAGGTATATTTGAACAAATACAGCCGGTTTCCTATAGGACAGACAATCATATATTTTATAAATAAAATACAACAGCCTTCATATTAGTGAACATTGCTCTAAACCTGAACCAGTGCCTTTGGTAGAATAGTATCTTGTTACTTTCAATCAACTACTAATCAATTAATATACAAAAGGTTTACTTAAAATGGTTGTTCAGTCACGGTTTAAATACGTGTATCCAATGCGGGCTGACTAAAACTACCCAAACAAAATTCCTTGTGATGATGGAGATGGAAATGGTTGATCGTACGACCGAATAGCATAATATTTATGAAGTTTATTATTCCTAATATCTTCTCAATTAAACACGTACATTCAATATCAGACTTCTAGTCACGATGTTTTGGTTTACTATCGACCGTTTTGTGCACCTTTTCTAATTATTAAGGTAAACAATGAAATATTTATGATATTACACTACCCGTATAATGATCTGGGTTATAGAGATAGAACTATATTTAAGACTAAGAGATGTGTTATAATAAAAATAAACTGATATCTTACGTTTACAATCCAGGCTACTTGTCTTGCCGTCACCATTCGTGGCGCTGTCTTTGGGACATGCAATACAAACTGATTGTAAATCTCCCCCACGGTATGTATTGACCGGACACTTACTGCATCTCGACCCATCAGCTATCGTACCAGGGGGACAGGGGACTGAAATATAAGTTTAACTTCGTAAAGCTTGGTCATTTTAAACTCTGGTTTTAACGTAGTTAGGTATTTTAGAAGCACAAGTGCAGAAAAACAACAACCGTCATCAGGAATATAATAACACTTCTAGAATATTTATTAATTTCAATGTTTCATTATGGTTCTCACACAGTCTTCTGAATAAATAAATATATATATACAGTCAATACTGGTGTTGCGGTCACCTCTATTCAGCGTGGCCCTGCTCTAACGGTCATTCAGATTTCCTCCCTTGCGATTTTCAATTAAATTTACCTGTATTTAGCACCAACCTGTCTAAAGCGCTAACGGTCAATCAGATTTATCCCAAGTATATATATTGTTTGGTAAGTCCAGTATATAGCATGAAGGGGTATTAGTTTTTGCAATTTCTGTGGAATACGTCTGACTAGTCTTTAAATTGTTGCTAAGGTGACAACTCTTTGTGGAAAATATTTAGGGAGAGAAATCAACAAGAATTAGATTCGAAAATGCAAAAAAAATCGAAAAATATTCATAAAAATTTCAAATTGACTTTAGATTAACTTACCACATGCATAAATATTGTCAATTCTTCGTGGGATTTCGGACGGCTGGGAACAAAACTCTTTAGCTCGCGAGTCCCTGTTATTAAGTACAATATTCGGACAGCCGATTAAACCAATGGTATGTAGGTTGGACAGCAGTGATAATTGGGCGTCACTTTGTATAGTTTTAATAGCAGCGGCTACCCTCTGTACACAGTTGATAAATGCTGATGGTATATGCTTTGTAGAACGAAACATGACTCGAAAATACACAGCAAACTGAAAGAGTAGAAACAAATTCTTGAAGGTAACGTTATATTTCTAGGCCTGATGCTACAAGGGGGTCAAGAATAAATAAATTGCCCCCTGAAAATAATCTGACAATTGACCAATTTCATTGTCACCCACGCCCATACCCTATTGCCCAGCTGGATATGTTACTTGCCCTTCCAAACAATCAAGTTTAACAACGAAATTTAAACATGCTCAGTGACAGTGTAAGTGTATCCGTTCATATAATATAAAGAATCATTACCATTCTTTCGTTCCGTTTTTTTTTTCGGCTTATTTCAAGCTCCCAGAAGGGTGTCAAATTAGCATTTTGACTTAACCTGTTCCAATCAATCCAGATCCTCTATGATTATTAACATTATATGGCTCAGACCAAAAACATTTATCTAGTTAGCTAAGACCAAAACAACTTGATATGCGTTACATGTGATAATAACCTTCCTGAGTCCAGAGTCTATTCAAATATATAAACGTACCTTTTATGCTCTCCTTACATTATGGAACTGGATTTTTGATAACCACATTTTCTAGATCCAAATTTTTGTCTAGATTTCGAATTGATGTTTAAAATTGCATTTTCTTTCAGAATTTCTGAGATATTTAAATTTAAGGCGGAAGGTTATTTCTAAAAATATGGTTTTGTGGCATTAACAGTCAAGATGTTATAAAAGATTTTACTTTCATTTTGTTCAAAATTTTCATGGTCATGCTTCATTGAAATTTTGTACAGAAACCAAGTATTGGCCTGGCTTTCATGTGACATATTGGAAAGTTTTCAACGAGATTTATATAAAAAGTTATGGAAGGTTGAATTTCGTGATTTAACATGGAAATAGATGGCAAATGAATTAGTGGACCGAGTGCATACATTGTATAGAAAGAAAGAGGAACTGACCTGACGGTTGTAGTTGATTGTTATATTATTGTTAACATTGACTGTTATATCAGTTATACTGCATTCGGTATTGAAATGAGAGCGAGCATCATACAACCTGGTTCGGATCTCGTTCTTATACTGGTTCTCACAGGTCGATGATAGCACACTACCATCAGATGTATTATAAAACATCTCACTATCCAGGTCGAAACTCACAGCCTGGGGCTCTGTAAGGAAACAGGGGAAAATATTAAAAAAGTTAACCGCCAGAGTTATGAAAGATAATAGGACCAATGTATAGGTTTAAAGAAACAAACAAAATCCAATACCACGAAGATCCGGAAGTTCAGTTGTCCGTGATAAGCATTGACCACTTCAGACCGAAAACAAGTCTCTTCAAAGACTCGTGAAACTTGAGATAAAAATGGAAACAGTTGTAAAATGTAGCCAGGAACAGTTTTAGCAAGTGTTACACGACTGTAAATGTTTAACAATGTAGACATTTCAAGATAACAGTAAATCTCACCAGTGCAGTGTGGAATATCAGGTTTTGTCCAGGCACCTCCAAAATTACATGAAGTGGTGAATGTTTCCGAGGGGTAGGTGGCCTGGAAGTAATACCCTGCATTGCAAGAGATGGCACAGTCGTATCCGGTACCATCTGTTCGTTCTGTACATTGTTTAAAACCATTGACAGGGTTAGAAAGGGAGTTGGGGCTACATAATCCACCTGAAATACAAAACAATGGAGTTTTACGTTTCTGATTTTCTGTACAATATATTGGGCAGTTGAAGGTCAGTTCGTCGTCGTTGTCATGGTATAATTACAACATAATATCCGACACAGTGACCGCACCCCCACACCCCTCGATAAAATTCTGACAACGAACCAATTTCGTTATTTCAACGAAGACCATGTACCCCATATCCCTTCTTTACTAGCTAACGACAGGCCGGTAGATAAGTAGAAATTATATTTACAAATTTACAAAAAATAAAAAATTAAAATTCGTTCAAATAAACATCGAATTAAGACATTATGAGTCGTCAATTATCATTTAACTACAGATAATTCTGGACACGAATGGATTTGAAGGCCCAAATTTCAACATTGAACTGTGAACACTATTTACTGATTAGCTTTGCTAAAAATATCCAGCTTCTGAGATCCAAGTATGATTGTTTAAACGAATGACAAGTCTGTCTCTTTAAAGAGAAGGCTGAGTCTTCCAACTATAAATTTATCATACGCTTCTTGGGAAGGTCTGAGAATTTAAATGGATTTTTTAAGATAGTGTTTATATAAATGCATTATGGGCGGAAGTAACTCTTACCAACTGATATCTGAAATTGACAGAAAGCTGAATTTCCCGCAGCATCTGCAGCTTGAGCCTTTATTGTTTTAACAGTACCAACATCCGATTGGGTGAGTCTTAGACTTGAGGGGGTGAAAACCAAGGATTTTACAGCTATATTATCTGTAAGTTCCAGCATATCGTTCATACCCCAGGTTAGATCTACCACACTATTGGATCGTTCTATCTGGACCGTTTTGGACAGTGGACATCTTATCTTAGGTGATAACTCATCTGAAATACATGTAGATAATTAGTTTGCTTATTAGAGTGAAGTGTTACGTGGGATTTTCTTGTCTCTTTTGAATCCAATAAAAACCAAAATTGCTTCTGGCCTCAGACATTTTATAGTTTATGATATCAATCTGAAATAACAGTCTGTTTATTGGCATTAAATCGAGTTTACGTCCTGTTTGTATTATAATATTAACCAATAATACCACGCTGACTGTATAGAAATATTTATTGATTAATATCTTATAGATACATGTATAAAGATAATATTTTTATGTTAAGAGACAACAATGTTATTGATAAAAACTTCTTTCCATAATAGTTGTTGTCTCTATACGCAGTAATACTAGGATTACAAGGATTAAATATTTGTAGGATTTAAAATATAGATAAAGTGATGAAATTAAATGATTTTATCCTAGAATATAAAAATTGATCCATTAAGACAAAAATTCTCCAGAGTGTTAGATATAATATTTCATGATATATGACTTTATCAAAATTCAGATATTACAACTCATTTTCTTTACTATATAGTTTATTAAAATCACAATCCATAAATTAATGAGAAACACATTCACCTAAAACCTTGTATCGACCACACTGTACCCCAAATACGCCACCACTATCGACAGTGACTTTTACAAGAAGTATACTATTGTATCTGTTGGGCTAAAGAAAATGGGGACACGGAGTTAGCAATAAGGGAAATGTTGCCAGTAAAAGCGACATTAGCCCACTCTCTATGAGATTTCCAACTGTTGAGGGATCTTTAACCTGCACAGTCTGTAGGACACGGGGCTTCTGGTTATTGTACCAATCGAACGACCATACGCTTTTTCCATGTCAATCCATCTGACTTGCATCACTGATAAGGGGAAATCGGCTCGAACTTAGCCACGATCGAATCCTGGTCCTTCAGGTCAAGGAGCCAGCATCTTACTCATTGTCTCAATGATTGTATTGAAGACTTACCTTGTACAATGACTGTTATGTTGCAAGTAGCCTGATTGCCAGCATGGTCAGTGGCAATGTAAGTAACAACAGTAGATTTCTCTACCGGTATACCAGGTCGGAACCAAGGTTTATCTACCGTTAAACTCAGTAGTATATTATTATTGTCCGTTGCTGTTGGGATTATGTACGATATCTGTTCATATTGTTTCAATCGTATTGGCTGGGTTGGACAGTTCACAAATACTGGCTTCACAACATCTGAAATAAAATAAAGTTTTATATCCTACTGTTCTGTATCTTATTGGACAAATGGAATGAAATTTTATATCCTACTGTTCTGTATCTTATTGGACAAATGAAATGAAATAGAGTTTTATATCCTACTGTTCTGTATCTTATTGGACTAATGAAATGAAATAGAGTTTTATACCCTACTGTTCTGTATCTTATTGGACAAATGGAATGAAATAGAGTTTTATCTGTTCTGTATCTTATTGGACAAATGAAATAAAAGGAGTTTATATCCTTCTGTTCTGTACCTTATTGGACTAATGAAATGAAATAGAGTTTTTTATCCATCTGTTCTGTATCTTATTGGACTAATGAAATGAAATAGAGTTTTATATCCTTCTGTTCTGTACCTTATTGGACTAATGAAATGAAATGGAGTTTTATATCCTTCTGGTCTGTATCTTATTGAACTAATGAAATGAAATGGAGTTTTATATCCTTCTGTTCTGTACCTTATTGGACAAATGAAATGAAATGGAGTTTTATATCCAACTGTTCTGTATCTTATTGGACTAATGAAATGAAATGGAGTTTTATATCCAACTGTTCTGTATCTTATTGGACTAATGAAATGAAATAGAGTTTTATATCCTACTGGTCTGTATCTTATTGACCATGACCTCCAATATACTGCAAGTTGTTTTGGATTTCGGGATTCGCGGATCAGATGGTAAGAACTTGGTATAATTATCCCTACCTTTACATTCTGGCAAAGCAGCATTCCAGTTTAACGTAGATCCATTCTGTTGACATTGAAGAGGTTGTGAATTGGTCAACTGGTAGCCAAGTCTTGGACAACTGAATGTGGCTTGATCATTATGTTTATACGACACAGAAATCCTCTGACCGCCTAGTGGTGTACCAGGATCAGAACATCGTTGAGCTGCAAACAAAGTACCAGAAATGAAATGAAATGAATGGAGTTTTACGTCCCACTTCTCTGCACGTTATGAACAAAGTACCAGAAGCAAGTATTATAACATTAGCTCGAATTGTATAGGGTCTGGCTGGGTAATTATAAATAAAGGCCACCATTGACATCTATTGTGACATGCATTTGGACAAAACGTTTAAAAATCATATTCTCAGTTTAAGGGGGCATAAAAGTTTGAGAGGGACTACAATCATTCCTTTCAGTATGTAAAATGATAAAACGTTATGTACCTTGTTATTAAAAAAGTGTGTTATACCACAATTCATTCCCTTGTGTCGAAACGTTATGTACCCTGTTATTAAAGAAGTGTGTTATGTACCTTGTTATTAAAGAAGTGTGTTATGTACCTTGTTATTAAAGAAGTGTGTTATGTACCTTGTTATTAAAGAAGTGTGTTATGTACCTTGTTATTAAAGAAGTGTGTTATGTACCTTGTTAATAAAGAAGTGTGTTATGTACCTTGTTATCAAAGAAGTGTGTTATGTACCTTGTTATTAAAGAAGTGTGTTATGTACCGGTATATTAAAGAAGTGTGTTATGTCCCTTGTTATTAAAGAAGTGTGTTATGTACCTTGTTATTAAAGAAGTGTGTTATGTAGCTTGTTAATAAAGAAGTGTGTTATGTACCTTGTTATTAAAGAAGTGTGTTATGTACCTTGTTATTAAAGAAGTGTGTTATGTACCTTGTTATTAAAGAAGTGTGTTATGTACCCTGTTATTAAAGAAGTGTGTTATGTACCTTGTTATTAAAGAAGTGTGTTATGTACCTTGTTATTAAAGAAGTGTGTTATGTACCTTGTTATTAAAGAAGTGTGTTATGTACCTTGTTATTAAAGAAGTGTGTTATGTACCTTGTTATTAAAGAAGTGTGTTATGTACCTTGTTATTAAAGAAGTGTGTTATGCCATGATTTATGCCCCTGTATTCCTTGTTATAATAAATACTCACGTAAACATCTTAATCTTCCAAAATCCCAATATCCACTTGGTAAACATCTAACTATTGTATCACCTAGATCAGAGCGGCCATCTAACTGATAAAACTGCCTACACTCAAACCGAAACGACCCTACTCCAGCCTGGGAACTGTTGACGAAGAGAGGTGATGTGTGGCCTTCAACTAATTCTGGTAAACCACATCTTACAACTGAAAGATAAAATATCTCAATGCAGACGATCTTATTATCAAAATTTACCATGTCCAATTGGTACGTGGTCAGACTTATTTGACAAACAGTTTTGTCTTATAAGAATACAATTTTAAATCGATAAGACTGACCATCATCAATACTGAAGACCAGCTGCAAGACTTTCAAAAAAGCTCACGTTTAAATTATTATTTAAATAATAGTCACAAAAACCACTGTTTGGGTGAATTTCTACCACTGGAACGTTTACAAATACTTTAAAAGGAATTTGTAAGAGATTTTCTAAAAATTGCATGTATATCGCGGACAAGACACTTAAGGAATCAATTTGCACAATTTTAATTTTCAGACAAACGTCAGTGGTTCCTGCAATTCCACTTATGAGCTATACGCATATTTTTGTGATTAGTAATATGATTAAACACTTGGTTTTGGGTGGAATTGCAGGAACTGCAGTCGTCTAATTAAATATAATATATACTGTAAGCAATAATACGATTTGCAGAAAATCCATTTACGTTTAAGATGATACTTTTATATTTATCGGAAAGATACGATTACTTTTAAGATGACTGAATGTCTCTTACCTCTACACGTGAAATCCTGGGTGGTGAGTCTAAACTTGTTAATACTGATATCGTATATACAGGGTATAGTTTTAATATAAGCTGGCACCCCCGGGGAAGCCGGACAGTTGATCTGCACAGCTTCGTTACCCTTCACTGGTGATGGTGTGGTTACATTCACTCCATTAGGGGCAGTGAAGGCACATTCTCCAACTGGAAAATATATAGTTATGTAGGATTAAAAAAAAGTGCAGTATACTGTATGCCGTTATGATGGAATGTGTCTTATGGAATATCCTTAAGAAGAAATTCATTTATAAGCAAAAATTCATATTTATACTTTTCCCTTGATGTTTTTTCTATTCTGGCCATAAAATGAAAAGAACAAATAAATATAATAATCTGAATTTAAAATAGAGCCTAATCGATATTATGGTTATATCCTTTCGGTTCCTCGGTTGATTGGTTGATACATGGTTGTCCAGTTTTGGCATTGACTGTCTTGAGTTGAGTTTGCCATTGTATTAATCCCGCGAGGTACAACATGATACCGTACACGTCGACATCGCCCACCGGACTTGGAAATGGTATATTGTATATACGGAAAGCACACCTTTTAGCCAAGAAGTTTGGCCAAGGACCTGCTGGTAAAAAGGATCCCGGTCACGGCGGACTTGAGAACCCAAGTTGTTATCATTGCAAATATATTTGTTTCTTGGTATCTTAGACTGTATACTGTACTTACCAACACATTTTGGAATATTATCCCACTGTCCACTGCTTAGACATCGGATTGAACTTTGACCTTGTAGGATGTAACCTTTATCACATCGTACCGTTAAGACATCTTCAAACAGATAACGAGACCTCTTCGGACTAACGTAACCATTAGGTATCGGAGTATTCGGACAAAGTTGACCTAAATTTCCAAAGAAAAAACAGTTTTCAATGGCAGTGTCATAATAGCCAAATTTATCTTGGATAGGTTTCAACCGATTTTGTGTTGGCAGATAAACTGGATGAGTGTTATTGGGACGTTTCTGTGAATGAGTTCGGCATGCTTACTAGTGTGATCCGAAACTTGCTGACTCTATTCTCAGTCTTTGATAGCTATTTGGACAGATATGGTTGGGGAGAGTCAAACAAACTAAGCCACTATCTGCACTTTAGCTGATGTGGGTTTTTTAAACGTATATACCTCGAATCCATCAAACCTTTCTTCCTCAATATTTGGAAAGATGGATGTTTTTGTAGTTCAATTATACCATCATTATAAGCGAAAAAGAGTGGACAAATCCCGTCGCTAAATGATTAAACACTTACGTAGACAGGTGTGATTGAAATAATAGGTATCTCCATAATTCATTCCAGTTTCACCCTGAGGTAGATAGTACCCCTGCTCGGCGTCCCGTGTGATGAGGAAATACCCCGGGGGACAGGAACATTGATAACTACCCTCAAGTTCTTTACATGTATGACTACATCCTCCTTTATTACTTGTCTGACATTCTTTGATATCTAGAAAATAGGAAAACCTCAAAATGATCAATAATTATAATATATTTTTACTCTCCACGGTTGATAGGAATTACAAGTATATGAACATTTTGATCCCTGGCCCTTCCCAGAATCGAATTCCAAGTACAGTTCGCCTACAATTTTCTTAAAGCACAGGAGAAATTTCTTAGTATTTTCAAGTTCTTAACATAAACGAAGTTTTAAAAATTGCAGACAGAAGCGAGTATGGCTGAGTTTTATTCTGAAATATTTGAGGTTGAGCTGTTCAAGACTGAAGTGCCGACATAATTCAAGGTATGATAGTAATAATATAGAAATATTAAAACGAAACTTAACACATATAGTTTCCCGCCATATAATATTGTCATATATACAAAACAAGGCTAACCACGAAAAGTTACGCCAAAGGCTCAGCAATATATTCAGCCTTACGGAAACTGCCGAGGATTGCCGAACAGAAATAAGCTGCTTCCATCCGGGAAAAACTATACTATTCGGCAATCCTCGGTAGTTTCGGTAAAGGTGGATCTTTATGTTCACAATGGAAGCTTAACGGTCCACCTTAATAGTAGCTATACTATACCTTGACATCCGCCGGTCGGGGTAGATGTATATCCATCTAAACAACGACAGTGGTAAGAACCGTGAGTGTTGACACATTGTTGTTGGCCACATGGTGACCCAGTGTTACATTCGTTTACATCTGAAATACAAAGTTCATAAGGATGTAAATTGTAGCTACACGTACATGACATATCGACAAGGAAGCCGTATATTATAATACATGTTATATAATGTGGACTCTCTAAAAATGGATACTAAGTTGAGAGAATAAAATACCATGAAGCATGAGTAGCTATGTGGACTCTCTGAAACGGATAGCAAAATGATAGACGTAAATATCATAAGGCGAACATTATTTAACAATGTGGACATTAAGTTGATAGATCTAAATACGAAAAAATCATTATTAGTTATGTGAACTCTCTGAAGAGCATGTTGAAACACCTCAGCACCTGTATTTTTAGGTATTCAGTGACATTTGAAAATGACCCCCGAAAGAGCTCGCTAGCAACATTTAACGGATTAGTTATTGAAGTTGAAAAAACTGAAAACAGTATGCTAGCTCGGAGCAATGCATGAGTCTGAAATGTATTGTATAGTATTTAACTTGTACTTAACTAAACGCCAATGGAATGCTCAATGCAATGCTTAAGAAAAAAAGAGGGTTATGGCCTCGTTAAGAGGTTTGTGGAATACAAGTGGCCATTGTTACAAGTTTGACTGTAGCTTCTTCTTTATTTCATTGACTGTATCTTACCTTTACAAGAAGCGAGGTTGGTGAACTGTTGGTCCGGTCCACACAGCATCTGAGTTGTACTTGACAGGGTGAAACCTGCTTTACAGGTGACCGTTAATATATCCCCAAGGATAGCCTCTGGTTTCCCATTCTGCAGCCTCACATCAGCATTGGGTACTAGCGGTAGTGGACAGGTTAAAGCTACAATGGATTGAAGATTTGATTTAGAAGCGGGAGTACATATAAGGCAAATGGTACAAGATCAAAATATGCAAATACGATCCTTGCGAAATTGAAATATGATCTCTGTGGAATCATTGTCTAGAAGTTTTGAAAACAACACCTGGGTAGAAAGGATCCTTTAGAAACTTAAAACCATTGTCCAGAAATTTGGTCAAGGACCAACTGGTAGAGAGGATCCTCTACAACCTACGTTGTTATCATTGTCCAGACATGACCAACATGTAGAATGGATCCTCTAGAACATAAGTTGTTATTCTTAAATTTGATTGTAATACGTGTCTATCACTTAGTCTCAAATGAAAATAAAATGAATGGAGTTTTACACCCTACTCCTCTACTTACCTTCACAAGTAGGAGCTGAAGCGGTGTAGGATCCGTTATAACACATTGATATAGGTAATCCGACTATTTTATATCCAGGTAAACAATCATACTGTACTATAGATCCAAACGTCGTACCATCACCATTCACCGTTTTTACCCGACGAAGAAGGCCGTTATCTTCGGCTGGGGCGGGGCAGGCTTGAGCTGAAAATAATACAAATTCTATAATATATTTGTTGTTTTTTTATGAAAATTAAAAAAAAAAAACAAAAACTGTACTGGTGAAATGGATCGACTGAGTTCAATATTCCACATACAGAAGATCCTGATCAGAACCAATACATAACTTCTGACCATTAAACAAACGGTCGAATACAGCTGAAATATAAATAAGACAGTCTGTGGCCTTGGACTATACTAGAGAACAAAATATGCGCACATTCAAACTGAAATGATTTCAGGTTACCTGTCGAATATTTGGCTTTAAAACCTTTCTGGCTCTGTATGGCGTTTGACTTCAGTCTGAGAAACAAGGCACCGTTAGTGGTTGCTATACGAGGTGGCGCTGTGGTTCCTGTGTAACCTGCACCACTATGAACCGCTATACCACTGTCATCTTCAGATCTATACACCTAGAAACGATATCAAACATAATTTCAGAAATCGACCCTTTTTATATCTACATGGCTCTTCCTTCTCTCAAAATCATAGAGACAAAAAGGTTCAATGGACGATTTTGAAAGTTATGACCCGAACAGCAACCCGAAATCCAAAACAACTTATTGGTGATCATTGATGTCACTCAATAAACTTTCACATGAGGAATTTTAACAATCATATGAGGAAGTATTTCATAATGAAAAGTGGTATCAGGTGTCTAGAAGAGTAAACATACCCTGTCTCGGGCCACACCTGTCATAACACATACACTATAAACCTGGACATGAGATGAATGAACTTTCATATGAGGAAGTATTTCATAATGAAAAGTGGTTTCAGGTGTCTAGAAGAGTAAGCATACCATGCCTGGGGCCACACCTGTCATAAACAATACACTTTTAAACCTCGACATGAGATGAATGAAAAGTGGAATGAGGTGTCTAGAAGAGTACGCATACCCTGCCTGGTGCCAAATCCGTCAATTGCTGCTCAATTTACATACACAATGGAAATTTTCTTGTATAAATAATAAAAGGTTACCTCGAGATAGTCACTGATATCCAGGTTGAAATCACTATCAAATACCAGATGGAAGGATGGTAGAGTAGTCTTGATTGTCCAAGTACAAGTCTGATAGTTGGGGTAGTTGACTATACCGTGACCAGGCCAGCCCAGTTCTCCCCTAGATTCTCTATATACATAATCACAACCTGTACAGAATAAACAAAATTTTCATTTAATAAAACATGTTAACTTGGGCTACTTCCGGTAATACTATCCATTTAAGTTTTGGAAGGGCTGCGAAAGTAATTAGATCTGACACGTTTTATGTTCTAAAATGCAACAGAAGGTCTTGACGTTGAATCGTTCCGTGAGGGTGCGATTATAGGCCATTGAACCATCAAAGGTGGTTCTCAAGCATTGCTATTTTTCAAGAAATTTGAAAGCGGAGAGGGTGGCAAAGTGTCTTAGTGCCCCGGCCAGGCCACCTACTGATAACGCCACCCTACAGATATCGCCACCTACTGATAACGCCACGAGTCTTTCCATGTGTCTTACCTTGTTTGAATTGGAACTGGAAGCCAGTTCGTTTATTATTAACTGTTAAACCAGTTTTAAAGGTGACCATCAACCAGTTACCAGTAGAGGTAACATAACGAGGACCACCAGCGTGGGTAAAGGTTGCTAATAATACACCATCTACTGTTTTACCATCTCTAACTTCAATCACGTCACCTTCAGCTAAATCTAGTGTGATTTTCTACAAACATAAATGAAGAAACTAATGATCATCGCGTCCTCGGGTTTCAAAAGCTACCAATACTACAGTCAAATCTGTGACCCTTAAAACATCGAAATTCCCGGCACCGTCTGTAACGCAGCTTTTTAGAATAACGGATTATGTTGCACAGTCTATTTAAACTTTGGAAACGTAAGCTATGTCGATCGACATGCCAAATGTCCTCTTTTCTCGACCAAGCTGTAAATGGTAACGATTAATCCGATATAGATGCAAGAATAGGAGCATCAAATATATTGATTTTCTTTCCCCGCACACTCTTGTCGTCCTACTTACCTCCAATGTGACAACTTCTCTGGATAACTGAGACTGAATCAGCCATGTTGATTCTTGATTACCCAGGTATGGCTCTGGAGACGATGAAGGTGCTAAGATTTGAACATTTGGAGTTGCTATCAATGATTTGTCATCTTGTTTAACTGAAATAGGCGAAAGAAAACGTTTGGGAATTTTCTTGATCAGATACACATTGATAAAGTAACAATTATTTTCAATAACGTTCATTTTATCTTAGCTCAATAATCTTATCAATGCTAAAGACGTTCCAGACTCGAGCCCGATATTCTAATTGCTGAACTTGGGAAAACTGTAAGATGTTATATAGGCACAAGGTATTAATTCCATACTTACCAACAGTCCAGCTAGCCTGAAAGCCTTGACGGACTCCGCTATTATCAGAGTTAAAATGGACTTTCAGATAGTTGTTAGGGCTGATGAATATTTTTGGAACATTGACGAAGATTCCGGAGATCCTGTTAATAATCTGCGATTTTGTGAGAGTTTTTCCTCCACCATAGATCGTAACCATGTCTTTACCCGTCTCAGTTTCAAACGCAGTGATCTGTAAAGGTAAATAACTTAATAGAGACTAATGATAACTAGCAAGAGATAGGGATTAGGGAAATACAAGGGATTATACAATAGCGGCACAGGTGGGGGGGGGGCAGGGGGACCTTCTAGAAGTATTTCAAAAATACGATGGGTCGAGGGGCTGACATTGATAAAACGTCCAGTCGTTTGAATGAGATAATAAACCGAGACCCCGTGTATTAATGATCCCTCGACAGTTGGACATCTTTAAAAGAGTAGGCAAATGCCCCTGTCCTCATTGCGAACTAAATGATGTTGCCCGTCGTTTCTAGCCCATAAGGTGCAGAATCGTAGGACGTAACACTCCTTTCATTTTATATGCAATATCAGTATCTGCTGAAAGTTGACGTTAACCACCAACAACTACTTAGTCTGCAAAATCACTTGCAAGCATATTGCCATATAAAAACTTAATAATTCTATGGTTCCAAGCGCGCGTCAGATTGTCATCTCCCAACCAATCAACTCAAACTTGTTCTTGCTTGTTTAATAATTCTCATGCCCTGTTGATTCTCCGACTCGATACAGATGTGACAACTCCACAAGATTCCTAGAAGCAGGTATTGTCACTCACACCTACCTGTAATCTTACATTGGTACCAATAGGTGATTCGATAGTCCACAGACAACTGACGTTGTTGCGGTAATTTTCGATGGGATAACCAGGGGACGTAATTTGACCACTGGTTCCGGTTTGATATTCAGAACAGATTGATTCTGGAAATTAGAAAAAAGAAATACATCATCTGACAAAAATGATATTGTGATAGGTGATGAAGTTGTTCTTCCGAGAGTTTTCCAGGTTGTCCAAATATATTAGATGATTTACTATCAGAGCTGAAATCTCTCGATATCCAGATTATATCATTTGTTTTCATCAACCTGACCTCTACATTTGTTTGACTATATATATGGAAGCCATTGAATAGCACAAGATAGATGATACAGTGTGTGACGCTATCTATCTCTGGGTTAACTTGAATAAAATTTTATTAAATTGACAAAAATATGGATGTTATTAGAAGAGTAGGACGTAAAACCTTTATGTCAATTTAAGATGAACTGAACTGAGTTGTAAGCCCTACTGTAACTTATTGGATATAAGTGTAAACACTTCGAAAGGGATTATATAGGCTATTAGCCCGTTGCCCAATCGATGTCCTTGTGAATATAAATACTGTGTATAAAAAAAAAGTGTAAACACAATATAGATAACAATTTTGGGATGAAACTTACTATCTTTGCAGTCTAATTCATCCGACATATCACCACAGTCGTTCTGTCCATCACAAGTCCATCGACTGTTAATACATTTACCATTACTACAGTGGTAGCTACCTGTAATAAAATAGTCAAATTTAAATACTCCAGTTATCTCCTCTTTATTCCAGCAACTGATTATGGACCAAAAAAAAAATGAAATGATGCTTAACAAATATAATCTGAAGTATATCCCCTTCTTTCTAATTCTACCATTTCAAGTTTTGGTCTGTGGTGTAAAGAGAGGGGTGACATCTAAATACGTGTAGAGGGTTGTTATAAGCAAAGTCTACGATTTGTTTAGGGTGATCAAGAACTTCAAGTTTTATGTGTTGCTTCGTGAGAATAACGTTACATTTCACAAGCACGAAAAACGAAAAAAAATGTAACGTAATGGAATCGGAACGAGATTACAATTTCGTACCTTTTCTGTTTCTAATATATTTTAATATTTCATCAAGCAATCGGCTTTACATGAGATGTTTTTGATTGGTTAAAATATCTATCATTGGGTCCGGTTCTTCATAAACCAGATATTCTTAATCCTCTAGATCAGAATTAAAAAGAAGTAATACTAACCTGAGGGACAGGCCGATAGTTGACAAACAAAGGGTTGTTTCGTTTCACAGTTTTTAAAACTCCATCGATATTCTCTGTTGACAGTGTTGTATGACACACATCGACCTTTGGTTAAATCTGGCTGTTGGTCCGACCAGAAACCTTCGTTTACACTAGAAGGTGAGCCGTCACTCCATAGTAAGGAGTTGTTAGTATGAGGGGCATTTAATCCTGAAACAAAATCAAACTGAGAATATATGGTCATGATTCGATTTGATTTTCGAAATGGCTTTACATTGTGGGAAAATGTGAACATGAAAGGTGACAAGTCAAGGTATAAGACTATGTTTGTAACGACTTGCTATTGTAAAGATATATACAAGAAAGGTGGCTTTTGCAGTCAAGGTATAAGACGAAGTTCGTAACGACTTGCTATTGTAAAGATATGATACAAGAAAGGTGGCTTTTGCAGTCAAGGTATAAGACGAATTTCGTAACAGTTTGCATTGTGAAGATATGATACAAGAAAGGTGGCTATTGCAGTCAAGGTATAAGACGAATTTGTAGAGTTTTACATTGTGAAGATATGATACAAGAAAGGTGGCTATTACAGTCAAGGTATAAGACGAAGTTCGTAACGACTTAATATTGTAAAGATATGATTCAAGAAAGGTGGCTTTTGCAGTCAAGGTATAAGATATGTATTTTAACAATTGCTATTTGAAGATTGATCAAGAAAGGTGGTAAATTTTTGTCAAGGTATAAGACAAGTTCTTATAGCTTAATATTATAAAGATGTGATTCTAGAAAGGTGGTTATGCAGTCAAGGTATAATATTATGTATATACATGATATTTGTAATGCTTGATCTTGTGAAGAAGATGTTGTGTTTTGGTAATTTCGTCATCAAACTAAGTCCAAAACATAAACTTTTTAATTTATTTACAATATTAACACATAACATTTAAAATCTTACCTATCCAAAAGGACTGACTACTGGCGAAACTTCCCAGTTCATTATTGGATTTAAAATCTCTTATTTCTGCAAGATGTGATCCATCCCTTAAATACAAACATATTACAGTAAAAATATTCCTGCACTATACAGTACAATATCCCGTTATCGCCCGGTCAATATCAGCCGAACTTCATCTTTCAGATTAATCATTACCGTCTATTTTGAAATAAGATTACAATTTATTCCTTTTTATCTGTTCTGATATTATGTTGATTAAATTGAAATAAAAGATGTAGAGACGTGACCGAAGAGAACTTACTGCTGACAAACTTTTAAAGCTGCTTGCCACGAAAGTTGAACTGACGGGGGACTATGTTTGATACATTTAATATCAGATAATGTCCAACCTGAAATAGAATTTTAGAAAATGAAATAAATGGAGTTTTACGTCCTACTTATGTACCAAGTAGGCTAATGAAGATGGGCAACGTATGAGGGTAATTTAAAGAAAAATATATGTATGTGCCGGTATTTATACATCAAAATATTGCGCTAGTGTGCCAAGTAAATAACAGAGCTCGTTCAACTGGCAAAGTCTCCAAACTTTATCATCATGTAAAATTCCTGTGAAATTGGACATGCCCTCTCTATGTTTTTAGCCACTCGAACAATAAGTCCGTCAAATTACATGTATTGTTTTCAATCATTGAAGGCTGACGATATACAGGACGAGTAAAATATAACGGTCAGACGGGTGGAGGAGAGACAGAACAATAGAAATATCAGATGATAAAAATAGTTCAATATTTACCTGTTGGACAGACTAGTGATACTTGACCCTACAAAATACCGAAAATTATCTTATTGTTATAATATAGACTGACCGTGAGAACAATGGAAGGGAGGGGGTGGGAATATCGTGATACGCGACGTGAAAACGCGAATGTGGACACAGGCCTAAACTTTATTAAGTTTTGGACCGAAATTAGAAGTGACAAAATCACAAAGTTTGCAAATATAAATTAGGATAACACAAATGAGAATGATTGCAAATTAAATATAAAATATTTCTAATATTGCAAAATATATAGATATATCAAACTCCAATCCAAATAGCCCGTTAAATCCTAAAATTAGGGGTTGGGTTGTGAGGGAAACGGACTTTTCAAACCGACTTAACTAGCTAATATAAGAATGCAAAGTGAGGATATTTCGCGCAGGGTTAAGAAGTGAACTTATTTGAACATAATAGTGGTTCAAGTCTTATCTAGTCGGCTGGCATCAATCTTTGAAAATTGGATCAGCCTCGTCTCAGCCTTCGTTATTGAAATGTGGTGTCCCTCGGGGTAGTGTACTCGGTCCGGTTTTTTAGCCTCTACTGTACACCACTTGAGAACATCATTGCAAATCGTGGTCTTGATTTTATGGTATATGTAGATGACACTCAAATCTATTTTTCTTTTAAATCCGGAGACTTATCGACATATGTTTTAGAAAAATGTATAGATGATATCAGAGTATGGATGGCCGCAAATCGACTTGTTTTAAATGATAGTAAAACAGAGCTTATGCATTTTCATTTTAAAGTTTCGTAATCCATCAATTTTAGAATCAGTTCGAAAAGGCAATGCTTTTATAAAACCTGTAAATAATGTTCAAAATCTTGTTTTTTATCTCGACAATGTTGGTTTTTTAAATTCTCATGTTGATTCTGTTTGTAAATCCGCCAGTTTTGCTTAATATAAGATAGGTCGCATTAGAAGTATGTTAGATCGCACCAGCACAGAAAAACTAATTCACGCTTTTATCACCTCCCGTTTAGACTATCGCAATAGCTTACTTCTTCTTCACCTAACTATCTACTACAGCGTATCCAATCCATCCAAAACTCTGCTGCACGTCTTATATGTCGCACAAAGAAATCTATGCATATCACTCCTATACTATTTTCACTCCCCTGGCGTCCTATCACACAGTGAATACACTTTAAAACTCCGGTAGTGGTTTTCAAAATACTGCACAATCAAGCACCATCATATCTAACTGATCTTATCTCTCTCCGCCAATCTAATAGAGCCACCAGATCCTTAACTAAACCTCTTCTTATAGAACCCAGATACAAGCATGAACTTTACGGGAAACGGGCTTTCTATGTCTCTCCACGAGGACTTTGGAATGCTACACCGTCAAACATTAGAAATTCACCAATCTTTGGAAACGTTTAAATCTAGACTCAACACTCACCTTTTTACCTCAGTTTATTGCGGTGGTTAATATTTTATTGTCTGAGTGAATTTTATTATTTAAACATTTTAGTTTTTAGTTTTACCTTATATTTTTATATAGGTTTATCTTCTTTACTTACGTTATGTCATATATTTGTCTTAACTTTATGCATTTGTACCGCCTACTGAGATCTTATCTAAGATGGAATGGGGGTTAAACAATAAATATTATTCCTTTCGTTGCATACTTCATGGTTTTGCGAGTCTTCGCCATCCCAGAGGTGAAGACAGCGTTACCGGCCATTGCCTATACCTATACCAAATAATTCTATTTTATTACATGTATTAGCAAAGATGAAGATTGGTATAAACACCCCCCTATGTTATCAACTAATGTCTTGTTATTAACTGTCTACAGCAAATATTATAACTGATTGATAAATATAGAAAACTGTTTTATATAGGCCTATTTTTCATAATAATAGATCTAGTCACACCTTATAGTCTTCTTCAATCCGAAACAAATTGGCCTGTTAGTTCAATATGATGTAAACAGTAAAATAGAACATAGGCCTACCTAACATATCTGCAAATACGACGGGACATTAAACATTTCAAGTACACCAAATGAACACACATTGTCTCTTCAACATTATTCGGAGAGGCATGGTGGCTTGGTGTGTTAGACGTAGGCTCGATAACCTGAAGATCCCGGATTCAATCCCGGAATTGTCACTTTAGTTCTGATAAAGACAGACTATGTTATCAATCCCATTATAATTTGTTTTTGATAAGAGAATAATAGATGATCGTCGATTAAACCACAAAGCTTGTCAATCAAAAGATGGGACGATAAAACTCTATAAATATATAATTTTATTTCATTCGGTAGATCATATTAAGCGTCCTTCCTAACATTATAGGTCCTACATTTGGACCTTATCATTTCGTGTTTTCTCTCTAAGGTTAGCCTACTACTTTTCTCATTTACGATCCTGCAAAATTCTTCTTAAAATCAAGCTCAAGCAAAGTCTGTCCCTTAAACCTGTAATTTATGATTACTAAATCAAAATACCATTTTCTTCCTAGAGAATGTCATATGAGTATTTTTAACAGAGTAAGTCATTGGATGTACTGTATCACATAGAATTCAAAGCGACTCTCTAGTATAGCTGTAAGAATTTTACAAAATGAAGATACTAGAGAGTATTTTTGACTTCGCCCAGACCCCCCCCCCCTTTCACTTCCCACACATGTTACCGAGATGTTGAGTAGTCCGAGTTACACCCTTCATTGTAAAGCTAACAAGGCTCTAGTAACTGACTAGAAATCAGTATGTTTTTACATCTAATTCACGGTGTTAAATGAAGCATGAAGACAGTTGGTTGAATATCAATTTAACAACAGAACAACATGGTTTTTCCATTGGTATAGTACAATTCATAATCATACGTTAACACCCAATATTCATCACAAAGGGCGTGGTCAGATTGGTATCTTGACGTAAAGAGAGGGGGGAGGGGGTAAAAAATCATAATGGTGATCTCCCGATAGTGATAACCAGATGAAATGAAAAATGAATGGAGTTTTACGTCCTACTCTTGTGCATGTTATGGGCTAATGAAGACAGTGAAATGAATGGAGTTTTACGTCCTACTCTTGTGCATGTTATGGGCTAATGAAGACAGTGAAATGAATGGAGTTTTACGTCCTACTCTTCTGCACGTTATGGGCTAATGAAGACAGTGAAATGAATGGAGTTTTACGTCCTACATGTTATGGGCTAATAAAGACGGAGTGGTAACCAGTTTAGTATGGTTGCAAATAATGCAAAAGCCTGAACGCAACTCAGTTGCAAGAGGTTTGCGTTTGAGACGTACAACTATTAGACTCAATTGGTAATCGATATGACTGGGGGAACATGTAGCTGTATTGTCAATGTAATGTCAAAATTTTCTTTTGGATTCCGGTTTCTTTTAGCGAAAGGATCTTGTTAGTACTTGGTTAATTTATTGGAACATGTCTGTTGCTTTTTCAAGTTAGGCACTAGTTCAAGCTTCAAGATAAATTACTGACAATGTTTCGACATTAACCATGGATATTTTTAACTCGGGGTGTGGTCAGGTTGATGTTTTGAGTAGACAGAGGGTGCTGTGATAATTGATTTCGTGATTTCTGCACATTATAGTTTTAAAAATATCTTAAAATATGCAAGGTGTTAAAATAACTGTAAAAGCAAAATGTGGAGTAGCTTAACGAAATAAACAATCAACTTATCAAACCTATCGGATAAAATTGATCTTGGCCGTTTCATTTCTTAAATGCTTTTTTTATGTTTTTTTTTGCGTTAGTCTTATACCTTGACTGTAATAGCCACCTTTCTTGTATCACATTTTCACAATGTCAAGCTATTACAGTCAGGATATAAGACGCATTACGTAATAGTTTGACGTTGTGTTACAAGAAAGATGGCTATTACAGTCAATGTATAAGTCGCAGTTCGTATTAGTTTGACATTGTGAAGATGTGTTACAAGAAAGGTGGCTATTACAGTCAAGGTATAAGACGCAGTTCGTAATAGTTTGACATTGTGAAGATGTGTTACAAGAAAGGTGGCTATTGCAGTCAAGGTACAAGACGAATTTCGTAATATTTTGATATTCTGAAGATGTGTTACAAGAAAGGTGGCTATTACAGTCAAGGTATAAGACGCAGTTCGTAATAGTTTGACATTGTGAAGATGTGTTACAAGAAAGGTGGCTATTGCAGTCAAGGTATAAGACGAATTTCGTAATATTTTGATATTCTGAAGATGTGTTACAAGAAAGGTGGCTATTACAGTCAAGGTATAAGACGAATTTCGTAATATTTTGATATTCTGAAGATGTGTTACAAGAAAGGTGGCTATTACAGTCAAGGTATAAGACGCAGTTCGTAATAGTTTGACATTGTGAAGATGTGTTACAAGAAAGGTGGCTATTGCAGTCAAGGTATAAGACGAATTTCGTAATATTTTGATATTCTGAAGATGTGTTACAAGAAAGGTGGCTATTACAGTCAAGGTGTAAGACGCAGTTCGTAATAGTTTGACATTGTGAATATCTGATACAAGAACGGTGACTGTTGCAGTCAAGGTATAAGACGCAGTTCGTAATATTTTGATATTGTGGAAAAGCTGAAAAGTGACTTTTACAGTCAAGGTAAAAGACATTGTGAATATTCGTTAACCTAGCTATTATTGAAACTATTTATTGTTTTCTTGTCAACTTTTTTAGTTCACTTTACTCTTTCAGTGAAAACAATTCATTGTCTATAGCCTAGAGCATCATACTAGTATATTTACATACAGAAGAAATATTGTTTGTTTGTATCTAGATATTATCAATACCCGGTTATTAATATAACAAATATACAGCGATATTTACTGATAATTTTTAACTGATAGTTAGATAGAATCCTTTGTTCGATACAATTAGACGCATTTATGTTCTTATACTTAAGAATAAGTTTAAGAAATTTTCTAATCTTTTAAAATAGAAGTTATTGAAGTTATTCCTTTGAAAGTTCCCTTTTCAAGAGCTATTCGGATCGTGTGGGTCCGGGGACTACCGGAACAATGGTCTTGACAATTAGAAAGCAGACAAATGCCACTGTCGTTGTGTTTACATTCAAATACATCAATCATCATGACCCTTTTAAGGAGAATCTCTCTCAGTTGCTTTTTTCGTACTGTTCAGTTAGTTATGAAATTGTGGGGTTGTATATTCATCATGATTTTTCTAATTCACCATGAGTCTCGGGTATTATATGTATACATAGTGATAGTGATGTACTAAACCGCTTGGATTTTTAGGAAAAGTAACACCCGAATGATATGAAATGGAGTTTTACGTCCTTCCATTTGCACGTAATGGGCTAATTATGACGAGCATAATAAAGACAGCACATGCAGGGTGCAATGAGGGAAATTTTGTCAGAATAGCAGCATTAGCTACTCCTTTTGCGATTTCCAACTGTTGAGGAATCTTTAACGTGCACAGCCTGTAACACCCGGGGACTCGGTTTATTGTCATATCCAAATGACTAGACACTTTTTCCATATCAGTCCCTCCAACCTGCATCACTGACAAGGGAAAACCAGGTTGAAAATCCGAAAGTTCATCTGGACTTTTTGCCGGGATTAAACCCTGCCATGGGACCCCAAGCAAGCGTCTAACTCAAACAGCCGTCATGGCTCCTTGAATGAACTAAAGAAGGGAGAGTTTAAAAAATGAATCAACCTTATGACCAACTAGTCAAACGACTAATTTGACAAAGTTTAATAACATTTTTCTTTGCTACCGGGTCCATAGAAATTACTCCCTTTCAAAAGACTTTAAAATTATTATATAAATAATGTCAGAATAGTCGATTGTATTCCGCACGATTTGAAAATAAAATGTCTTGTTTAGTTAATCTGAGCTAATTATAAACTGAAAAATTTAATAAAAAATACCGAAAGAATTTGTGGTAAGAAATATATAGTTCGAAAGGAACTCACTCTACAAAACAACGTTTCGAAAGTTTACAGTTATCAATTTATAGTTTTATGTTTATTTAATCTTACGTTATTCGTCAAACCTAAAAAAAACAATAGTTAATCTAGATCTAATGAAGACTTGGGGTCACTATTTTACAGAGTGCTGATTAGTTGTTGACAGTCCTATAGTGTAGCTCTAGGTAACCGACATCTCTATATATGAAGAAAAGAAGGATCTTTCAGCAAGAAGCACACTTTTAAATAAAAGATTTCTCTCTCTCTCTTGTTAACCTACATATAGGAGATAGTCAGAATGTCTCGGGCTAGGTTTACCCTTAAGCGGCTTCCTATGTTATTGAATAAAACCTTGGTATAACCTGTATCGGATATTAAAAAAAGGATGTTTAACCAGAAAAGACATGTATTGTAATGTGATCATTGAAACTGGGTGTATACGGGGTGTGTTGTCGTATAACTATAATTTAAATTATCATTATCAAACACATTTCAACACAATACTCCATTATAAGAGTGAAATATGTACTTCTTTCTTCACAATGTTAAACTTTCACCGAAGTTTACAGTGTCAAGCTATTACCAACTTCATACTTATACATGTTCACAATGTTAAACTTTTACTAACTTCGTCTTATACCTTGACTGTAATAGGCACTATTCCTGTATTATAGAATAGAACGATTTGATTGGATTGTACTCCAGTGAATTCAGCCAATCACTTCCATTGACAGAAAGACTTGGGCCTATACATTAATCCACAATGTTTACAGTTGGATGTTCTACAACCATCTTGGTGAATTTGGTGATACAAACAAGGCTATTGCAGTCAAGGTATAAGACTTGGTTCGTTTTAACCTGAAATTGTGAGGATGTGGCAAATGCAGTCAAGGTATAAAACTAAGTTTGTAATAACCATTGTGAATATGATATACTTTATTACATGGATCTGATTCTTTTATTTAACACCTTTACATTCAAAGATCTGAATATTTATTTGCATACCTTCTTTTTCCAATCATTTCAAAATTTCTTTTGATGATAAAGGTTAGTGTGTCATTATTAACCCATTTGGTGCAGAAAAGTAAGAAGTAAAACTCTATAAATTTTATTCGTTAATGGTTCATGTAATCTTAAATGCAAACGCCGTTCAAACTAAAGTGAGAACGTTTCTCAAACCCATGAAATAATAATAATAATAATAATATGGAAATTCGTATCGCGCTCAAACTCAATTTTTACAAAGTCCCTGGTGCGCTTGCAAAATTTATACTTGATCTTCGGTTCCAAAGTATAACTAGAATAGATATGTGTTAAGCCTACGCTTGAATTCTTGAGGACATGATTATGAGAAATCGAGTTCCACAAACCAGATGAAGCAAATCTAAATGAACGTCTACACATTTGGAGATTCACTTTTGGTAAAACACCCATAATCATGATGAAATCACCCAGAAAATTCCTTATTCACTTTTAATCTATAACAATACACGTATCTCTCCCTAAATTCCTTAGTCCCTTGTCCCACTTCCTCAATAAACACTGTTTCAATAAGGTTTACTAGGGTCGGGTGTAAACCGGAGTTTTAATAACCGCTGGGCAGTATTCAGGAGTCACGTAGAGTAAATAGAAATCGTTATTAATCTACATGTCATTTCTTCGTTATTCTACCCTACTTATATTGATACTTATTATACAGGGGAATTCATTTTCATTCTCTAGTTAAAGGGCAGCTTGACTTTAAACTTTCTTTTTCAGTAAGGAGAAATCCGTTGACTTAGTTGATAGGGAACGTAAAATCCAGAAAGTGCTAAGATGCTTGGATGGACCAGCTGACAAACCAGATCCGCTTGAATCCTTCTCACATATTGTTTTTGTATAGAGCACTTTTTTACTTTCCACAGCGTTACGTGAATAATCAAGAAAATCACAATCTAGAAGTGTTATTAATTCTGTAAAAAAGATTATTCGCATGACTTGCAGACATTAAATATTCAGATTACTTTGTCATTAAAATTTAAATGTGGTCAACTCGGCTATTAACCAATCACAATAGAATTAGAATACCACGTGACCACCAACCGTGACGGTTTCATTTGCCAATTAAAGTAGCGGTAAGCCATTGTCCGAAATGTCAAACTTTAAAATCTCCCACCCATAAACATAATCACAACAAGAATTTTGTTTTCTTTCCGGATTATGACCTCAAGGTCAATGTGAAGGTGGTGGTCGTAAAAAAATCGATGTTTTATAACATTGTCCTGATAACTGATTTGATCTGATTGAAATAACCGAAAAGAAACAAAAATGAAATGAATGGAGTTTTACGTCCTATTCTTCTGCACCTTATAGGCTAATGAAGACAAGTGACGGCATGCAGTGTGTAATAGGGGAATTTGCTAGGACATCGGTATAGCCTACTCTTTTTGCTATTTCTTACCGTCGAGGGATCTATAACGCGCACAGCCTGTAGCTCACGGGCCTCGGTTTATATAAGAAAAGAAATAACCTGTTTTATAATCTTTACATGTTATTTAGAAGTAGATAGAACATTAAATTATATTTATTTTAATTATTTTTTATGCTTGATACTTTTCAAATATATATCTATAATAGTGGTTTTATTTATCTAAGGTTACTATATCTATTATTGTATAACTTGATAAAGATTGCTGTATGTGAATTGAAACGCTGGTTAAAGAGAAGTAGTATATCTATAATAGTGGTCTTATTTATCTAAAGTTACTATATCTATTATTGTATAACTTGATAAAGATTGCTGTATGTGAATTGAAACGCTGGTTAAATTAAAGAGAAGTAGTATATCTATAATAGTGGTCTTATTTATCTAAAGTTACTATATCTATTATTGTATAACTTGATAAAGATTGTTGTATGTGAATTGAAACGCTGGTTAAATAAAAGAGATGTAGTATATCTATAATAGTGGTTTTATTTATCTAAAGTTACTATATCTATTATTGTATAACTTGATAAAGATTGCTGTATGTGAATTGAACGCTGGTTAAATTAAAGAGAAGTAGTATATCTATAATAGTGGTTCTATTTTATCTAAAGTTACTATATCTATTATTGTATAACTTGATAAAGATTGCTGTATGTGAATTGAAACGCTGGTTAAATTAAAGAGAAGTAGTATATCTATAATAGTGGTCTTATTTATCTAAAGTTACTATATCTATTATTGTATTACTTGATAAAGATTGCTGTATGTGAATTGAAACGTTAATTAAAGAAGTAAAGGACAGAGTAGTATAATGATAGTGTAATATAAAAATGTTTTATAATTTAAGGGTATCTTGTATTGACTTAACTTTAAGATACTTCCGGAATATGTCACCCATTTATAACTCTACGAGTAACTGTTTATAAGATATATAGATGTAGCTTGTGCTTCTGTATCTACGAGTAACGTCACTTAGGTATGTCTAATGACTATTAAGCAAGTCACCAATATAGAATTATTAAATAATCAAACCAAACCAACAACTATCGTTCGAATAACAATCAACAAGAATAACCATGATCAGAACGAGTTTGGAAGATTGAAGAAGATCAAGTAACTCACGCCACACCATCCAGGGCCGAGTTTCACCGCCATGTCATTCGACCCGACCGGATTTCATGATCTATCAACAACCAAACCAACAACACAGAGTCATCCATATTGTTCAACCACCAACTACAATAACTACCACGCTCCTTAAATCCTTAATACGATACATGCGATCAAACTCGTTTAATAATGTGTCAAATATTATAGTCAGTTTTAAGTCAAATGATAGCAGGGTTCCCCGTTAACATACATTACACGTTTTTATAGATGTTAGGATTGTATTAAACATTGTCATAAAGAACATCGGAGTGTAAAATATATTACATAAACATTGAGATGGGACGAAACTCCAGGGATTCTTTTGATACCGTGAGACCAACCATGGTCTAGACGTATACGTTATGAAAGAGATTAGACAGTGTGATGGTGGTACTGGAATCATTGCACACTCTTAATTGCTTTACCTAACATCATGATTCCAGTAGGATGCAGTGAACTTAACTTAGAAAGAATGAGGATAACAACTTCACAAGTCCGCCGTGACAAGGATCCTTTCTACCAGCTGGTCCTTGCCAAACCTCTTGGTATTGATCTTTCCCTGATTATCCTTACCCATGTACAACTGGGTCGATTATATGTCGCAAAGACTCATGGTAACTTTTTAAAATTTTCATTATCGATATATGTTATAGAACAATGTTATAACAGCCCACTGATCTTGACCATCGTGTTGTTGGAATGTAGGTCGAGAAATTATTTCGGTTTTATTCCCTACTATTCTAGCAGGTGAAATAATTAAGCAGGAAATACTGTCTGTTATATAGTAACCCTTACTTAAAAATAACATTAAAAACATATTATCTATACACTTGGGCTACAATAGATACCTGCAGCTCGCTATTCAAACCTTAGGTATCAACTTAGTTTTAAACCTGGAACATGATACTGGATATTAATTGATGATATATACCACGTCGAATAAGTGATATTAACTATAGTAACCATCATTAGCTTTATATAGATTTATACTGAATTAAAGCCTATCCTATCAATCAGTATAAAGGGTGTAACTATGGAACCACTTGTCTGTGATATCAGCTTCCGCTGGAAGCGCACGTTAACCTAGTCCGTTTTAAAAGTAAGCTGGAAGCGAACATTAACTTTCATCGACTAACAACTACCATGCTTGTGATATCATCATCCACTAGAAGCGAACATTAACTTGTCATCGACTAACAACTACCATGCTTGTGATATCAGCATCTACTAGAAGCGAACATTAACTTGTCATCTACAAACAACTACCTAGTCTGTGTTAACAGCATCAACTGGAAGCGAACATTAAACTGTCATCTACCAACAACTACCTAGTCTGTTTTAACAGTAAGCTGGAAGCGAACATTAACTTGTCATCTACTAACAACTACCATGCTTGTGATATCAGCATCTACTAGAAGCGAACATTAACTTGTCATCTACCAACAACTACCTAGTCTGTTTTAACAGTAAGCTGGAAGCGAACGTTAACTTGGCATCTACTAACAACTACCTAGTCTGTGATATCAGCATCCACTGGAAGCGAACATTAACTTGTCATCTACCATCAACTATCTATGTCTGTGATAACAGCATCTACTAGAAGCCAATGTTAACTTGTCATCTACCAATATCTACCTAGTTCGCGTCATCAGCATCCACTGGAAGCGGACGTTAACTTGCCATCTACCAACCAAATGAATCACATGGTCTATGATGAAGATTCATCAGCGCTCTGTTATAAAGTAAGGCGATTTATGGAGGCCATTGTTACACCTCCCCCCCCCCCCCCCTCAAACTATGAAAGGGGTTCGTTTGAAGTAAAAATTAGGCAATCTAAATGCATACATTCATGTTAGGAGCATTTTAAATCCGCAGGCTTCTGGGGGTCTCGGGCACTACGGGTCTTGCTCCTCATGTTTGGCCTCCTGTCATACATTTCCTAGAAACGTAACAAATTCTAGCTTGGTTTTGGTAGTTTTATTGCGTTTCTCCCAGTGCACTTCTTATGTTATTCAACCATTCACAAAAATACCCCACAAAGAACCCATTGAGGTGGTAAATACGTGTTTTCAATCCGGGGTCAAAACTCAAATTCTTCTACAGGTTTTTATTTTAAAAAGGCTCTATTGAAATAGACTGAAAAAATATGCTAATCTCAGTCTATAAAAACGCTTTACTGCTTTTTTAAAACGTAATTAAATAGTAAGTTTGATTTAACTGTACTAGCCAATCGTGCTGAGATGAGAGGGTGGGCGAGAGGGTAAAATTTGACAATTGAACATATTTAGACAACCGATTAATTTCATCACTGCAACTCACGCCATATTCCCTTGCCCCTCCGGAGACATTAATTACCCTCCGTACAAAGTCTGACTATGGTCAGGGTTTACGTTATTATTGTTTGTGCCTATAATTCAAATCGGACCAAAATGAGCATAGATAATATAATATTTGACCTATCGAATACCATAACATTTAATACATATTTGATAAAGCGCCTCGGGGCTGATCTTGTCGAGAATGTTAAACTATTGTTTTAATATCATCTTACACTTGATCAGATCTATAAACCAATTGGTTCTGATGACCGACAAAAAATAGAACCACATAACTTTATTTCACAAGGATTGTAGCTGTGTTATACGTGGATTGGCCAAGACTCTCTAATATTGATGTGGAATAATATACAACGAAGGTATATTTGAGATCAATAGACTTCCACACGACGATCGAGATTAGAATCCATCGCCACTATGTATTCGACGTTACCATAAAACTGATTTTACAAAAATAAACAACGTTCAACCGTGCTATAGACACCATATTCTCTTACATCATCAATGACTGAGCAATTGAACTTCAAAGCAATTAAAATACCGTGCTCGGGTAATATTTAAGTACGGCAAAAGTCAGCATCGTTAGACTAGAAGATTTTTTAAATTTGCAAGATGTTGCTATATAAATGAAGGAATGCAAGCTACGCCCAGCACAAAACAGAATTCACTTGTATCAATAACAGGAACATTCCATATTTTGTCTGAGACTACACTTATATATAGGTATAAGACGAACGTAATAGTAGCTTGACATTGTGATGATGTGATACAAGAATAGTGGATATTGCAGTCAACGTATAAGGGTGAATTTAGATAGAGCTTATAGATATGAAACATGAATAGTGGCTATTTTAGTCAAGGTATAAAACGAGGTAAAAGCTAAACATTGTGAAGATCCAGTAACTCCAATAACAATCTTCTAAATATCAAGCTTCTACAAACTCTATCCAATGCCATGACATCATGTTGCACTATTCTTGTACAATGAAAGTTAGTGAATGCATCATTTTGCTTCAGAATGTACGAAGTTAAAAAATGTCTGTGCTCATCGATGCAGGGAAGATTTTTAGCAAGGTATTGTTAATGACGATCGCCTGTGATGTGACCCTAATCTGTACAGTGACCAGTTATATCATAGGTATCTTTAATCAGATCTCGGTAGTTGTAAAATATCACAGGATATTTACATAATTTACAGCTTGTGATATTATAAATATCTTCACATCATGTCGCCATAGCCAGTGGGCTGTAACATGAGATGATAAACATATAACTGATTTATATTTTGGTAGGGTTTGACTTTGGACGAGATGGTAGAAAGGTTCCTTAAGTAAAGGTAACTTAAGTTGTGACCAAGGTCTGGCTGGTTGACAGGGTCCTTGGAACTTAAGTTGTGACCAAGGTCCAGCTGGTAGAAAGGGTCCTTGGAACCTAAGTTGTGGCCAAGGTCCAGCTGGTAGAAAGGCCTTGGAACCTAAGTTGTGGCCAAGGTCCAGCTGGTAGAAAGGGTCCTTGGAACTTAAGTTGTGACCAAGGTCCAGCTGGTTGACAGGGTCCTTGGAACTTAAGTTATGACCAAGGTCCAGATGGTAGAAAGGGTCCTTGGAACTTAAGTTGTGACCAAGGTCCAGCTGGTAGAAAGGGTCCTTGGAACTTAAGTTGTGGCCCAGGTCCAGCTGGTAGAAAGGATCTTTGGAACCTAAGTTGTGGCCAAGGTCCAGCTGGTAGAAAGGATCTTTGGAACCTAAGTTGTGGCCAAGGTCCAGCTGGTAGAAAGGGTCCTTGGAACTTAAGTTGTGACCAAGGTCCAGCTGGTAGAAAGGGTCCTTGGAACTTAAGTTGTGGCCAAGGTCCAGCTGGTAGAAAGGATCTTTGTAACCTAAGTTGTAATAATCAATAAATCATTAACAACGAGTTAGGCTAAAAAGACAAATGGACTCAGAGCTACTCGAGAATCAATTTATTACCTTTAACGACTTGACGCTACCTACTAATAGTTTAACAGCAAACGAATCAGAAACACCTCGATTGTTCTTCTGTGATATTTCGGGGAAGTCTTTTACATATTTTGTGTAATTTATGGTAATCATAATTTTAAATTATACGTGACTAACATGTATAAGTTTACAAATATATCTGTAAACGTCAAAAATATATTACACACATATATATATCAGTCACAGTTTTAAAAAATTCTTCATTCTTATTTATAATTAAACTAGTGGGGCATATCGAGTTCACATGCTATTATAAATACTGTTCTTTTAGATACAGAACTTTCATTTGATAGTTACAAATTCAAACAGAAGGTTAACGCCTTAATGCTAAGGACATGTCCCTCACTTCTCATCCCTCTTTATCCTAAATAGTCATAGAACAGTAAATCATCCTGATATAAACAAGCCCCCCCCCCTCCACAAATGTCGTAATGTTGAGTTTAAAATTCAATAGGGCAATGATGTCGTGGAATTATGTTTACGCAGCCCAAAACTTCAGGTAAAGCGAGGGATCGCCTCCCTTAAAAAAGTTTGACAACTGACCTATTTCATTACTGCATTTTAAACCAATACTCCACTGCTCTTGTGATATGTCATCCCCTCCCCAGCCCCCCTTTCACTCTTAACCGCAACAATCCAATCTGGATATAAGCATCTGCTTTTCCTTTTTACCAGTCTGAGTACACAATCCCTGAATACAACACTGGGAGCAGGCCCTATAGTAAACATGATGGACAATATTGCACACCCCAAAGACTACCATAAGTATCAATAAGAAAGTTTCAACGGGAAAATTATTGAAAAGATTAAAAAAAAACTTTTTTCTTACCAGTGTCTGAGTGTAAACTTGTAGTGTGTTAATCACTAACACCATATATAAAAATAAACTTTTCATTTTAATCATAACATAATCCACACTCGAGTTGTATCACAAATTATCACAATAAATCAAACAATATTACACTATTTTAATATTTTGAGGGTCTATGATACACTACCCCTCGGTCCTACTGTCCACACTGTTGTTGTTAATAGCGAGATCAGGGTAAGGTTTGATATATACAGGGATTTAAGTCCGTTCTACTTCACTGACCCGGGAGTCGCCCAATTTCGGCTATATTCGGCTTATTTAAAAACCTGCTCTAACTACCTTCATTGAGTAGAAAAGCGTCCACGCCTTGTCGTGAAAATATTTGAGCCTTGCCCTTTTTCTATTCTTCTTCTCGTCTTTCATAATACGACAACATTATGAACTATTGCAAGGTTTTCCCTCGATTTTAGAATTTAACCGATTGAAACCTTTTTATTTTAAAATAAACTGATGTACACAGCTGTTGATTCTAAATTGTGTGTTTATGAATCATGACAGTTAATAAAGTAGTCATATTTTAATTATTAGCTATGTGGACTCTTGAAAGATGCCGAGTTGACAACCTAAATATCAAATAAATTATTAGCTATGTGGACTCTCTGAAAGGAAGCCGAGTTGACAAACCTAAATATCAAATAAACATTATAAGCTATGTGGACTCTCTGAAAGGGATGCCGAGTTGACAATCCTAAATATCAAATAAACATTATTAGCTGTGTGGACTCTCTGAAAGGGATGCCGAGTTGACAAACTAAATATCAAATAAACATTATTAGCTATGTGGACTCTCTGAAAGGGATGCCGAGTTGACAAACCTAAATACCAAATAAACATTATTAGCTATGTGGACTCTCTGAAAGGGATGCCGAGTTGATAAACCTAAATACCAAATAAACATTATTAGCTATGTGGACTCTCTGAAAGGGATGCCGAGTTGATAAACCTAAATACCAAATAAACATTATTAGCTATGTGGACTCTCTGAAAGGGATGTCGAGTTGATAAACCTAAATACCAAATAAACATTATTAGCTATGTGGATACTCGGAAAGGGATGTAGAGGATTAGCTGAATTAAAATTTCAAAACGGATAGAAACAAAATAAAAACGATATTTCCATCAGGAAATGAAGCTTGTGACGTCACAAAATCAAAGTTTCAAATTTAAAATCTAACGACTTCAAGATAATAGATAGAGTCAGAGTAAGCCATAATCTTAACAATAATATATTCTCTATTCAAACGGATTAGTCGTAATCAGCAACCATTGTTAATTAGGGATCTCTTCTCTTGTTGAAACCTGTTGAAATCAATCAGTCACTAATTCTTAATTCTTTTGAAAGGTTGCTAGGGGTGGGGACGAGAGGGAAATGGGATTCCTAGTTCCCCCACCTCCTCAATGCCCAACTAGATTCTCGGATTCACGGAATTCAGGCTATAGCTTTGATTACTAAATATAGAGTAAAATCCAGGTTCCAAAAACAATATTTGGCGATTAAACCCATCTTCACAATTGGCTATAAGAGTATAAATTAAAAGCCGTAGGTCGTAAACCTTTGAATATGCGAAGATGTATATAAGTATGAAGGTCGTAATGAGTTGATATTGTGAATACTAGAATACCTGGTGCCAACCTACGAAAGAGTATTCCAACATGAGTTTCAGAGAGTCCACATACCTACATACAGCGAATAGTTAGTCTCATATGAATGTTAGCGCACCTGTTCACCGCCATGTTTTATCATCTCCATTATATGAACATACACAAGAACTATTATCACTAGTAGAATATTCTCGAAGCTTTAAACAGGATCAAAATAAAACACTACGTTACTCCAATTAAAGAAACAACTTTCACAGTTCTTGGTCAAATATATGATGACCTGTAAGACAACATTAACGGGTTGAGCTCAATTTATACAGATCCATTTTTGAAGCTAACAGCAGCACTCAAAGACAATTCCAACAGACATAACTGTTTTTTTTGGGTTTTTTTTAGAAAAAATATTATTCCTAAACGATAAACAAATTATGCAGTTTCTTCTTTAAAGCTTGTAGCAGCCCTCTACCAAACTCCTTCTACCAAACTCCTTCTACCAAACTCCTTCTACCAAACTCCTTCTACCAAACTCCTTCTACCAAACTCCTTCTACCAAAATTAGATCCATATTTATAGACAAATGAATGAGAAACGTGGAGATCTGGAATTTAATCGAGGTTCGTCCCAAGTCCATATGAATCCTGAGGGACTCTAGGATGCCCTCTTCCGAAGCTAGCAGCGGGTCGTTCGGCCCTCAGAGCCAATTCTTCTACCGAAGTTACGGATCCATTTTGCCGGCTTCCCTTACCTAAGTTGTTCTATCGACCCGAGGCTGCGAACCTTGGAGACATGCGGCGGATTGAGGTACGTCCCTCTATGATAATCCTTCTGTCCAGATAATTGAACGGGTGTGACTTTCCTGCAGTATAATATTGATAATCTCTAGTATAAAACAGTGAATAAATGGTGGTTATTGAGAATAATCGATATGTAAAATCAATCAATGTAATCAATAATATCAATCATTATAGTGTTATAATTATAAAGAATTACTTCGTGTAACAAACTATGCATAAACAATTTTAGCAAAGTGAGCTCTCTGGAAGATATTTCGAGTTCGATTTTTTTATTTATGTTTTTTTTTTGGTAAAAAAATCGAACTCGAAATATCTTCCAGAGAGCTCACTTTGCTAAAATTGTTTGGTATAAAAAAAAATAACATTAAGTCAATACTCTGAAAGATATTTCGAGTTGACAAACCAAATTACAAAAAAAAAAAGATTAGATTTGCAGAATTCCTGAAAGGGACGTCGAGTTGAATAACATATAAAATATAAAATGTAAAAACATATAATAAGTAAACAACATAATAATGACTGAAATAAATTCAAACTGTCCGAGATAGATGAAAAACAACATGTTAGCAATGTGGACTCTCTGTGAACCCCAATACTGATTCTCAGTCACAGAAAGGAATCAGGTGTTCCGGATGTCGCATTACCCATCACAGTTGATATTTATAATATAAAAACAACCCGCTTGAGAAAAAGCACACCCTTAAATACCTAAGCATAAAGGGTGTCAAAAAGAATCAACCTCGTCTAAAGGCTCTTTGACTTTAAACTACCAACGCGTAGTAACGCGTATACATTTCAAACACACCTATGTCAAATATACGTCAAATGAGTTATTTGTAGGCTCCATTTCCTCCTAGAATCAGGGTTATTTCCCCTTGTATTAGTTCAAAACCACACCACAGTAACGAATAGACAAATCGGTGTTTCTGCCACAACCTTATTTTGTTACAAATTTTAAAAAAAAAGGGTTTGTTTTTAATTGTATATGTGAATCGGGGACACTGATAGCATCATTTTACCCCAAATTATCCCCTTTTGCAATTATTCGTTTGTGATTGCTGAATTTCGTGATTTAACATGGAATCGGAATGCAAATGAATTACTGGACTAAGTCCATATTCTTCTATCTGGCACTGACGACTACACGCTGTGCAGTGGTCAATGAGACAATGTGTGCCATTACACCGTGCCATTAGCTCCAATTCTTTGGATGTGCCATGCATAGAGATTGGCTTGAACAGTGACTGATAACTTCGTTTTATATCATTCGCTAAATACTGAACAACTAACTGTTGGTATAAATACTACAATAAATTCCTTTCATCTCGTTTAATTCTTGTATAATAAATAAATAAAATGCTCCAAATATAAGGCACCATAAAACAAAATATAATTTAAAGGCACAATTTACAAATGAAATGAGTGGAGTTTTACATCCTGCTATTCTGCAACTTAGTAGGCTAATTAAGACGGGCAACATTAGGCAGTGTGCAATGAGAGAAATTTCCCCAGGGCAGCGGTATTACCCTACTGTTTTTGTGATAGCATTAGAAGTAGCAAAACATAGAAACACCACACCACTGTCAATACAATAGGTAGCTATCACCTCTAACACTGGAATTTACAAATTTTTTCTTTAGGATAGTTTTTCCACACTTACACATCCTCCCTCACCCTCCAACACTCACATAACCCCCACCCACAGGCGCACATATAGTATATATCACAGAATAATGTTCTTTCATAAAAACCATTGAAGTAATACTGTTAATTCTGTTAGATTTTGGCTGACGGAAGGCGTCCGACACACGCCCACAATTGGTTGTTCACGAGGAATCATATAAGAATACCGTAGGTTTGTTTTTATCTCGCTTTGTAATTAGGATACAATTAATTAAATGGTTTAAGACTAGTTAATTTACTCTGATAATCAGCCTTGTAATATTAAAGAGATAAGAGGTACTAGAATGAACATAAAATATGACCAATTTGGTCAATAAGAGTATATATTCATCAGTAAATATACCTGCTCCCATAAATAACATAAAAAAATAAATATATATCCAAACAAAATAAAGAAATTATCCATAAAGATGCATTTGATTATCGAAATACGCTTGATAAATTGATTAAGCGTTTTTCAAAAATGACTAAGTTTTGTCAGTTTTCAAGATTTTTAGAGATCTTGTTAATTTATGACATAAGGTAAATTCACTGATGAATATATACTCATATTGACCATTCTTGAGAACTATAATTTTATGTTCATGCTAAGACCTATTATACCTTTGACCACACAAAAAGGTCTCTGTTTAGAGAAACTGTGTTTAGCAAGCTATTGATAGGCACTATACATATAACAATGTTGCACCCTGTTGGATATTCAGTAGACTCAATTACAGACAATAATACTAGTGGTCTGATTCACCCTTATCATAATTAAGAGTTATTCCCCTTGAGAAAAAGATCACTTCGCTTGACAATGTTCGATGTATTGACATTGTATCGTTATCAGTATTAAAACTTATAGAACTATCACAACACTATAGAACGCAATCAAGATATTATGAGTACCGAACACACCCAGAACAGAATTGAAAGATACAATAAAACGTCTAGGATTATTTTGACACTTAAAGGGATAATAAGTCTTAAAATGAACATAAAATTTGAAAATTTTAAACTTGCTCAAAAAGAGCTCTATTCATCGGTAAATATACCTGCTATAAATAAAATAAAAAATATATTGATTAAGCGTTTTTAAAAAATGACTTAGTTTTGTGAATTTTCCAGATTTTAAGGGGTTCTTTTACTTTATGACACCAGGTAAGTTCACTGATGAATATAAACTCATATTGACCTTTTTTCTGAACTAGAATTTTATGTTCATGCTAAAATGCAGTATCCCTTTAACGTTTACTTTTCATCAACAAGTGGCTATAGAGAAGTTGTTTTTAGTTGGTTTTGTTGTAAAGGCACATAGTATAAAAGTAACCATTTGTGCAACACTTTTATCACTTTTTGCTTTTAACTTAATCACTTTAAAGAACATAACAAGGTGTGTGCTTTGACTCAAATAATCAAAGAATCCAACAAGCACTCTGTTCATGTTGAAGTCATTGGTGTTGTGTTCTTGTGGTTCAATTACAATTATAAGGCACGACCTGTTTCTCCGATCCATCAATTCGCTCTTAATCAAATCGTATATATATATTATATAGGCACAATGGAATCATCTCGTTGTTTACAGTACTTCTTTGTCAATAAATTATCCATCGTTTGTGTAAACACTGTAACATTTATAGCTTAGTAAAGAGCACTCTCTATGAATGGCAAATCCAAAGAATTGAAGATAATGGCACGGTGTAATGGCACACATTGTCTCATTGACAACTGCACAACGTGTGATTGTCAATAGCCAAAACTGGAGAAGCAATGTCTGATGTAAAATTGCACGAAGTTCATTTAATCCGATGTAAAGCAAAAATATTGCAACTTTCAATTTCCTTCCATTTTTTGCCTTTTCATAAGTTTGTAGTTTTTACTCTAAACACCATTCGGAACAGAACAAGGACGTTAATTTCATTTGATCAATTTCGCTAGCTCGCTTCTTTCCACAAATATTTATCATTGTTCAATAACACAGAGAGGTCTTCATTATATTTTTTATAAAACGAGTTTAAAATTGTTCTTGTCTTGTCCTTCATTGGTCCAATGGATTTTTTCTTGGAAGATTGATCGAAGGCTCGTTTTCTATTGGCAATCTTGTCCATCTCTTCATCAGATGGTAATTCTGGAAAAACAGAGACAAAGATACAATTATTGCGCTAAATAACTCCATGTACCTAACCATACATTTCTTGTCGTCAAATTCTATAGACTGCATTTTAATCTTATTTACTTTTTTCATTCAGTCGACCGGCAAAATTCTCAAATGTTGTTTTCTGTAATTTCGACATTCTTTCCAAGTGAAGACAATTTAAATAAAAGTTTTTTTAAGAAATGAAAAGTCTAAAATTTTTGAGATATTCAGTCGTCACTCATGATTGAAGTCTGAAACTTTTTTAATAGATGTGACGTTAGTGATATGTTTTCGTTCAACTCCACTTCCGATGCATTACTGACAAAATTTTCAAAGATTTAGAAATAGAAGGAAAGTAAGAAATACGTACTTAAATTCAAAAACTGGAAGGCATAAAGTACATGTTGTTTGATATTTTTGGAATAATCTTCATTCCGTAGAATCAAAAACTGACTTCTATCAAAAACTTTCAACCATTCTTTTAAAAAGACACTATACATCCCCACAAATATTCGCACCTGAAATACAAGAGTTGGTGATAAGGTTATATAAAGTTATTTAAAAGTCAATTTAAGGAACTGCGTCTTAGAATGAACTTAGAATTTAAAAAAAATTAAAGTTGGCCAATAAGAGCATATATTCATCAGTCGATATAACTGAAACCATAAATAACATAACAGAAACCTTTTATAATCTGAGAAATCTAAAAAAAAACTTATCTATAAAAATGATATTGATTATTAAAAACGTTTCATAAATTGATCAAGCGTTTTCCTATACAAACTTAGTTTTATAATTTTTCTTTCCAGATTTTAAGTGATTCTGTAACTTTATGATACCAGGTAAGTTTACTGATGAATATATACTCATATTGACCATTCTTGAGAACTTATCACTCTTCATTTTCATGTGTTTTCAAAGCATTAAAGAATTCAGATTTTTGTGTCAGACCCTCGAACCCGAGATCATGTAGAAACTGAACGTAAATATCGGTTCACTTACAGGAATATCCTTATGTAGCTGTTTATCGTAAAGACAAGACTTCATTGATCGAGTCACTTGACAATCTTCAAACATCTTGATAGATTGTACAACCCCGTGATGGAAGTTCTCCGAGGAGATGTTATGTTCTCGGCGAAATAAATCTAAGAATATGTAGTCTGAGTACAGTCTGAAATTAAAATTATAAATATAATCATATCTTCAGCAGAATAAATTAGAGTTTTACGCCCTGTTTCGAAACGGTTTACTCTGTTTTGACTTAAATTGTTTCCTGTTTTGCCAATGGTCCATTTTGACTTAAATGGTTTCCGTTTTGACAATGGTCCATTTTGACTTAATAGCTTCCGTTCTGCCAATGGTCCATTTTGACTTAAATTGTTTCCTGTTTTGCCAATGGTCCATTTTGACTTAAATGGTTTCCGTTTTGCCTACGGTCCCTTTTGACTGAAATAGTTTCCGTTTTGCCAATGGTCCATATTGACTACACTTGTAATGTCAATTTGCCAATGTTCCATTTTGACTTAAATTGTTTCCGTTTTGCCAATGGTCCATTTTGACTGCACTTGTTACGTTATTTTTGCCACTGGTCCGTTATTAATTCTAACCCATTTCAAGAGCTTGTTGGTCTGCTTCTCTGGGACAAATCTTCAAATCTCCAATGAACCATTTCATGTATATGTCGTTCCTATTTCGAGATGTATTTCACTGACGATGGGTTCAAAGATTACACCCCGATAGATGAATTAAATCCTTACCGTTCAGTTGGGTTCCTAAATATTAAAATGAACAATGTTTTAGGTGCTATATGGTTGATAACGTGTGGTGTGAGCAGGGCTTCGTCGGCTGTTTTTCCTTGATTTTGAGGCATTCTGTCCCAGCCGGTAAAATCCCAAAATGTGGTGGGACTTCCTTCACCTATAATGATGAAAAAGATTAAAAATAAGGGTTGAATGAAGTAGGTGCTCCCTCCCCAGAGAAACCCCAAAGCCATACAAAAAAAGAGAGCATTTGTTATATAACAAAACTTTTTCATACTAATAAAGTTTTTCGAGGAGATAACTCTGTCTTACTCATGGACCCAGTCGTCTTTGGTTACAGAATTTTACTAAATTTTAGAAAGATGCTTCATAAAACGCTTATTTTTAGTTTTAAGGCAAGATAAGAATAATATTCTCCCGAAAGCACAGCACTGGTCGAGGTCATGAAGAAAGAAACATAACAACCAGCCCCGTCGCTAGGACTGTATCTGTACTGGGGCCTTATTTATTGTCCTGTCTCTCCCTCCCCTCCTCCCCCAAGGATATTCTGAAAACTAGAAGCCTAGAGAACGTATTTCTGACAAAAAGGCGCAAAAATCCGATCCAAAATGTTCATCTTTGTTTTTTCTTTTTTCTTTTTGGAAATTAATCAATTTGATAATGGGGCTAAATACAACGTGTTTGAAATGTAAGAAGTGTAGAATGGTGTAAATTAATGCTATCACTTTCCCCTTAACATATTAAAATTCAGAAAATCTCTTTACGGTACTTTTACGGTTGATAAGATTTATATTAAAAGTTATATACCATGTCTAGCTTGTTAGTACCCGCTGTTAGTTACCTACAATCGATTTCTCCAATAATAGTTAGCCAGAACACATGTTACAATAGTTCATATAGAACAGTCTTATTTCAAATTTATTCTAAATATCATAAGTTATATGGACACCTTGAAACGTTTGTCGATTTGAGATCGCGATCAGTGAGTCTTGTTTAATAAAGACTATAATACTTAATTAACTTCGATATCAATTTGGCAATCAGACATACCACGGTAACATTATCGACTATGTGGACTCCCTGAAAAGCAACTGACACAATCATGGTACACAGATCCCAAAGTATGTCTTATGAAGTACAGGTAAATAATTAGTTTAAAGGTATATTTCGAAGTAAGATCGGGTTGACAGATCTACATTCTAGTGGCCAAACTAAATGAGTTGGGGTGGGGCTTCTCTTTGGAGAAATTTTCTAACAAATCTCTTCGCCATTTTTATCTGGAACTCGTGGACTCGGACTAAGGGTTAAATGATAGTTTGATCAACGGTTCCATTAAGTTAGCCTATCTGTTAGAAAATCGACAAAGAAAATAATGTTTCTTGGGAGTCCACATGGATAATTTTATCTATAGCATTTTCCTTAAATATACATGTAACATGGGTTAGATACAACAAGAAACACAAGGGAACTTTATAATAACAAAATACACAACGTTTCAACACAATCATGTGCTTTGTTATTAAAGAATCTTAAAACGTTAAATTATTTAATTTTCCAGCCACCCTTTGTATTGTTATACGACCATTTCCGCCATAGGTTAACAGTTTATCCATTAAATATTGATACTGCCTTAGTGCTTTTTGTTATATCTGCTCTCTGATTCTGAAACTTCGAGTCTTAATCATTAAAAGTTTACCTGTAATTAAGGGGTGGTAGTCATCTTCCATTCCTGATAAATCAACTGTAGCTTCAATCTGTCCAGCAGCTCGGTCAAATACCCTCAGGTACTTCTCAAACGACCAGGGTTGGCGGTCATCTGCCCATACATCAAAACCTGGATATACAAATAACACATTTACTAGTACCGTCACCAGATCAATCCTCATCGAGGTTCTTTAAAACTGCAAGTTAATAAGTACACATACTGTCAATTCTAACATCTTGACAGAACGGTGGAAAAACAGAACAAGCACCTCGCCTCATAAATGAAATGGGACAAAAATTGGTTCGAACTTACCGAATCTTCGCCAAGACCACCAATGAGTCTCTTTTCCGCCAATTCCGTCGTTAGGCAATAATTCTGGGTGATGTTTAATCCTAGCCCACAGATCAGTTGTCCCACATTTATCTACCCCCAGGAGATGGAAATACGGCAAACAGCGCACCCTGATGGAATTACCAGTCGCTGCCTTCCAGCAGGGGTTCTTATAGCCAGGAAGGTATTTTGGCTTCTCCTGAAAAAAAAAATCTTTCATTGAATTGTCGCCATGGGCTGAATGTTAGACAGGATCATGTCCTTATGTGTTAGACCTGATTCTGACACATGTAAAATAAAGAGTCTATGTTTGTCTCTATGGACTGAATGTTAGACAAGACCATGTCCTTGTGTATTGGACTTAATTCTGACCCATGTATAATAAAGAGTCTATGTTTGTCTCTATGTTTTGGACCTAATACTGACAAGAAGTCAAACACTGTACTAAAAAGAGTGGATTTCTTTTCTTGAATATTGAATTTTTCCTTTCGTGATATTCCTGTTGGTTGCCTCCCTTGTAGAATCTGATACAATTATTATACATCTCCTGTTCTGGGTAAACTTTTATTTATTCGTTCGTTCGACCCCTGGTCGGCTTCGTGAAAATGGATCATGAGGATCATGTACAATGGGGTGAAATTTGCCAGGAAAAATAATATTAATCAGTCAGTTTCTGCAATATCACAGAAAATAAATGTTTGGTCAATTAAACTTGTTCTTTCTCTTCGCAATGAGTGACGTCTTCGGGCATTTATTAGAATCGGAAGAACCACAGACGTCTGATTGAAAAACTGAATAATGCAAATTAAAATAAATGTTCGAGATACACATACAAAATTTAGAAAACCTCTCGACCATTTCTTTAACTTACCATGTTTAACATGTCGCTAAATCGACTGAAATCAATGTGTTTAGACCGGAAGAGCAACTTTGTATCATTTTGTTTCACATTGTTGTCTGCATTGTTGACCTCCCGTGTTAGATCACTAATCGTCGAACCTTTGTCCACCATTTTAGAACCCTTGGGGTTGTTTAGATCTTGTATCCGTCGTTCTCTTTCCTCGCTCAACCTTCCAAAATCATCATAAACATTCATACGTTCGATTACCTCCCTTTGTGAAAGCTGGTGCTGGTCCTCTGACACGTGAGACAGTAGGTATATTAATATTAGACTCAGTGTTGCTAGAACCAATGGTATCCTTCTCAATCGGAATCTTGTTAATCGCAGCATGTCGGCACCGGTCAATGTGAAAGTTTGCCAAACTGAAATAAACAAAAATAGGATATCTTAGAAACAGTGTTAGAAGTTAAGACACTAGGATATCATAGAAACAGTGTTAGAAGTTAAGACACTAGGATATCCTAGAAACAGAGTTAGAAGTTAAGACACTAGGATATCATAGAAACAGTGTTAGAAGTTAAGACACTAGGATATCCTAGAAACAGAGTTAGAAGTTAAGACACTAGGATATCCTAGAAACAGTGTTAGAAGTTAAGACACTAGGATATCATAGAAACAGTGTTAGAAGTTAAGACACTAGGATATCCTAGAAACAGTGTTAGAAGTTAAGACACTAGGATATCCTAGAAACAGTGTTAGAAGTTAAGACACTAGGATATCCTAGAAACAGTGTTAGAAGTTAAGACACTAGGATATCCTAGAAATAGTGTTAGATGTTAAGACCCTAGGATATCCTAGAAACAGTGTTAGAAGTTAAGACACTAGGATATCCTAGAAACAGAGTTAGAAGTTAAGACACTAGGATATCCTAGAAACAGAGTTAGAAGTTAAGACACTAGGATATCCTAGAAACAGAGTTAGAAGTTAAGACACTAGGATATCATAGAAACAGAGTTAGAAGTTAAGACACTAGGATATCCTAGAAACAGAGTTAGAAGTTAAGACACTAGGATATCCTAGAAACAGTGTTAGAAGTTAAGACACTAGGATATCCTAGAAACAGAGTTAGAAGTTAAGACACTAGGATATCCTAGAAACAGTGTTAGACGTTAAGACACTAGGATATCATAGAAACAGAGTTAGAAGTTAAGACACTAGGATATCCTAGAAACAGTGTTAGAAGTTAAGACACTAGGATATCCTAGAAACAGTGTTAGAAGTTAAGACACTAGGATATCTAGAAACAGTGTTAGAGTTAAGACACTAGGATATCCTAGAAACAGAGTTAGAAGTTAAGACACTAGGATATCCTAGAAACAGAGTTAGAAGTTAAGACACTAGGATATCATAGAAACAGTGTTAGACGTTAAGACCATAGGATATCCTAGAAACAGTGTTAGAAGTTAAGACACTAGGATATCCTAGAAACAGTGTTAGAAGTTAAGACACTAGGATATCCTAGAAACAGTGTTAGAAGTTAAGACACTAGGATATCCTAGAAACAGTGTTAGAAGTTAAGACACTAGGATATCCTAGAAACAGTGTAGAAGTTAAGACACTAGGATATCCTAGAAACAGTGTTAGAAGTTAAGACACTAGGATATCCTAGAAACAGTGTTAGAAGTTAAGACACTAGGATATCCTAGAAACAGTGTTAGAAGTTAAGACACTAGGATATCCTAGAAACAGTGTTAGAAGTTAAGACACTAGGATATCCTAGAAACAGTGTTAGAAGTTAAGACACTAGGATATCTTAGAAACAGAGTTAGAAGTTAAGACACTAGGATATCCTAGAAACAGTGTTAGAAGTTAAGACACTAGGATATCTTAGAAACAGTGTTAGAAGTTAAGACACTAGGATATCCTAGAAACAGTGTTAGAAGTTAAGACACTAGGATATCCTAGAAACAGTGTTAGAGTTAAGACACTAGGATATCCTAGAAACAGTGTTAGAAGTTAAGACACTAGGATATCCTAGAAACAGTGTTAGAAGTTAAGACACTAGGATATCCTAGAAACAGTGTTAGAAGTTAAGACACTAGGATATCTAGAAACAGTGTTAGAAGTTAAGACCACTTCAGAAACATACTAACATTATTGAAACAGAGTTAGAAGTTAAGACACTAGGACATCCTAGAAACAGAGTAAGAAGTTAAGACACTAGGATATCTTAGAAACAGAGTAGAAGTTAAGACACTAGGATATCCTAGAAACAGTGTTAGAAGTTAAGACACTAGGATATCCTAGAAACAGTGTTAGAAGTTAAGACACTAGGATATCTAGAACATTTTAGAAGTTAAATAACCTACTGATAGCTATTATTGAAAAGTTAGAAGTTAAGACACTAGGATATCCTAGAAACAGAGTTAGAAGTTAAGACACTAGGATATCCTAGAAACATATTCATTAACTGTTGTGCAAATAACCACTTCGTATCTATTATTGTATAACTTGATAAAGATTGTTGTATGTGAATTGAAACCTTGCTTAAAATAAAGAGAAGTAGTATATCTATAATAGTGGTCTTATTTATCTAAAGTTACTATATCTATTATTGTATTACTTGATAAAGATTCCTGTATGTGAATCGAAACTTTGCTAAAAATAAGTAGTAATGTTCCTGATTTAATTAATAATTATTGTTCTTTTCCCAACTTTCTATTTGTTTTATTTATTTTACATACAAAGGTTAGTAATATATAAATAAATGTTGTATAAGATGTTATTATACTTTTTAAGACATCTAGAAGTATTACTGTACATCAGAACTTTAGATATAATTAGAAGATAAACGACTTTTTGTTTTAGATTTAGAGGGGGTTTATTCGATATTTAACCATGCTTGAATCTTTAGATCCCGAGACCGTTTGCATTCGAGGGTCTCTAATGGTATATTCAAGCATGGTTAAATATCGAATAAACCCCCTCTAAATCTAAAACAGAAAGTCGTTTATCGAAATTGTACCACAATTTGTGATTATTTTGTTCACGGACTCTTTTTTATGGATAATTTAGAACATGGGCTATTCGGTTTTTATGCATTAGGTGCAGTATGACGCACATAACAACAAACTGCACGTGCGCTATGGAATGAAAAAGAAGACATCCTTTTTATCATTTTAACATTAACAAGATATGTAACTAGTTCTCTGAAATTAATACGCCAAATTGCAAAGACATGATGTCAAATTGCTATTAAACCCCATGTATTGGACCAATCAGAACTCAGAATTTTTTTTATTTTTGTTTTTGTTATTCTAAAATGGCCAGTTGAAATTGGCATCAAGCAGATCAGTGACTTTTAAAAACAAAATGTTTAAAAATTACCCAATGATTAAGTTTAGGGACAACAATTATACTGGGTAATTTACTTATATCTATTTCTTTAAACATTTGAGAACTTTACCTGTATTTTGTCTATTAATATTTGTTACTTAATAATAATGTAGGTTAATAAATGAACTGACAAAACCCAAAACAAAACCCAAAATCCAAAACAACCTATTGATAATAACCTAGGCAGTAGCTATTGGAGACAGGTAACGCCCTGTATGAGAGTCAACAATGGCGATGTGTTGCCGAACACGGTATGCTTACTTTTCCTGACACAAAAAGGTAGGCTACAGAAGTGACAATAATAAAAATTCTAACAATCCGAACCGCTTAACAAGGGGTATTCCCAGGAATGTTCCCATTTTTGGTTAATGAAAAGTTCTCGTCCCCCATTTCATTTCAAATATTGACTTACCATAACTGTCGAGTAGAATATATAAAAATTCATTAAACTATCTTCCTATAATCATATTGTATAAATAAATGACACCCGGCACGGCCTTGTATTAAATCTTAAACCATAACATGTTCACATACACAACAGCTTGGGGACGCGACCCCAAGGTTGAAAACCCCTGCGCTAAACGAACAACGAAATCCAAAAAACATTTTGACCAAAATGAAGTAAGTATGTCATTAAAAAACGTCCTACAAGATGTCTAGAAGGGTAAACAGACCCTGCTGGGTGCCACATCAGCCGATGCCATTGAATTTTTTTTATATATACACATCAAATGCAATATACTAAACCATCTATTTACCTCACCGTACACCGTAAGCCCTTACTTGACGATTCTCTTTCTCTATAGTTTCTATAATATCAATACACCCATTATACTAGACTACACACAAAACTCTTTTCACTATAAAATATTCTTTTCTTATGACTATTTTGAAGTACATTCAATAATAAAATAAAACGGCTATACAAGCCAAACAACAAATCGTCGACCCGCCAAGGAAAAGTCTGGTGACGGCGACTAGACACCCGTAGTACATAGCATTACCTGACTGAATGATTACTATACCATGGTGGTGTATAGGCGCATGATGAGTTAGAGAGGGCACCTCCCCCAGGGCACCACGACCCTCCCGAGAAAAAAGAATGGATTTGAATCATTCTGACATATAGCTAAGTGGCTTAAACTTTTTGGATCTTTCAAAAATGAAGTTGAGGTACAAGTGGGAGATATGATCCCCACCCAGCCGCCTCCTACCCCTGTACTCCTGCTGGTGTTACCCTACCCCACCCTTTATATATATAAACTGTGTTGAGGGAAGATGGTGATACAGCTGTTACACAAGAAATCGAACTATTAATATGTCAGCTTAGAATTATACTGTACTTGTGGAAATTTAGTGATTCGTTCTACTCACTGTTAGTGACACATTTTTAAAAGTAGGCCTATATCTTATTATATTATTGAATAAGGCTTGTAATAGAAAAGATCGTAACGCTGAATAATTACTTATTTGTTGTACTGTTATATTTATTTTAAAAATGAAATGAAATGATTGGAGTTTTACGTCCTACTTTTCTGCTATTTATTTTAAAAGCTGGATATGATAATCTAACTATTTATAGCGTCATTTATAATACCCACTATAATATAAAAGGATATTTGGCATGACTGAACAATGAGAATATGAAATTTACATAATGAGTAAAGGTAACATAATATAAATATCATTATGCGTTTTTCTTTTCGATTTAATTTAAACAATCAATAATTAAACCATGTATTTCAGTCTACAGTTGGAGATAAACTGAACTGATACATATTTATATGGAATGTGTCTATTTTATTCGTGATATATTAAATACGATGGTCCGTATACGAAATCGTCGGTAATATATCATTATAAATGATGTCTGAACAGTTATTAAAGATAGTTTATAGAGGTTTTCTAAAGTTGGTCCGAGTATAGAGCATCAAATTAAAACATTCTTATTATTTACTACCAGATGTTTACAGCTACTGTCGTTACACTTCATACTACACATTAGGGATTAATGACGTCACTAATCAAGAAGGGACTTATCATATAAATGCATATTTTGTTTCATATTATGAGTGACGGTAAACACAGAAAACCCTTTTAAAAATTCTTTTAAAGGGAGACTACGTCTTAACATGAACATAAATTTTAGTTATCAAGAATGATCAATATGAGTATATATTCATCAGTGAACTTACCTGGTGTCATAAAGTAACATAATCCCTGTAAATCTGGAAATCTTTCAAAAGAATTTATAAAGAGTTTTTCAATAATAAAATGTATCTTTATAGATAATTACTTAGTTTTTTGAATATTTATTTATTTTTTTGATGTTATTTATGGCAGGAGGTATATTAACTGATGAATGGAGCTCTGATTGGCCAAGTTAAAAACCTGCATCACTGACAAGGGGAAACCTGGCTAAAGAATCAGAGAGTTCATCTCGACCTTCGCCGGGTTTGAACCCTGGACCTCCAGGTTAGAGAGCAAGAGAATATATGGTGTGTAAAAAAATAAATAATTATACCTGATGTGTAGACCATCAAACTCTGTATGTTATGTCGTTTCATTGTTAAACTACTCTCTTTTACACCTTAATATAAAAGACAAGTTTTCAGCTCGTACCGCGTATAATTCAATAACCCATAATTGTGTGTCATTTTTTACTATCTATTATATTGGCTAAGTAAGCGTTGTGGCGAGTTACAGTTGACATGGGACGAGTTTCTTTTGGAAAGGTGGGGTGTGGTTGTCGTTGGGTGTGTTGCTAACGAGTATTTTGAAAATTTGACCACCCCTCCTCCCACTCTCAATTATTTTACATAGTAAGAGCATAACCCATGCCCCCTTCCTCCTCCACGCGCAACATATGGCTCCTGCTCTGCTATGCGTATATTGTGGACATTGTTAGGATCCATTTGCCTCCTTCACATTCTCAATCAAATGTCTGTGGTTCTAGCAACTAAATCGTGTCGTGTGTTTCATGACAATACTGTTGCAAAATATAAATATGTTTATTATATCATTATTATATGGTTTAATTTAATTAGAAACCAGATGTTGTCATTTTATTGATTTTATTCGATATTAAACAGTATCTTACCATGCTACTTAAAACATAAAATATTAACAGGTTTGACTGACAGATGGTAGCTGTTCAAATGTGACGTCCCTACAATTTACATTATCATCATCCGTTTATATGGTATACTTCTCCTGAGTTTATTTTATACAACGTTTTAACAATTTACATTGTCATTATCAGTTTATATGGTATACTACTCCTGAGTTTTATTGTACACAACGTTTCAACAATTTACATGTCATCATCAGTTTATTGAATACTTCTCCTGAGTTTATTTTAACAACGTTTCAACAATTTACATTGTCATAATCAGTTTATATGGTATACTACTCCTGAGTTTTATTGTACACAACGTTTCAACAATTTACATTGTCATTATCAGTTTATGTGACATACTTCTCCTGAGTTTTATTTTACACACCGTTTCAACAATAATTTATAATGTATTATTGGAAACTTTATTGTAAAATAAAATTTACAGTGTATTATCATTCAAATGGTGATACAGAGTAAATTATTGAAACGTCGTGTGTCCCATAAAATATGTGTTCTTATTAGTATGTGATCTATATAACTCTAAATGTCTAGAAACGAAAAATTTGGACTTACCCGTAAAATGTAACCTCCAACAATGGGTAAATCCAGTAATTCATAAAGTTTAATTGACAATAGTTAGAAAAAGTCCGAAACACCCTATAGTGAATCTGGCACTGGGCGAGACGAAAGTATATCTCATTACGGTCCCCATTTATACCTTTACCCTCAATACAGCCTGAAGCCTGGCCATGTTTTAATAAAAGATCAGATCGGTAAAGGATAAGAGCGTGTAATTGTAACTTGTAGTGTAGAAGTTGTGTAATGGTCAAGTTATTGAACCCCTTATTTTAACATTTCGTTCGTTTTTATTTATGATATGGTACGATGATTTTAGATATCACACATTTATTTTCCTTCCTTTTTTGTGGGGGGGGGGGCGGGTGAGAGGGGAGTTTGTGCATTATCGATTTATGTTTAATTTTTATTTATTTTTATGCTGAATAACGATTTGATTCTACTTTTTTTGGGTTTTTTTTGCTGAATTTTCCTTTTTTTTTTGCTCTTTTCTATGCCTGTTATTAAAAATTTGAAAAGGTTTCGAAATATGGTATAATAGCCTATGATCAGAACATAAGGAAAGTAGTAGGGAAACAGTAATAGATTAGATTGAGGTGAAAGGAGGTAAGAGTTAGGATCTATAGGGAGAAGGGGGGTAACTGTGGGGATTTATAGGAGCAGGGATAACTGTAAAGTTAAAAAGGTACCAGTTATAATTCTGAAGAGAAGGGAGGTAACAATAATGGAGTGAAGCGATTAAGGATCCTGAAAAATATACTGGTAAGAAAAGGGTTAAACTCCCCCCCCCCCCGATATTGACCATGATCATACGGGTAAATTTGAGATTAACTAGCAAATAGCAACCTACTACCCATCTATATCTTTATATCCATCTTCAAGTATTCAATTTACACGAGAAACAATTAGTATTTTACTTAATACCCAGGGGTAGAAAACGGATAGTTCCCGAGGGTAGGGTCTGATAGAGAGTGTAATAAATCAGATAGGGGTGTTCTATATTGTTTAAATGCCCCTAGGCCTTGTGTTAAACATTGCTGTAATCACCAAATATCAACACAACATACGATAACACTTTTTATTTTATTTGTCTTATCTATGTAATTTGAGTTTAAGGCGATATTTTCAATGACTGATTAATAAAGATTGAAAAATATATCAAATTGAAAGGGCCTTCGTTCTAATTCAGTAAACTGAAATTGCAAACTATTAAACCCTATCAGGTTTAAAATGAGATGGAGTTTTACGTCCTACTTTTCAATAAATGGTTACTGAGCAAAATATGTAAATACAACATAAATTAAAACAAGTCTACGTTCTCTTTGCTGCCTTTAATTAATCTACAAAAGCATTGAAATGAAATGAAATATATAGAGTTTTACGTTCCTACTCTTCTAAACTTTATGGGATAATGATGACGGACAACGCCATGCAGTGTGCATTGAGGGGAATTTTACCAGGACAACGGTATAAGCCTACTATCTTTGCGATTTCAAACAGTCGGAATCTTTAACGTGCACAGCCTGTAGCACACATGGCCTCGGTTTATTGTCTCATCCAAGCTACTAGACGCTGCCATGTTAGTACCTACATCAGAAGCAAGCCAAGCAACGTATTGATTGATGAATAAATTTCAACACGAGAGGCCTTGGCTTTCTTTATCTTAACTTCTAATTGTTAAAAATCTGCCCAAATTTGAATAAATAGTAGAATGTATAACACACGTTTTTAGTATAAAAATATTTTTATATAAATTATCCTTTATAAAATACAGAATTATCAAAAATAACGATTTATAGAAATATTGGAATTTAGTATAAAAAACATTGTTGCACATTCTGGAATACTGAGAGATGAAAATGATCGAATAAAGAGCAACTTCTCCCATAACCGTGAGACGTTTGATATAAATCATTTTAGTACCAATAATACGTAAGAGATATATTTCATCATTTATATAAATAGAACATAATGTACATATTGGAAGGTATTGAAAGTGAATAATGGATAGACAATACAGATCCCATGAATCGAGTCGACTTGAACCTTTCCTAAAAGTGATTGTAAAAAGATTTCTTAACTTGATATGTGTTTTAGCGATACATTTACAGCTTCTATTTACATTATTCTGATTGTCTAGTCTTTGTATGTGTATCAGGAACACTTATAGCTTCTATTTACACCATTCTGATTGTCTAGTCTTTGTATGTGAATCAGGTACACTTATAGCTTCTAATTACACCATTCTGATTGTCTAGTCTTTGTATGTGTATCAGGTACACTTATAGCTTCTATTTACATCATTCTGATTGTCTAGTCTTGGGTTATTTTTTATCAGAGACACTTATAGCATTTATTTTCACTCGGAAATCATTGGTTTCATGCAATTCCTCGTAAACTAAGTGATATATGGCATCAAATGTTAAAGGATTGTATTAGGGACACTGATAGTATCAATTTACACCATTCTAATTTTCAATCAGATATCTGTATTGTATGTGTATCAGGGACACTGATAGCATCAATTTACACCATTCAATTCGTGATATCTGTTTTTAGTGTATCAGGAACACCGATAGACAATTCACATAATTTAAAGATTCGAATAGACATATGTATCAGAGGACACTGATTCAATTTACACACCTTTTCAGGTCATGGTTCTAATTCCATGCATGTCATTTGCGGAGGTGATTTTGACGTGAAACAATACATTACGGAATAGAGCAGTTCGATGCTAGAAGGGTACCCGGTACACATAGAAAATTTAGAAATCTTTTTACAACCTCTTTAGGTTATGAAGTTATTACATTGCTGTAGTTGTGGCCCCGGAATTGTGATGGTTTGCCTGAAAAATACCAACAGAAATCAATGTTCAGTTTCGACAAATTTCCCTGGCTAGTTAAAATAGTTACCAATTATATAATGGTACATTTTGGTGGCCATGTTGGTCGCCATATTGGATACAGTAACAGTTGGTTTTTTAATGACACGAAGTAATGATAATGTACAGCGTACTTCACTTCATTCGGATAGATGGGATTGACTCGATTTTGGAGACCAACTTGGATTGCTTAATGCAATCGAGATTCATACGTTTTTCTCCAATTTCCTTTCATCGTAATAAGGAAAAAAAGGTTCTAAAGTTTTCTTTTTTTTTCTCAACTGAAAATCTCGACTTAAGACATTTACATTACATCGTAGGATGAAACTTAAAAGCGGCGCAACTAGAGGGATTGGTTGAAAAATGAAATGAAATGAAATGAATGGAGTTTTACGTCCTACTCTTCTGCACCTTATGGGCTAATGAGGGAAATTTTGCCAGGACAGCAGCATTAGCCTACTCTTTTTGCGATTTCCAACTGTCGAGGGATCTTTAACGTGCACAGCCTGTAGCACACGAGGCCTCGGTTTATTGTCCCATCCGAACGACTAGACGCTTTTTCCATGTCAGTCCCTCCGACCTGCATCACTGACAAGGGGAAACCGGGCTGAATAATCCGAAAGTTCATCTCGACCTTTGCCGGGATTGAATCCTGGACCTTCAGGTTAGCGAGCAAGCGTCTAACCCACTGAGCCACCGCGGCTCCCAAAGGGATTGGTTGAATCAAGACCTTTGGACGCACTGGCATTTAGAAAGTGTGTAGACCAACGCTGCTGCTGTCCCGGTAAAGGATGTTTATGGTAGACCATCATCATTAGACCAACCAGTAGGCCAATTGATGAATGGATGAATTGATGAATTTAACTTACCTTGTCTAGATTATATTGATATTTAGATGAGGACATACTGGAATATTTGATAAAGAAACATAAACCTAGAATGGTACACAGTAAAATTACAGCAACTACTGTCACTGCGATGATTAACGCCGTCACCTCGCGAGAATACCCGGATGTTTCTTCGTCTTTCGGTTTCACTTCCGGATTCACTGAAATCCCAAAAAGAGAAAAAAATAAATTGGGGGATTTAAAGAGACTAGTTCAAAATTTATATTGGTCAGCCTGTTTTGAATTTTTGTAGAGATACCAAGCGTTGTCCAGGCTTTCATGTGACATATAAGAAAGTTTTCAAAGAGATTTCTGAAAAAAATTTGTAGAAGGTTGAATTGGAAAGATGGATTTCCGACGGCGGTCCTGGAGTATTTAATCATTTCCAGACAAGTTACCTACCTTGACTACCTTGAGTTGTTTCTTCCGGTTTCTTGATCGTATCGTCCTGTAAATAGTTTGATCATTTTATTAGTATAGTGTTTGATGTGGACTCGACTGAGGGCGAGTGTTCATTGAGAGATAGGACACTTGATGCCATTCTACCACCAGACTTTCCATTCCAATTTATAAACCCTTATTACCTTTTAAAAATACAGTTTTACTTTGATTTTTTTATCACTTTACATATAGTGTGGAGTATAGTATATAGTAGTTTTACCGGATTATAGAGGGATTCATTCGTATAGTTTGGATAATAATAATGAAAATAAACAATATTTTGGTCAAAAGCTAGTGACTTTTGAAGTGTTAATTATGCTTTGAAGAAAAGGCCTATGGATTCGGGAAGCTCAAACGAGTTAAAAGAGAAAAACACATTTATTAAACTTACAATAAAATAAATCATAGAAATATCAAATCTTTTTAAATCTGTCATTTCCTCTGCCTGTAACAATAGAGACAATAACAAAGGTTATAGTTTCAATTTTTGCAAGAAGAGAATAGCATTGATGATTCAGGCGAGCTAGTGTAACACGTCATTATTTTGGCCTATTTTGATAGTGGGGCCTGCCCCTTCCCCCCAAGCTACGGGTCCGGTAAGAAAAATTTGTGTCCTCGGCCACATGTTGCTAATTTTGCATCCTAAGCTTTCGTGTGTTTACTGAATATCTTGAAGACACATTCTGGTGCTATATTTTCTTTCGGTTCTAGAACTGGACCACTGGATGCCAATATTTCACGGCCGTAACTTGGACCTATCTATGAGAGCTCTATTGTTTTTGAAGTCATTTTTAAGGCATTTACTTGTAACACTTCCTATACACAATAAACGGTAGCCAACTTCTCCATAAACATCATATAAATGATAAATTTATAGGCTATTATCTAATAGTCATATTTTTTAAAAGGAATTTTCTATTTTTGTTATTTGCTACATGTACCTTGATGTAGTTCCGATCCTTAGTTTACAGACGTGTTGAAGAAACGATCACCTTACCTTCAGGAATATCTCGAATCCACCCAGAATGGTAGGTAAGGTTTTTATAGGGGTGATGTAAGCTGTGTACAGGCCAGTGGCAGGGTCTGGTACAGTTTCTACTTTAAACTTCTGTTCTGATCCAGGTGGTATGGCTGAAAACGAAAATTTAAATTAGGATAAAAATTTAAAAAACAACGAATGGAGTATTCCTTCTTCTTTTCTGCGCCTTATAGGACAACACTGTTCTATGGAGGTCAATTATGGTCAGAACAAATTTCAGTGAAGAAATCACTAATTGATTGTATTACGTATTTTGACATTTAACTCATGCATTAAAGGTTTGATGCACAATGTAATTTAGGTATTAGTACAAACAACATTTGCATTAAAGGTAAAATGTCGTTTGCATTATGTTAAATCCATGATGTATGTTAGGTATTAGTACAAAAGACATTTACATTAAAGGTAAAATGTTTTTTGCATTACGGTATTAGTAATTTCTTCACTGAATTTTTATTCAAAATTGACCTCCATACTGTTCAGTGTGAAACGGATGTCGGATTTACAACTTGAACGTGGACGGCCTATAGTAAATATAAAATTTAATACCTATATACTTAGTAAGTATCATATTTACTAGAGCTAGTAATTATTCTCACTAGAAGTTTTAAACTAAGTAATTTATATACTTACTATAGCTTTATACTAAGTAAGTAATATGCTCAATAGACGCTATATACTTAGTAAGAATAACTCACTAGAAGCTTTATACTAAGTAAGGTATATACTCACTAGAAGCTATAACTATAGTAAGAATAACTCACTAGAGCTTTATACTAAGTAAGTAATATACTCACTAGAAGCTTTAAACTAAGTAAGTAATATACTCACTAGAAGCTTTAAACTAAGTAAGTAATATACTCACTAGAAGCTTTAAACTAAGTAAGTAATATACTCACTAGAAGCTTTAAACTAAGTAAGTAATATACTCACTAGAAGCTATAAACAAAGTAAGTAATATACTCACTAGAAGCTATATACTAAGTCAGTTGTATACTCACTAGAAGCTATAGAGAACTGTACTCTAGATTTAAGTGATAGATCCAAGCCTCTAGCCTGGATCAGAGTGTAGTTGGATATTTTATTAGGAACAGGATACACCGTCAGTGGTTTATTCTGAAATACAAAATACACCTCAGAACCTTTAATATACTCTGGGCAGTTACACCCGATAGTGGACCGTTTGTTAATCTTCTTTTACCCAATTTTTGCTGCTAGGATTTTCCGAACCATTTGTGTGTGTGTTTCTGTACTATGGCTTAGTTTTTCGTGTTTTGATTGTGCAAGCGGCATTGCCATTGAAAACATATACAATAAAACACTCTTGTTTGCTGTCAGAAACAATAACAATACACATACGATATTTTTCTTTCATCCTTCCAATTCCCAATTGGGGTAAGATAACTCACCATGGTAAGCTGACTGACTAAGGTGGTATATTTGGGCCAGGCACATACTCCTCTATGGCTAAAACAGCCTGGATAAACAAAGGCTACACCTTGATCGTCTCCATCTGTTATATTTATAGTAACAATTGTTTGATTCGATTTACCAGCCCCGTCCTGAAAAATATTAACGTTTATAAAAAAAAGTTATTAGCCGTGAATATGTAATTTCCTCGTGTGTATTGCCATATCGTCGGAAAGTATGACTAATTGGGATTGAGTTTGACATCATTTATATCTTTTCAATTTGTAGTCAGGCCCCTGTTGCTCTTTTGGCTTATTCGAAAGGCCCTAAGCAGCTTTTGCGCTATATTCATGTACGGTTCAGCATTCCGATATTTACAGGAACTAAAAACTTCAGACGGAAATGGATTCTATTGTTCCAAGATGTGGATAATAATTTTAAAAATAATTGATCAACCGATTTATTAATAGATCAATATAGGTATTGATCGGTACTATTAATAAAAGCTCTGGTAGTTACAATATACCCATACCTGGACTTCTACTGTTAATGTATAATATTTTCTATCAGTCCCCAAACTTTCATAATCCAAGGTTCGCGACACAGTGACTTTACCAGTAAATTCCTCAATATCAAAATACATTGAACCATCCATCTACACGTAAAAAAATAAACAACATGATTACCGGTATTATCTCCCTTTGATCCCGTTGCAATTTGTATAAATGATCAACTTTGCCTCCCTTTAGTCAAACTCAGCGTATAGCCTTCTCGTCCTTTCTATTTGGATATGTGAGACTTACCCGTTAACCAACAAGTACATAGTTTGTGATATCAGTTTGTTGGAAGTGAACGTTAACTTGCCATCTACCAACAACTACCTAGTCTGTCATATTAGTATCCACTATAAGCGAACGTTAACTTGTCATCTACCAACAACTACTTAGCCTGTGATATCAGTTTAAAATTAAGTTAAAAATTAGGAAAGTTTGGGAAAGCTTTAAATTGTCATCTACCAACAACTACTTAGTCTGTCATATCAGCATCCACTATAAGCGAACGTTAACTTGTCATCTACCAACAACTACCTAGTCTGTGATATCAGTTAACTATAAGCGAACGTTAACTTGTCATCTACCAACAACTACTTAGCCTGTGATATCAGTTACTAGTAGTAGGAAGTGAACGCTAACTTGTCATCTACCAACAACTACCTTAGTCTGTGATATCAGCATCCACTAGAAGCGAACGTTAACTTGTCATCTACCAACAACTACCTAGTCTGTGATATCAGCATACACTGGAAGCGAACGTTAACTTGTCATCTACCAACAACTACTAGTCTGTGATATCAGCATCCACTGGAAGCGAACGTTAACTTGTCATCTACCAACAACTACCTAGTCAGTGATATCAGCCATCTACTGGAACGAACGTTAACTTGTCATTACCAACAATACTAGTTGATATCAGAGAAACGTCAAATTTGTATATCTTTCCAACAACTCCTAGTTTGTGATATAATCTAAAAAACGACGATTAATTTATTTAGAAAAATTCTATTTTTTTGTCTGGGAAACCGAATTTTTTACCAACAATCTTTTTTAAAAATTCCACTGGGGTTAACTTTTCATCTACCAACGAGTACTTAGTCGCTATCAGATATGAAGCCAATAAAATTGTCATTTCAACTTTTAAATTGTAATAGTTTTTAATGAACGTTCTTTCATCTTTCCAACAACTACTTAGCCTTTAATAGCAGTTACTATAGTCGAAAGTGAACGTAACTTGTCATCTACCCACAACTCCCAAAATTTGTGTTTAAATTCAGCTAAAACAGTGAACTTGCCATTAACCAAAATCCTATCTAGATATATAATAGAATGAACTAACTTGGGCTCACTAACAATTATTTGGTGTGGGGAACGCTAAATTGTCACTACCAAACATACATGTGGAACTTCGTTTAATTTATTCCCTTTCAACTATCTATTGCGTATACATACCAATAAGCTAATGAACCAACGTTTAAACCTTTATTAATTAGAATAAAAAATTAATTTTTTCAACAACTTCCAGATGGAATATTTGGAGCCAAGTTAAATTTGCCATTTAAAAAAATGTCAAACGGCGAGCCAACTCTGCACCATACTAGTTAGCTTTCGTTGTGGCTTGCACTCCTATAGTTTGCTTTAGGGAAATAACAAAATTTATCTTTGTCTTACCAAGACAAGAGACCTTTTCTGAAAAAAAAAGAGTGCTTTGATAATCAACAAACGTGGTATCTGGACTTATTAAAATTTATATTGTTCTGTTAACGTGTTTATTAACTCCGGGAATTTGCTAAAATGTTATATTTTTCCTGGGATGTGACATGAAGAGATATATTTCACTTCGAACAATGATTTATATCCCTTATAAATATAATATATTTACCTCACTAATAGTTAAAAGAGTAAGGGAAAACTGAGTGACTGGGTAGTTTATTCATTAATATCCAATATAAACACTCATAATCTAATATTTAAAGTAAACATCTTATTTAAAAACGAATTTTTAATTGAAAATGTATGTAACTATTGCAGACAATAATCTAATGAGCCAATTTATTTACATTGAAATAATTGATGTTACTTTTCAAGGAATTTTGAGCAATCGTGATTACCATACTAATGTTATCGTGGGACTGTGCACATCTATAGTTAGCTGTTAGAAATACACCTATTTCTGTGTCTATAATCCAAGACAAGAGACCTTTTCTGGAAAAAGAGTGCAAGTAATCAACAAACGTGGTCATCTGGACTTATTATTTGAAAATGACTTCTAGTAAAAACGTGTTTATAACTCCGGGAATAGCTAAATTGTTATATATAATTTCCTGGGATGTTACATGAAGAGATATATTACCCTTCCAGAATAATGGTGGATATCCCTTATAATATATAATATATTTACCTCACTAATAGTTATAGAGTAAGAAGACTGAGTGAACTGGGGATAGTTGTCATTAATATCCAATATAAACACTCGTACATCGTAATATTTCTATAATATACAAACATACTCCATGTTTAAAACATATCTGTTGTTTAAGGATAAGACGGAATGAAACATGTGACATAAATAACATACAAGGAGAATTCCATGTCTGTTAGAGGATCGATGAAGCCAATATGATCATGGTGATCGTTCTACTGATTCTCAACAAATTTGATATTGTTGGCGAAAGAGAAGGAATTTAGAAACTTACTACGACTGTTTTATCGGCGTATGATGAACATTTTAAAGTAAAGGGAAGTAATTGTATACCATCTTCTGTACTATCTGTTGGACCCTGTAATAGATATGTGAACGCTGTTGGTTCTTAACATCAATTGAAATCCTTGAAAATATTTGACCATATTTGGGTTATCTGTGGTTTGCGGCATTTACAAGCAATTTTACGATCGCTTTTAGAGTATTACGTCCTTCTGTAACGTTTAACGTCCGTCTGTAACGATTTGCGGCCGTCGGTAACGTTTGGCATCCATCTGTAACGATTTACGTCCTCTGTTATTTTTTGCGTCCGCCTGTTACGTTTTATGTTCGTCTGTAACTATCTACGTCCGCCTGTTGCTTTTTACGTTCGTCTGTAACGATTTACGTCCGCCTGATACGTTTTGCATCCATCTGTAACGATTTGCGTTCGTCTGTAACGTTTTACGTTCGTCTGTAACGATTTGCGTCCGCCTGTAACTTAATCATAAAATATATGAAATTGAATGTTACGTCCCTTCTGTACTTACGTCTCTATCGACTGGTTTTATCAACTTGATGATATTTTTACTGGTGGCCGAGTCAGTGGTAAACTCTAGGATAGTTCTAGGATCTGTTAAGGGGAAGTCATCCTGTACCTCTAGTATTATACCATTAGCAGTTATGTCCCCTGTCTTACCGTACAGCCTCAAGTCCGCTTGATACGCGCTAGGATTTGTATCCAGATCTAGAAGAAGTTTTATAAAATCAGTTTGGAAATTGATCCTCTCACGAAAAGTTTTTTTATCATCTATTATGAACTATTTTAAAATGAAACGAATTCTGCGTCCTACTCTTCTAAACCTTAAGGTCATGGCATTCTCTATAAGAGAAGGGGAACGCCATGCAGGGTGAAATGAGGGACATGTTGCCAGGACAGCAACATTTGCCTACTCTTTTTACGCTTTCCAACTGTCGAGTGACAGATAAACGTACACAACCTATAACACACGGAAACGGAACTTTGGTTTATTAGCCCATCAAAAAGACTAGGCGCTTTTACCATGTCATTCCCTACGACCTGAGGTTTAAACCTAGTTTTAATCTGTCAAATGTCCAATCCTTTGGAAGTGGGAGGGGGGGGGCTGGTAAAGTAGACGTGTCTAGGAATCTATAGTCTTTGATGGATAATAGAGATCTTACCAGTTTGAGAAGCTTCCTTGATACTTATATCTAACGTTGGTAGTGTACCAAGAAATGGTCCAGGGTCCATTGGATCACAGGCTGAAAAATACGATTAGTGAATTAGATTCTTAAAAACAATACATTTGTAAATTTCGGTACTTCTAGCAAATAATCTGTTACCCCATATTTTTCACGCTTGAAAATTGGGGGACTATATTGGAACTGAGATCTCTTAGCTTGAGGGTAGACCATCAAACATGGTCCTCAGACGTGATATACCAACCGGATACCGATTAGGACCAGGCCTAGGCATAACATGACACCTCAAAGATGGGTTTTCTCATTTTCATATATATACCATAATTGGACCGGTAGTACTTATATCAATAGAAAGTACAGGTGTTCTAATGACTGGGAAAAATACCAGATAGTCCCACATGTCCTTTATTTACTCGTAATTAGGCTAATAATGACATTTCCAAGAGGGTCTGCATTTTCTCAAGTCTCAAATGTCTTCAAATGTCTTGATCTTTTATTTGATCATCCAGTCTAATTCGGTACATAAATCATGACGAAACCGGACGCTGTGTTATTTCCACATTCCTTAATATTTTTCACAACAACAAAGGCATTTTGGTATTCCATTTATTATCTCTAGCAAAAGGCAATAAAACGTTTAAATATCATTTTGTAAAAAACATTATGAATTAATCTAAATAAGTTTTACTCACTAATAATAAAATACAAAATCAATTTTTAGACGCCTTCATTCATATGACGTCATTCGGTCACGTGAACAAACATGGAGTCTAAATTTAACGTTTCAAAGCAGATCAGAGTCAAATGGATTCCACAAGCATTTCTACGTCCACATAGGTCTTTTGAACTTGAGAATACATGGATTATTCATTAGAAACCCAAATTAATCACTTAGTAAGCTTACTTTGGATCTAATTAATGAGGCAACCCATCTTTAAGTGAAATTTGAGTTGCTAGTTTTTGAGAAGTTTCATTACCGTATGTTAAAAGACAAGCTTAGTATCAAAGTTTACTACACCAAGCTATACCATTATAAGTTCATTAGGACATTACCAGGTATTCTAGAATGTCCTTGTGCCCAGCGGTAAACAGCATATAGGGCACACATACTTTAATCATAGGACAGTTGGACACACGTTTATTTGGCACAAGTCATAGGAACGGCGTTATTGGCACATAGGCACAGTGGTTTAATCACACTTTCAGTATATACATCATTTAGGAACACACCTATTTAGGCACGGAAATTTAGGCACATTTACAATTAAGCCACTTTTCTTAAGAGCTCTGATATGACCACTATGTAAAAAAATGGCCAGTTGTGGGAGGGGCTCAAAGTCGGTGGGATGAGAGAAAAAACCGTCTTGCCCATGTTTTATTTTTGAGCCTTTGGGAGGAGAGGGGCGTTTGTCATTAGCAATCCCCCATTCCCCCATCCGCTGACCAGGAGTGCCTAAATGACATGGTGATTAATATTACAGTGTCATAAAAGAGTGTTTCTAATAGTAAATGTGCCTAAATCATTGTGCCTTCAGTGAAATATGTCGAATATTAGTGTTCCTAACCCCACTACTTATTTATTTTATAGCTTACCATTGGAAAACTTCCTCATTTTACCAAACCTTATCCTTCTTTCATTTAAGTCTTTTTTTAGGAAAAAACCCTCAGTTCCACAAATAAAAATGTTATTATTATTACCATGGTCAATAATGTTCCTATGGGAACCAGACCAGTATTCCTCTTATATATTTCAGATTTAAAAGCTTGTGAACTTTATTTTTAATATTTTATATTTTTCAAACTAACTTCACAAACAATACTCTCTCACAAGAGGTTACGCCTACATACCTGCGCATGTGCTTTCGTCACTTAACCGTTATGTTACAACCCACAATTCCTCATTGGAATTTTATATTGTTAATTGTTCAACTAATTGCTCCAACAAAACTCTTTCACTGGAAGTTTTCTCAACATGCTTATACCTGTGTTTTCGTTACAACGCTTATCCGCAATATTACAATCTACAATTGGCAAATAATGTACCTATTTGAAAGTGTGTATATAAAGTGTTTTATGAATAACGCTGTGCCTTTATGGCTTGTTCACAAATAAATATAGTCTATAAAAGTTGATATACTTACGATTTTGTGAAAACACAAGTTGAAGAAACGTACATAACAATATTCCACTAATAAGATGCATTTTAATTATCCAATTTGATATAAAAATATAAAAATTCAAAGTTACACTTATTTTGTTACTTTTTTAAACGTTAATAAAAATCCGCTATGTTTTTTTAAAATATTGAATAACTTTCAGATTTGTTTCACATATATTGAAGCAGATTTTGAAACTTTCGAATTTGATCTTCGGTTCCCGCAGACCTACTAACTAGAATTAATGAATAATTTGGACTCGCTGATCCAATCCTGATAGACTTACTAGAGATAAGCGGAGATTGTAGACTTATATGACGATCACGTGACGGATGTTGTAAGAGAAGGATCTGATGCACTCGCTATGCAGTAGCAATTCTTAACGTTCCGGATTCTAAGACTTGTTCAAACCAAGCCCGGGTTACACGCGGCGGTTTTAGTAGGTTTGATTGTTGTATCTCCCTGCTCTGTATAATATCATGACAATAAGGACAAGCAATGACATGTAGTGTGCAATGAGGGGAATTTGACAGAGTGATAATAATTGGGATTTAAATTCATTGTTTTGTATAATACATGGTTATGAGAACAGACGACGTCAAACGGTGTGCAATTAGGAAAAAAATTAGCAGGATAGGCCATATTCATTATTGTATTTGTATATCATGGGTCTGAATAATTCTAATTTCAATACAACGATTTTATTTTCGATCCTCACGGAAAAAAAAACAAAAAAAATCGATCTCATCGGAAGGTATTTTTTACAAATTAATATGATCAACTTAGAAACATGGTCACTTGATTAATAAGGTACTATTGTGTTAAAGGAAATTAGACATATAGTAATAAATTCAACTATTTAATAAGTATATATAATAATATCCTACTGGAGTTAACAGGAAAGTGAAATATAGAATGTGAATGGGGCTTTATGGTGTAGTCACCAGTCTCGATTGTCAAGCACTTGTCCCGATTATCAAGATTAGAAGAAGAATGAGAGGACATCCGGATATTATTCAATTCACGTGTATTCAGGATCCGCTTACCCATCTGACTATAATAAATAATATACATATAATAATAATAGACTCTTTATTTTATTATACATGGGTCAGAATAAGGTCTAATACACAAAGACATGGTCCTGTCTAACATCCAGCCCATAGAGACAAACATAGACTCTATATTATACATGGGTAAGAATTAGATCTAATACACATGGACATGGTTCTGTCTAACATTCAGCTCTTAGAGACAAACATAGACTCTTTATTGTACATGGGTCAGAATTAGATCTAATACACAAGGACATGGTCCTGTCTAACATTCAGCCCATAGAGACAAACATAGACTCTATATTGTACATGGATCAGAATTAGGTCCAATACACAAGGACATGGTCCTGTCTAACATTCAGCTCATGGGAGACAAACATAGACTCTATATTATACATGGGTCAGAATTAGGTCTAATACACAAGGACATGGTCCTGTCTAACATTCAGCCCATAGAGACAAACATAGACTCTTTATTATACATGGATCAGAATTAGGTCCAATACACAAGGACATGATCCTGTCTAACATTCAGCTCTTAGAGACAAACATGGACATAACAGATTATCATAAGCTTTGGGGATATACAGGCCTTCATCTAGGTTTAATTTAGGTTGATATCTTTTGATAGATGAAGGCCTGTATATCCCCAAAGCTTATGATAATCTGTTATAACTGTTGTTTTTATGCTGTTAATTAGCTAGTATGTTTTAGAAACCTTTGATGCACCCCATGAACCCATGTAATTATTTGTATTTATCTCATGGGTCTGAATAATTCTAATTTAATATAATGTAGTTTTAATTTTGTTTCATTTTCCTCTTAATAAAAAAAAAGAAAATCGTTGTTGAAACTTTTTAAAATAAATATATCAAACTTGTTATCCATAAACTTCTTTAAATTATTATATATTGCGAATTAAAATGCCATATAGTAAAAACATCAAACTACTCAAAAAAAAATGTTCCTTCTGGATCATAATAAAAATTTTAAACATATAGAAATGAAATGGTACTTAGTGCATAAGTCTCGATTGAAAGCTCTTGTCCCTTATCATTGAAGAAGAATAGCCATCTCTTTCACTGCCCCGTGCCTTTCCCAACGAATGCCAGCGAAACCCAAATCTGACATCAAAATTCACCTACTTGACTTTCCCTACTATTTTTAACAGGTTCAGAATATTCCGGCCCGACAGAGAAGATATTAACTGTAACGCTGCAAAGATATAAAAAAAACAATCCAAACTCACTTTTTGTTACAGTGTATAACACAATTACTGTTATACGGATGATAATAGTGACAATAACCATTAACTGACGTTGAAACTACATGAAACTTTTATAGAATTCATCATAAAATTGTTTTTATTTGTTACACTTGTGCTTCTAATATGCCATTGAAAGATTAATATACCATCAGATATACAGATATAAAAATATACATATATCAATAGGGATTAAAACGCCACCAAAATATAAATGCGAGTATCTTTCAAGAATGTTAATTTATGTAAATGATGGGTTTTCGGTTTAGATCAAAAGATATTCTCTCGAATATTGGAATATCTGCACACACCAACTAACTTCAAACACGAGCGTCTTTTACCAGCCCGCTATAGCATACACTGGTTTATTTTACTAAACAAACTCGCTTTTTTTAAGCTTACAGGCGCAGTTTATAACATGATGTACGGTAATTGACCATATCACGTGATCAGTCGCCATTGTTTGCCGGTTCTGCAGATTTTCGTCGCTATATTTTCAAGACAAAGATTAGTTTTATTTCATCGAGTTTTAATCCGTTGTAAGATTATTAATTTTGTTTGGCTGAACAATTTCATCACCGGTTTTATCAATCTTTTGTTAAAACAAACTCGCTTTACTGATCGAAAATAAAATAAAACTGCCTAGAATAAAAGCGAAGCCAAATGAAATTGACAAAGGTTTGATACATCCCGATTTTCCCTTTACACAAGGATAATTTTATCAATTATCATTCAACAGTTAGGAAAGTCTTTGATGTCTATTATATTACAAGATAATAACCATGACAATGCACTTTTCAAACAAAGATAAAATCTAATAATAAGCAATGGGACATAACTCTTGTACAATATATTACGATAAAGACAATTTGATTTTTAGACTTCAAATTCTTTTACCATAGCTTTCAATGTTCAACCACTCTTTAACTTTTTAAAGAAGTTTCATTAAGTAGCTTCTAATATGTCGAATGAGAGCCAGACAAATGCAAACTGTCGAGTCCAAGGTTTAGTGAAATGTGATATAACTATCCACATATTGAGTTTGAAAATCGAAAACAGACCGAATTTCAACATCATTATATAAAAAAGAATTTAATCACACTGTTGCTCCTGTATATCATATCGAAAACGCCAATTTCAGATATCATATATATTTAGATCATATATACACATGCCAAAATAAAGATAGAGAAGGACCATCGTATCTTCTTATAATGATATTACATGTAATAATAGACGATACACTTTCCACCATATATTGTCTTATGTACTACCATATCGGTGTTATAAGTTCGTTTATTTCAAATACCAAGTTAAAATTCATTCAATTTTACGATTAAAAAAACATGAAACGTGAGCTATTTTAAAAGGTTATAAAATAAATAAAGATATATTTCACTCGGTTTTATTAAAGGAAGCGCCGTGGCTCGATCAGTTGGATGCGAGCTCACCAACTTGAAGGTCCAGGGTCCAATGCCGAGAAATCCGAGATGATACGAACGGATTTTTAAATACAGTTTCCACTTGTCAGTGATGCAGGTTGGCGGTGCTGACAAGAAAAATAGCGTCTTGTTGTTAAGATAAGACAATAAATCGAAGCTTCATGTGCTAAATACAGGACGTGCACTTGAAGATCCTTTGACTGTTGGACATCGCCAAAGGAGTAGGGTAATGATACATTCCTGGCAAAATTTTCAGCATTACACACATCTTAAGGTTGCCCGTCTTCATTAGCCCAGGACGTGCAGAAGAGTAGGACGTAAAATTCCAATCATTTTATTTAATTTTTTAAAAGACAAAAGAAACTTATAGTAAAAGGAGAAAGAATATATATCGCAAAAGTCGACTCCCCTTAAAACCAGCAGAACACTTTTAGTGGAGTCGACAAATACCAAATATCAAATCATACTATTTTCTCATTTGAGAATCAATAAAATTTAACGAACCGTTCATTAGCCAATCAATAGATCTATGGCTATTACACCGATTTAAACATTGACATACAGCAGCCTGTGTCATATTGACGTCCTCTTCAAAACATGATTTTCCTCTAACGACTCGACTCCTTAATTGTTTGATGAAGTATAAGGTTAAGGTCGATGGAGACCATTAATATACCTGTAAATATGTAATTTAAAGGGATTGTTAAGAGATTTTATAAATATAAATGTGTATCAGGGGACAATGATAGCATCAATTCCATTTATCAATCAGATCTCTGTGGTTCCTGCAATTCAGATAAACCGTAGCGTTTGATGACGCCACTAATCGCGAATGCCTTAAGTGATACAAGCATACTTTTGCGTATTGTATACTGGAATGGTACAAATTGATACTATCAGTGTCCCCGACTTGCAGCATTCCAATTTTCAATCAGACGTCTGTTGGTCTTAATCCACGAAACTAAGCCTTTTCGGAAGGCGACTTATCAGCAACTTCTCCGATCGTAAAGTCACTTACGGTAATTTATGTAACTAATGTACGTTAATGAAACCGGTGACTGGAACATTGTAAATTGAAACTGAACTTCTATAAGGTGAGGTGCAAACTTTAACTTGTTGCTAATTTTGTGACTAAAATGTACTCTGAAATGTCTATTTTTTACAAGGTTCACAAATCCGCCTTTCTACCAGCTGGTCCTTGGTCGAACCTCTTGGCATTGATCTTTTCCGGGTTATCCGTGCCCATTTAGAGCTAGATGGACCGGAATTATGAGTGAAGTAGACTTATTCAAGGTCATCTAACTTTCACACTCCGATCGTGAATAGACCTTAGATCTGACATTTTCAACGTATCCAAGTAAATGGCGTCGTGACTTTCGTTTACTGACATTCAGAAGCCAATATCAATCTTTTATATATACGCCCAATATACGGAGCCCTTTAAATATTAAGGATAAAATGGATCGACAAGTTGCGCTTCATGCTAACTTTTATAACCAAAGTGGTGCTTCAGGAAATTATCTTAAGAAGGCCGGCAATAATCTCTTTAATATATCTTTCAATTCAGTGTCTCTTTAAAGCTGCTTTAATCTTAAATATCACCAAGCAGCCTGAGTTTAATTCCCTCTCAATGCACAATAAGAGGTTGAATACAGGTTTGTATAGAAAATGGTTTTGAAAAGAAATTAAAGTAAAAAGGGAAAAAGACTGGTGTATATTTAGTCACTGTGAATACACGAATTATATCATTTCTTTACCTACAATAATATTGTCATTAACATTCAGTTGATGATGGTGACTTAAAGTCGAGGAGGAGAGAGAGAGAGAGAGTTAACTATGGATAGTCACTGATGCGATTAGGGTGGTGTTCTCAAACTGGATTGTGGATCTCGCCTACACTTGGTACGTCTGCTCAAAAAGAGAGTTTTGGTGAATCCTAGGGTGTGGTTTTTTCAAAAATGTCAAAAGGTTAAACAGAAGTGTTTTTGAAATTGACTTTTAAAGTCTGGATTTGGAATCAGTACAGGATATTTTCCGCTGTTTTATTAAAGAACATAGTGCCGGTTTAAGCTCTTTGAGATCGTGACCTTAGATTCCTTATGGATTCCTTTGACGTCTTCCATCACTGAAAGTGCTTGTGGTTCCACCATTCTTTGAGATCTGTGGCTCTATAACTGTATTTCAGTATTAAACAAGAATCTAGTGTATAGATATAAAGCGATTTGGTATATCTATTTCAGGTAAGTCATGTCTCCTTCACAATGAACCTAGATCTTGTTTCTAACTTTATTTCTGACTGAGTGTTATAGTCAGTTGTCTTGTTATCAACTAGTTAGAACTTACAGTTTTAACAAACAAAGATAGTGAACGCCATGTAAATATCACTTGCTAACTCTTAAAGGAACAGTTTAGCTATCTGTTGGACCAATCATACCTTAGTTTCATGAAAGGGAAATATTTGACCAAGTTAAGCAGTAATAGTTTTCACAGTTTACTGTCGAAAATTAAAGCTATAAATCCACGACTTTTCTTGATTTTGCGATACAAAGAAAAGACATTTATATAGAAATAGAATGTAAAATATATTTCTAGTACTTCTGAAGACTAATTACATGTATTTAGGATCCGAAGACTCCTCAAAATGGCGAATCTGTCCCTTTAACTAGCCTCTGTTGGTTTTAATACCAGCTTAAAGACTAGACTCTTACTGACGGTTCCTGAAAGTTTTAATGGATATTCCAAATGATAACCTAAAAGTCTTGTGTCAACCTCGACTGCTATACTCGAGAACGAGTTATTACGACATTTGAAAATTAAACGGTTTTTAATGAAATAGGTCTATTATACTCTAAGGTCGGCCTTTTGTTGAATATTTCCTTCTAAAACTGTTCATATGACGTCTGTCTTTTCTTTTAAAATCTATTTTCAAATTTTTAAGTTTTTTTTCTTTTCCTTGTTTATGTTCTCTCCATCCTTATAACAATAAGATGTCTTACGCTGACTAACTTACATAGTAACTAGCCTAGTTTGAAAAAACCAGAGAATGCTAGTTGAAACGTCGCTCAAATAAAGTCAGTACCGGTAATTGTAATCTATATTATTTGATATAGACCAGAGAACGCTGGTTGAAACGTCGCTCAAATAAAGTCTAGGTAATTGTAATCTATATTATTTGATATAGACCAGAGAACGCTGGTTGAAACGTCGCTCAAATAAAGTCAGTACCGGTAATTGTAATCTATATTATTTGATATAGACCAGAGAACGCTGGTTGAAACGTCGCTCAAATAAAGTCGGTAATTGTAATCTATATTATTTGATATAGACCAGAGAACGCTGGTTGAAACGTCGCTCAAATAAAGTCTGTACCGGTAATTGTAATCTATATTATTTGATAAAGACCAGAGAACGCTGGTTGAAACGTCGCTCAAATAAAGTCTGTAGTAATTGTAATCTATATTATTTGATATAGACCAGAGAACGCTGGTTGAAACGTCGCTCAAATAAAGTCAGTACCGGTAATTGTAATCTATATTATTTGATATAGACCAGAGAACGCTGGTTGAAACGTCGCTCAAATAAAGTCAGTACCGGTAATTGTAATCTATATTATTTGATATAGACCAGAGAACGCTGGTTGAAACGTCGCTCAAATAAAGTCTGTACCGGTAATTGTAATCTATATTATTTGATATAGACCAGAGAACGCTGGTTGAAACGTCGCTCAAATAAAGTCAGTACCGGTAATTGTAATCTATATTATTTGATAAAGACCAGAGAACGCTGGTTGAAACGTCGCTCAAATAAAGTCAGTAATTGTAATCTATATTATTTGATAAAGACCAGAGAACGCTGGTTGAAACGTCGCTCAAATAAAGTCAGTAATTGTAATCTATATTATTTGATATAGACCAGAGAACGCTGGTTGAAACGTCGCTCAAATAAAGTCAGTAATTGTAATCTATATTATTTGATAAAGACCAGAGAACGCTGGTTGAAACGTCGCTCAAATAAAGTCAGTAATTGTAATCTATATTACTTGATAAAGACCAGAGAACGCTGGTTGAAACGTCGCTCAAATAAAGTCAGTACCGGTAATTGTAATCTATAAGAATTGGTATTATAAATGATTTAGTACTACTACAGAATGTTGTACACATGGCGCACTTTCAAATTTCTCTTAATTAAGTTAGTAATTTTCACAAGAATATGTTTATTTTATCCATCACCTTTACTAAATACCACTTAAAGATTATGGTCTAGTTTATTTTTAAGAGCTTTGGGGAAAGGTCTGTATTTGATTGTCGTGAACTGACCTGAAGTCATTTGTTTGGCAAGTGATTTGAATTGATGCATACATTGTATAAAGAGGGATAATATGTATGAAAACTGACACCATCAGCCCACGCTTCGTGGATTACGAAATATTAAGGTTCTACAAACAACTCACAGATATCAAAATACAGAAAAAATTAAACCATAGAGAGTCAGAAACAATGTCGTTGTTAATGACCCATTGTTTAAAGCCAAGACTTTGAAATTCGTTAGTAATCTAAAAATAATACGCTTTTCGGTGTCAAATGGTTACTCAAGTGCCTTCTTTAAATGAGTATCATTTATATTTGCTATGAGTGAGACCCAAACTTCTAATAAGAGACCACCTCCGTTCAGAAACAGTTTTTTAATATTTCCTTGAAGTGGTCTCTGAATACTGGTCCTACTGTAGTCTATACTTCCATGAATTTGTGGAGCTATCGAATTACGCATTCGTCGTTTTCGTTTGAAAAATAAACCAAATACGATTCGAAACCGAAAAACGAAATCCAAACCAACAAAACATAGATAGCATCTAACGAAATTGAGTAAAGATTTATTTTTAAAAAAAAAAAAGGATTACAAAAATACGATCTAGAAAATTGTCTTAAACTTGTTTTGATTACATATTGAAAAGGTTGGTATGGTCGTGTTAACAAGATATTTATTGAAAATAAAGATGTGTTTCATCGCTGAACACAATATACTAAATTCATCCGAAAAGTTGAAGTGTTGTAAGGTCTCTGACAGCTATGGTTAACTAATAAGATACTCCAAGAGATTCTTCTTAGCTGTGTAATTATATCAGATATAATGATAGCACCAATTCGCACCATTTTAATTAAAAACTAAGTGTTTGATGACATCAAGAGTATAGCAAAGGCCTTAAAGGCCTGTATACACTAGGACACATGTTGCCGACACATTCAGATACAAGAGGACGCATGTTGCTCGTGCCGACCTGTGTACACTGGGATACTCTGGGATACATGTAGCGCACACATGTTGTGGATACAAGAAGACACAAGCTTGGACACAAGCAGTCTTTTGAGAGGTAAAACAGGGTTTAGGGGGGAAAATGGCAAATTCTTCATACACAGGCTGTATTATTGCAGCATCTGCATCAATTTTGGCGATTGTGTCTGGGAGAAAATAAAGAAACGTCAGGCAGACCAACCAATTAGTTCTAATTTTTCAGCTATTTCTTGCATAACTGTATTCTGTGTGTGTATTTTTATATTCCTGAATATCCCCGAGGCAGGGTGTAGCTTCCCAAAGTTGGCAGTTGACCACTTTTTGATGTTTTCAGCCAATTTGTTCAAATAAAAACACTATCATGTGACCTAAAGCTCATCAGGTGACTTAGTTATGACCTCAATTATTAAGAAACATGTATCTTCTTGTGTCCGCAACATGCATCTTTGTGTGTCCAATTGTATCCTACCCTGTGTACATTAGGCTACAATAGCCAACATTGGTGTTTCGGCAACATATATCTTCTTGTGTCCACAATATGTGTCCTAGTGTCTTAAGGCCTTAAGTGATACAAGCTACTTTTGTGATTTGTGGCACAAGCCACAAACGTCTGATTGCAAATTTATTTGAATGATGAAACTTGATGTCACCAATATGCCCGATACAATCTCTTTGATTATAATCTAAAACTACTAATAACCAGGAATCGTAGATATTAGAATTATCTGCCCAATATGTGTATGAGGGGCGGGTTAGAGTCAGCAAGCCGTTATCAAAAAAACAAGAGACTTGTCATCATAGACTATAGGTAAGAGTTTCCAGATACTATCAGAGGCTAAGTAAGAGTCAAGTTTCGGATATTGTTTGTATATATACTCCCTTAGTTATCTTTTAAACATTCTATTAAAAATGTGTTAATGTTATCAAGGCTCAGTGAGCGAGCGAGATAATTGAAGTATTCGATATGCACCGATAGTTTTATAAACTTTGTTAATAAACCCAAGCTATTGAAAAAGGTTAGAGATTATAAAACCATGGCGAGGTTCACTCACTTTAAATTCCTTTCTAATTGTCCCGGTAACCTTTACCTTAATGGAACTCAATCATCTTAACTAGAGCGAGATGGGGGTGACGTTGAATTTCGATTAACATCTTAGATAGTATTATAACGCTGACATATAATAATCTGATATTATAAACGGTATATAGTTGTACAGCAGCTTAGATGGTTCAATTAGGGAGCGAAGGTTGCAACTTTAAACTAATGACAATGCAATGAAAGTACAGGCACAGGAGAAATAAATTTCAAGTTGGAAATCGAAAAAAGAGCAGGCTAATGCCGCTGTCCTGGCAAAATTTCCGTAATAGCACACTGCATGGTGCTGCCCGTCTTCATTAGCCCATAAGGTGCAGAAAAGTAGGACGTAAAACTCCATTCATTTCATTTCATTTGTCTTTCGACAAGTTTATATCCTTTCTGACTACAGGAAAATGAATTGATATAAATGGAGTTTTTTTTTTCTTCTTATGTGCTAATGAAGACGGACAAAGCCATGTAATGTGCAAAGAGGGAACTTTCGACAGGACAGCGGCATTAGCCTACTCTTTTTGCGATATCCAATTGTCGAGGAATCTTAAATGTGTATAGTCTGAAGCGCACAGGGCCTCAGTTTATTAGCCCATCTGAACAGCTAGACGCTTTTTCCAAGTCAGTCCTTCCGACCTCGATGTCAAGGGAAAACAGGGCTGAAAAATCTGAAAGTTCACCTCGACCTTTACCACGATTGAACACTTGTTCTTTAGGTAAGAAGCAAGCATCTAACTCACCGAGCCACCGTGACTCCCAGTTATGAATAGAAATATCAATCAAAATATTGAAATAGACCCTAGAAACGATGTCGGTATGAGACTTTTACAATAATGTAACCAACGCCTAAACCATTCAGGGCTTTTTTTCATTTTTGCTCTATCATTCAGCCCCTCATCTATTCTATAGATTTTTATTAATAATGCGTTCGACATGACACACCCAAGTCGTTCTCGAGACGACATCAAAGTGATGAAAATAGTACGATATAATTATCTTCTTTAAACTACATGCTGGTTGATATTGTATGATTCGCGTCATTTTACACAATCGTTGGATCATCAATGTATGGCATCAGTTAAAGAGATTGTAAAGATACAATGTTTATAAGATATAGAAATAGGCTTCGGTAAAGAAGCACTAGATATATAGATATACTATTTCTGACATTAATTAACTCAATGTTTCACATGCTCATACAGACAGTGTTATTAAATATTATAAAGAAGCACTAGATTTATGTATATACTATTTGTAACATTTATTAACTCAATGTTTCACTAGCTCATACAGGCAGTGTTATCAAATATTATATAGAATCACTAGATATATAGATATACTATTTCTGACATTTATTAACTCAATGTTTCACATGCTCATACAGACAGTGTTATTAAATATTATAAAGAAGCACTAGATTTATGTATATACTATTTGTAACATTTATTAACTCAACGTTTCACATGCTTTTACAGACAGTGTTATTAAATATTATAAAGAAGCACTAGATATATAGATATACTATTTCTAACATTTATTAACTCAATGTTTCACATGCTCATACAGACAGTGTTATTAAATATTATAAAGAACACTAGATTATAGATTACTATTTCTAACATTTATTAACTCAACGTTTCACATGCTCATACAGACAGTGTTATCAAATATTATAAGAATCACAAGATTATAGATATACTATTTGTAACATTTATTAACTCAACGTTTCACATGCTTTACAGACAGTGTTATTAAATATTATAAAGAAGCACTAGATATATAGATATACTATTTCTAACATTTATTAACTCAATGTTTCACATTCTCATACAGACAGTGTTATTAAATATTATAAAGAATCACAGATATATAGATTACTATTTCTAACATTTATTAACTCAACGTTTCACATGCTCATACAGACAGTGTTATAAATATTATAAGAACACTAGATATATAGATATACTATTTCTAACATTTATTAACTCAACGTTTCACATGCTCATACAGACAGTGTTATCAAATATTATAAAGAAGCACTAGATATAAAGATATACTATTTCTAACATTTATTAACTCAACGTTTCACATGCTCATACAGACAGTGTTATCAAATATTATAAAGAAGCACTAGATATATATAGATATACTATTTCTAACATTTATTAACTCAACGTTTCACATGCTCATACAGACAGTGTTATCAAATATTATAAAGAAGCACTAGATATATAGATATACTATTTCTAACATTTATTAACTCAACGTTTCACATGCTCATACAGACAGTGTTATTAAATATTATAAAGAATCACTAGATATATAGATATACTATTTCTAACATTTATTAACTCAACGTTTCACTAGCTCATACAGGCAGTGTTATCAAATATTATATAGAAGCACTAGATATATAGATATACTATTTCTGACATTTATTAACTCAATGTTTCACATGCTCATACAGACAGTGTTATTAAATATTATAAAGAAGCACTAGATATATGATATACTATTTCTAACATTTATTAACTCAACGTTTCACTAGCTCATACAGGCAGTGTTATTAAATATTATAAAGAATCACTAGATATATAGATATACTATTTCTGACATTTATTAACTCAATGTTTCACATGCTCATACAGACAGTGTTATCAAATATTATAAAGAAGCACTAGATATATGATATACTATTTCTAACATTTATTAACTCAACGTTTCACATGCTCATACAGGCAGTGTTATTAAATATTATAAAGAAGCACTAGATATATAGATATACTATTTCTAACATTTATTAACTCAATGTTTCACATGCTCATACAGGCAGTGTTATTAAATATTATAAAGAAGCACTAGATATATATGTATATACTATTTCTAACATTTATTAACTCAATGTTTCACATGCTCATACAGGCAGTGTTATTAAATATTATAAAGAATCACTAGATATATATATATACTATTTCTAACATTTATTAACTCAATGTTTCACATGCTCATACAGGCAGTGTTATTAAATATTATAAAGAAGCACTAGATATATATATATACTATTTGTAACATTTATTAACTCAACGTTTCACTAGCTCATACAGACAGTGTTATTAAATATTATAAAGAAGCACTAGATATATAGATATACTATTTCTATTTCTGACATTTATTAACTCAATGTTTCACATGGTCATACAGACAGTGTTATTAAATATTATATAGAATCACTAGATATAAAGATATACTATTTGTGACATTTATTAACTCAACGTTTCATATGCTCATACAGGCAGCGTTATCAAGAGAAATGAATAAAGATGGAACAGTATAAAACTAGCTAGCAATCATAACTCGTGGAAGAACAGAAAACTGAGAGAAGCCATAGAAATAAAAAAAACATAAGCCAGAACATAACCGGGATGTACGATACTATATCCCTAATGTTTGGAATGGATTATTTGATTAATTACCTCACTAACCCATGGTTTCCTTAAAACCTCTTCGATCAACCCAATGGTAATCCATGTTGGTTTATTTATGGCTTGACGATAATGTAGGATGTCCCTTACAAAGTTAAAAGTAAAAGTTCTTAAAGTTTCGGAAATTAAGCTGATGTTATAGGCAGATCCGTATTGGAAATTTTTAAGATTACGATGATGTATTTCGACCCTTTTTGGTGGCTATAAGAGTTAAAAAGTTTAGAAGTTTTTGAAATTTCGAAGATTACGATGATGTAGGTCGGCCCTTATTAGTAGCTGTACGTTACTGGTTCACTGTCGTTTAGGCACACATTTTTTTAAGGAAATCTAATTTAGAAATAGTACTTTAGGCACACTTCATTTAGGCACACTGTCAGATAAGCACATGTCATTTAGGCACAGTGTTATTTAGGGACACTTTCAATTAGGCACATACTCAATTAGGCACACTCTTTTTAATATGACAGTGTGCCGAATTTTAGTGTGCCTAAAAAGAGTGTGCCTAATTGAGAATGTGCCTAATTGCCTAAATGACTGCTTACCGCTCAGATTGGATGTATTTGATGGGGTTTGAGGTTAGTAATGTACAGGCTCTCTATTCTATAAGAAGTTATAACGGTGAGTAATAGTGACCCTGAATACTTGTATAATGTCAAGAAGCTCAAATTCAACTTGATATTATATGAATAATTTATAACATTATACGGTACAAGTCAACATGCCTGTATTCCCATCCCCTATTATTATTGTGTTTTTATATATTTCATTTGATTATTAAGTTTTCAAAAACTATCCAAGTTGTATTTTGGACGAATACGATATATATGGTATACATTATATCCTGTCAATAGAGGATAGAACTGGTTCTTAAATCTGTTTTTTTATTTGATTCTAGACGAACACGTGTAGTCATATATCTGAAATAAAGTTAAATAGTCCAATAAATATTTAGAGAGCTTTTATCACTTTATGACGATCCCACTTTGACTTTGTACTGAATGTGATCATGACTTTATGTGTGCCCACTTCCCACTGCCCACTTCCCTCTGCCCACTTCCCTTTGCCCACTTCCCACTGCCCACTTCCCACTGCCCACTTCCCACTGCCCACTTCCCACTGCCCACTTCCCACTGCCCACTGCCCACTTCCCACTGCCCACTTCCCACTGCCCACTTCCCACTTCCCACTGCCCACTTCCCACTGCCCACTTCTTCCCACTCATAAACACCGCCCAAAATAAGGTCAATTTAAGTATGCCATATAAGATGTGGCCATATACACTAATTCATAACTCTTTTATTATAAATATACTCCCTTCTTAAAATTAATCCAACTTTATCACTGCATTACACCATTATACAATCATAGTAACAAAATAATAATTAAAAGAAAAACATTGGCTTTAAAGCAAACCTAATTAATTTTTAATTGAAGCAACTTTTGGAAGCATGAAGATATTAAAACATAGTAAAAAATTAAAAAAATACATCAGCACTAATTAAAGGAAGGGAGGGGGGAAAAGGGGTTGTTCCCTTTTTTATTTATACTATGAGGTGATCATACAAGTTATAGGCAGGTATCGGCCTTTATCTCTTTTTAATTTTGGTTTATATTTTTCTTAATTTCCATGGCCTCCCTTATAACACGGTCTTTCCAAGATGGTAGATTTGTTTCTAGAATGGTAGATTTGTTGCTAAGATATTTGGGTCCCATTTTATGCAGTGATTAGGATGGTTTTTGATATGGTCAGCTATGGCGGTTTTTTTTACCCTCAGGCTGTCTGATGTTCTTTAACTTCTACTGTTATGGGTCTGGGGGTTTCACCAATGTTTGTTTGCAACTTGATTCTAATTTGTATATAACTCTTAAAGGATCTGATTTTTGGTCAATTTAACCTGCCATTGGCTTGTAGGTGTTTTTTGAAGGATTCGTTGGATTTTCAAGGTCATATCAATGTTCAGGTGTTTGGTAATAATTCTTCGGATTTAGTAACTTATTGTCCCAACATATGGAATTCATTTATTATTTTCATTTCGTATTCTTATAGCCCTCTAACCGTTTTAACTAACCGTTTTCACTAACCATTTTCATTATCCTTTATCCGCTTTTACTAAGCCTTTTTCCCCTAAACATTTTCACCATCCTCTAACCACTTCCATCATCCTCTAACCATTTTAACTAATCATTTTCACAAGCTTTAGTTTTGCACGAGTCCATCTGGAACGCCTACTATGACAAACGTATTTATCTTGTTCTGTGATGTGCTATAAAATTGTTAGACACAATATCCACAGTTTCTGATGCATTCGGACTGAATGCATAATCTGTTAATCCTGGATCTGAGAAATCTTTTGATGCAATTGTAGGACGCCCATCCTGTATAACACTGCCTTCTGGTCTGTTTGTTTCTTGATACATTGTGCGATCGGGAATTGGTTCATCTTCCATCGTTAGCTCGCTGTAAAAAAAGAAATAGGATTAAATAGTAAATCAATGATACTATAAACAACGGAAGTTGTAAAAAAGTTTAGATAATAGTGACAAAATCCTCAAAATGACTCCCCTAACTCTGGGTAATATTCTAGAGAGTGGTTCACTGTTGTACTTTTGTCAGGTAGGGACCCATGATGATATGGCGTGTTTTTATTGCACCCACTGTAAATAAGGACTCAGTCAAGGCCTAACCCCCAGACACATGGTGCTGTGACCCCCTCCCCTTCTATCTCATAGTAAACGTCGAGGTTTTTTTTAGTTTTATGAAGTCTCAACTTTCAGGGAATGCACAGAGCTAATAATACATAAGATTTTAGATTGGTCCACCATCGGAAAATGAATATACCTAACTATGTTTTGTTTAGCTTGTGAGTTTGCTGAGTTATTATACATATAAATATATAATTTCTTTATCGTTTCAGAAGTATTTCACCATGGATCAAGCCCTAGTTGGAGTGATAGCGGCGGCTGTAGCTATTTTTGTATTCGCTATGATTGCTATTTGTTTTACAATATATTATTGTAATAAGTAAGTTCTAGTTCCTAGCTTAATAAAGCGATGCAATTTTAAGGCATACTAAACCATGCAACTTATCTATAGTTCTTATATGGAATGGTCTTATGCTTTATTACAGACATCGTTTCTACAATTTACATTTTCATCATCAGATAAAATCAAATCACTAGTCTCCGGGGGCAATTCTTGATTCCATCGACTCTTTGATATCCTTTTAATTGTTGGGTGGGACAGGTAATATATCCTGATGGGTATGGTTTAAGTTGATAATGAAATTGGTCGGTCATATATATTTCGATGGGGCATGAACCCCCCATTTAAAGGACAATTCCTACATCAATATAGTCGATATTCAAATGACCCAAGTTTATTATATTGAGGACCGTTATATTGCAGTATGTTAAAAAAGAAAGCGAAAGTAAAGAATATAAGAGTACCGGCAGATTATTCGACCGTGTCTACAGTAGCGGCTGGATATACGAGTTACTACCCGGCCAACTGGTACTATGCGGACCCTTATGCTCAACCAAAACATCTATCACTGTATCGCCCTAAAGTTTTGGATGGAGAGCACGCACCACAGCAAGAGGTACAGCCAGTCGAAAGAAGCAGACGATATCGAAGCAGAAGTCGGCATGAAGGACATACTTTCGATGGTATAGATTATAAGGGTACGTGTCAACATTGTCAATCTATCTAGGTTTGTTGTGATCTAGTCGTTGTGGGTGAAATCATTTGTCCTGAGCTTAGAATGATATACTGCTCACTCCCTTTTCCCGCCCGCCCCGCCACTTCTCACACACATACAGCCGTTTTTATCAATCAGGGCAATCAGTATTTCAGTCTCATTTGCAATCCTAATAACGAAATATAGTCCATATTAGGCTTAACAATTTGGATCACTTGGTATTTTTTCAATATCTAAAATCAACTGACCCTTTATATTCCAGTTATTAGAAAATCACAGAAAAGATTATCGGATTGGTGAGTATACTTCTCGGGGTAATAAATCAAAGTATGGAGGCCACGTACCACTTATTCCAAATAATCGTATGAATTAAAGAAATTGTGAAAATATTTTCTAAACTTTTTATGTTTTTAGAGGACAGTGATAACATCAATTTGAACCATTCACAATTTCAATAAGATGTCTGTGGTTCTTGAAAATCCACTTTAACTATAACGACACCATCAAAATGAATTATATTTATAAACGATCTTATAAATAAATAACCCATCGACAGACTATTATCAAGTCAAGTTACCGGGTAAAACTCATCCTTTTCTTGCTCTCTTTTTCAGGCTCGATGCTAATTACGACGTCAATGTAAGACTTACATGTTTTAATTTTAAATCTTAAGTTTAGATTCTAACTTTCCTACACTGTATTGTAGAACAATCTAATCACTCAAATTCTGTGATCGTATAGCGGAGAATCGGATAGGGTACAATTCAATCACATGACTACATTTCCAAACCTCTGTCATGCGAGAAAAGTGCCAAATGATGCCAATGTATTAAACACAGGCTAGAAGTTTCATCTGTAAGGCTGAAGGAGGTAATTCGACTCTGTATTGTAGCCTAATTTAAATAATCTTTATTTTTCAGACGATGTCGATGGTGATAGGAGCGGAGGAGGATGACGACAGGCCCGAATCTCTTACAGCCGAACAATTCCTGGCTCAGAATACCCGTCAATCAAATAGTACCAACACCAGTAATCATACTAATTCTGCCCAAAACCACACGTCACAAGACGGTGGTGCCGAGTTTACAATCATTGACTACGTGGATACTAATAACCGTAAACGAAGTCGCACAGAACCGTACATGTTTGAACGTCAGCCGGATCCAGTATCGTCTGCGTCTATGCCGTATATGCATAAATCTACAATAGAGGTCGTTCAAGGAAATACGGTTAATCGCTTAGAAAGTTTGGATAGCGACGATAACGAGCCGTACCCTGCTTCTACGTCCAGTCCAGCAAACAGTAATCAGGGAGCTAGCCCCTTTAAACCATCTAAAGATTGGCAGTCTCAGAATTCGGTAGGTTTTGACTATAATGAAGAGAATTCATTCGAGAGAAAATATCACAGACAGCGAATTGCACGTGCAGGATCGATTGACGAGATGCCACCGCAAGATCCCGACAACTATAGAGAGTTTATGACGTCACAAATGAGAAATTATCATTAAGACTGTGAAATATGCATTTTTTGATTTAATTTTTCTGTTTCCATGGGCGTGTTATCCAAATCGTGGATTGTGTATTAACTAAAAATGTGAAACGCAAAAGTAATAAAATGTAAAAGAGCAGAAAGAGGACTAGTTCTGGATAGGTTGGGTTATTATTCTTTTGGATAACAAGTCTGTACTGTTGGTTATAAGTGATGTGGTATAGACCCACTATGTGTACGGTATTTCAGACTATCCGTAACTGGATTACAGTTGTTAGAGTTTTCAAAACAAATTTGGTCCAAGCTTTTTGATGAAAGAACCGTAATTAAACAATATTGACCAATAAGAAATCATTTGACATATCGTCTAGTTGGCTCAAAACAAAACCCAGGACCAATCAACTTGTGGTCGTGATTTCGGCAATATCTGCTGAAAGCGTACGTTAACAACCAACCATCCACGGTTAAATTCAAGACAGGTCAGATGACGTGTCATCGTTCGATCTCATTCAAGGGAAATGTTCCTACTTAATAGTTTTGCTCAATTCTAATCAAAGGGAAGGAACTGCAGTTAACCCAAGATATTTCTGCTCAGATATTTTATTTCAAGCGACGCGAAAAATGCCAATGTTATTTCTATTTTGTCCGATTTTTTTTCTTTTTTTTAAAAGCGCGTGTACGCTATAGTAATAACTAGCCTAAATGCTACGGGGCTTCTTAAGGGTTACATTCAACCACAAAACACCAAAATACCAGATGCGCTATTTTCTTGGACAAGATATATAGCAAATTTTACCAGATGCACCGTGAGTTTAGTTGATTAGATACGTTATTGTCTGAATCCTTTATTTAATAAAAAAAAGATGTCATAATTTGTTTATTTTGAACTATTTATTTGTAGTCTGAAGTTAAGAAGTGAAGGACACGTCTTGTTTTAATAAATTAATTTATTTGTTTATTTTGTTTCCAATATATTTTCATGCTCTACTTTCTAGGAAAATATATCTTGCAGCCTTAGATTCACCCGGCTTTTACTTTCTCTTTAATTAATTCAATTTGTCATGATTTTATGGAATAAACTATATTTTGTATAACTCTATTTAATACCCAATAATCATTTATATATCCACGTGGATTCTTCAATATAAAGTTGTGGACACTCAGTTATACTCGGTTTCAACATAACGTGAGATATATTATCAAAGGGAGGTAACTACATATTTGATAGCAGGACTCGGACCAATAATTCATTTGCCATCTATTTCCATTTTGAATCGCAAAATTCAACATTACATAACTTTTTCCAGAAATCTTTTTAAAAACTTTCCAATATGTCACATAGAGGCCTGGCCACTACTTGCTTTCTGTACAAATATTTAATATACCATGACCATGAAAATTTTGAACTAGTCTATTGAAAGCTAACGACTATATCGACTGTCAATGCACATAAAGCGACTATTTTTAGAAATAACCTTACGCCAATTAAATTTATCATTATCTCAGAAATTCTGAGAGAAAATGCAATTTCAGACATCAAATTCCAAAATAAGACCATAAATGTCCATGCAAAAAACCTCCAGAAGAAGAAAGATAGAGGATTTGAAAAAATTGCATAAAATGTTTTCATATAGCATTGGGTGACATCTGACCATAGTAAAAAATATCTGATAAAAGGGGAGGTAATTCCATATTTGATATGCTCAGTTGCATAATAATATTATCTATTATCCATGCTTTCGTAGCACTTTCTAGGTATAGCACAGATTCTAGTGCGGAAAATTGGCTCTGAGATCGCTGGTTCGAAACCCGTTCGTGTCTCAGCCAATTTTCAGCTATAGAATCTGTCCTATACCAAAGTGTTATCCCCAAACGAAAATATTGTTACAACACCACTTTCTAAATGACATCATATCTCACACATTCCGAAAGAAAATGCAAATCAGACATCAAATTCCAAAACTAGACCATAAAAGGGCATGCAATAACCCCCAGAAGAAGAAAGAGGATTTCTAAAAATAGCATAAGATGTTTTACTGGGCCATGTAGGTTATTTCATATAGCATAAAATGTTTTACTGGGCCATGTAGGTTATTTCATATAGCATAAAATGTTTTACTGGGCCATGTAGGTTATTTCATATAGCATAAAATGTCTTACTGGGCCATGTTGGTTATTTCATATAGCATAAAATGTTTTACTGGGCCATGTAGGTTATTTCATATAGCATAAAATGTTTTACTGGGCCATGAAGGTTATTTCATATAGCATAAAATGTCTTACTGGGCCATGTTGGTTATTTCATATAGCATAAAATGTTTTACTGGGCCATGTAGGTTATTTCATATAGCATAAAATGTTTTACTGGGCCATGTAGGTTATTTCATATAGCATAAAATGTTTTACTGGGCCATGCAGGTTATTTCATATAGCATAAAACGTTTCACTGAGCCATGTAGGTTATTTCATATAGCATAAAATGTTTTACTGGGCCATGTAGGTTATTTCATATAGCATAAAATGTTTTACTGGGCCATGTAGGTTATTTCATATAGCATAAAATGTCTTACTGGGCCATGTTGGTTATTTCATATAGCATAAAATGTTTTACTGGGCCATGTAGGTTATTTCATATAGCATAAAATGTTTTACTGGGCCATGTAGGTTATTTCATATAGCATAAAATGTTTTACTGGGCCATGTAGGTTATTTCATATAGCATAAAATGTTTTACTGGGCCATGTAGGTTATTTCATATAGCATAAAATGTTTTACTGGGCCATGTAGGTTATTTCATATAGCATAAAATGTTTTACTGGACCATGTTGGTTATTTCATATAGCATAAAATGTTTTACTGGGCCATGCAGGTTATTTCATATAGCATAAAATGTTTTACTGGGGCATGTAGGTTATTTCATATAGCATAAAATGTTTTACTGGGCCATGTAGGTTATTTCATATAGCATAAAATGTTTACTGAGCCATGTAGGTTATTTCATATAGCATAAAATGTTTTACTGGGCCAAGTAGGTTACGGTATTTCATATAGCATAAAATGTTTTACTGGGCCATGTAGGTTATTTCATATAGCATAAAATGTTTTACTGGGCCAAGTAGGTTATTTCATATAGCATAAAATGTTTTACTGGGCCATGTAGGTTATTTCATATAGCATAAAATGTTTTACTGGGCCATGTAGGTTATTTCATATAGCATAATATGTTTTACTGGGCCATGTAGGTTATTTCATATAGCATAAAATGTTTTACTGGGCCATGTAGGTTATTTCATATAGCATAAAATGTTTTACTGGGCCAAGTAGGTTATTTCATATAGCATAAAATGTTTAACTGGTACCATGTAGGTTATTTCATATAGCATAAAATGTTTTACTGGGCCAAGTAGGTTATTTCATATAGCATAAAATGTTTAACTGGTACCATGTAGGTTATTTCATATAGCATAAAATGTTTTACTGGGCCAAGTAGGTTATTTCATATAGCATAAAATGTTTTACTGGGCCATGTAGGTTATTTCATATAGCATAAAATGTTTTACTGGGCCATGTAGGTTATTTCATATAGCATAAAATATTTTACTGGGCCAAGTAGGTTATTTCATATAGCATAAAATATTTTACTGGGCCATGTAGGTTATTTCATATAGCATAAAATGTTTTACTGGGCCAAGTAGGTTATTTCATATAGCATAAAATGTTTAACTGGTACCATGTAGGTTATTTCATATAGCATAAAATGTTTAACTGGTACCATGTAGGTTATTTCATATAGCATAAAATGTTTTACTGGGCCATGTAGGTTATTTCATATAGCATAAAATGTTTTACTGGGCCATGTAGGTTATTTCATATAGCATAAAATGTCTTACTGGGCCATGTAGGTTATTTCATATAGCATAAAATGTTTTACTGGGCCATGCAGGTTATTTCATATAGCATAAAACGTTTCACTGAGCCATGTAGGTTATTTCATATAGCATAAAATGTTTTACTGGGCCATGTAGGTTATTTCATATAGCATAAAATGTTTTACTGGGCCATGTAGGTTATTTCATATAGCATAAAATGTCTTACTGGGCCATGTTGGTTATTTCATATAGCATAAAATGTTTTACTGGGCCATGTAGGTTATTTCATATAGCATAAAATGTTTTACTGGGCCATGTAGGTTATTTCATATAGCATAAAATGTTTTACTGGGCCATGTAGGTTATTTCATATAGCATAAAATGTTTTACTGGGCCATGTAGGTTATTTCATATAGCATAAAATGTTTTACTGGGCCATGTAGGTTATTTCATATAGCATAAAATGTTTTACTGGACCATGTTGGTTATTTCATATAGCATAAAATGTTTTACTGGGCCATGCAGGTTATTTCATATAGCATAAAATGTTTTACTGGGGCATGTAGGTTATTTCATATAGCATAAAATGTTTTACTGGGCCATGTAGGTTATTTCATATAGCATAAAATGTTTACTGAGCCATGTAGGTTATTTCATATAGCATAAAATGTTTTACTGGGCCAAGTAGGTTACGGTATTTCATATAGCATAAAATGTTTTACTGGGCCATGTAGGTTATTTCATATAGAATAAAATGTTTTACTGGGCCATGTAGGTTATTTCATATAGCATAAAATGTTTTACTGAGCCATGTAGGTTATTTCATATAGCATAAAATGTTTTACTGGGCCATGTAGGTTATTTCATATAGCATAAAATGTTTTACTGGGCCATGTAGGTTATTTCATATACCATAAAATGTTTTACTGGGCCATGCAGGTTATTTCATATAGCATAAAATGTTTTACTGGGCCATGTAGGTTATTTCATATAGCATAAAATGTTTTACTGGGCCAAGTAGGTTATTTCATATAGCATAAAATGTTTTACTGGGCCATGTAGGTTATTTCATATAGCATAAAATGTTTTACTGGGCCATGTAGGTTATTTCATATAGCATAATATGTTTTACTGGGCCATGTAGGTTATTTCATATAGCATAAAATGTTTTACTGGGCCATGTAGGTTATTTCATATAGCATAAAATGTTTTACTGGGCCAAGTAGGTTATTTCATATAGCATAAAATGTTTAACTGGTACCATGTAGGTTATTTCATATAGCATAAAATGTTTTACTGGGCCAAGTAGGTTATTTCATATAGCATAAAATGTTTAACTGGTACCATGTAGGTTATTTCATATAGCATAAAATGTTTTACTGGGCCAAGTAGGTTATTTCATATAGCATAAAATGTTTTACTGGGCCATGTAGGTTATTTCATATAGCATAAAATGTTTTACTGGGCCATGTAGGTTATTTCATATAGCATAAAATATTTTACTGGGCCAAGTAGGTTATTTCATATAGCATAAAATATTTTACTGGGCCATGTAGGTTATTTCATATAGCATAAAATGTTTTACTGGGCCAAGTAGGTTATTTCATATAGCATAAAATGTTTAACTGGTACCATGTAGGTTATTTCATATAGCATAAAATGTTTAACTGGTACCATGTAGGTTATTTCATATAGCATAAAATGTTTTACTGGGCCAAGTAGGTTATTTCATATAGCATAAAATGTTTAACTGGTACCATGTAGGTTATTTCATATAGCATAAAATGTTTAACTGGTACCATGTAGGTTATTTCATATAGCATAAAATGTTTAACTGGTACCATGTAGGTTATTTCATATAGCATAAAATGTTTTACTGGGCCAAGTAGGTTATTTCATATAGCATAAAATGTTTAACTGGTACCATGTAGGTTATTTCATATAGCATAAAATGTTTAACTGGTACCATGTAGGTTATTTCATATAGCATAAAATGTCTTACTGGGCCATGTTGGTTATTTCATGTAGCATAATATATTGGGTGATATCTGATCGTAGTCAAAATATCTGATCAATGGGAGGTAATTCCATATGCTCAGTTTCATAATCATATTATTTAATTGTCCATGCATTCGTAGCTTTAACTGCAATGTCACAACTTTTAACTGTTTAGGAGAGAGGGTTAAAATAACCGAACATCTGATACAGAACGGGGAGCTCCAGTCTAATTCAAATTAAACCAAACTTTCATTCTTTTTTTCTGTTCGATTTATTTTAAACTTTTCCTGTGCAGTGTTATAACGGGGCTCTTGAACGAATCTCAAATTAACCTTAGCTGTTGAAATAACAACGGTTGTATTCCGAGAAGCATAAGACACAGAATACACACTGACAAGTGATACTGCATTATACTACCATCAACATAAAATTTAAGTTCTCAAGAATGGTCAATATAAGTATATATAATATAAGAAGTAAAGATACCTTCTTCACAATCATCTCTGGAGACGCGGTGGTTCAGTGAGTTAGACGCTTGCTCGCTAACCTGAAGGTCCAGGATTCAATCATGGCAAAGGTGGAGATGTCCTTTTGTGAGTTTTCCATATTTTAAAGGGATTTTGTTACTTTTAGACACAATATATGGAAAATTCACAAAAATAAGAAATTAAATAATATTTTCAAATAAAAGATGCATCTTAATAATGGATAATAACTTAGTTTTTTGGATATAAATAAAATACAAAAATTAATCTTACCTTTAAATGGATTAAAATTGTTTCCAACTCTTAATTAGATATTACAGTAATATAGAGCTTGGTGTTTCAACGTTTCACTTAAATCCTAGAAACACGCTAACATTGAGCACAGTGAATGGGGAACCAAAATCAAATTGCTTTTATGTTTAGGACCAATCAGAACTCAGCATTTTTGTTATTTGTGGTACAATATGAGTCTCTATACAATCTCATTGGTAAACTCAATGTTTATTACGTCTCCTCCACTATTGTATGACATGTCTGTCTAATGACTTGAATGACCATTGAATGAAATAACCGAGGAAAGTTGTCACGTGATGTTTAGAATTTTAAAATAACTTCATAAAAAGTTCACAGAGCTAATAATACACCAAATCATACATACCCTTTGTTGCAACCTATATTAATACAGCCAAAAATGCCTCTTCGATTGTCAAACGGTGGCTCAGACGCTTGCTCAAAGGTCGAGATGAACATTCGGATTTTTCAGCCCGGTTTCCCCTTGTCAATGATGCAGGTCGGAGGGACTGACATGGAAAAAGCGTCTAGTCGTTCGGATGGGACAATAAACCGAGGCCCCGTGTGCTACAGGCTGTGTACGTTAAAGATCCCTCTAAAAATTGAGGCAAATTGAATGAATGGAGTTTTACGTCCTACTCTACTGCATCTTATGGGCTAATGAAGACGGGCAACGTCATGCAGTGTGCAATGAGGGAAATTTTGCCAGGACAGCGACATTAGCCGACCCTGTTTGCGATTTCCAACTGTCGAGGGATCTTTACTCGGTTTATTGTCCCATTGCGATATCAAGATGGCGACTAAGAGGAGTCGATTGAACGAGTGCTCTACAAAATAATGAAAACATCAGGACTGTTGAAACTGTTCTTCCTAAGTATTGGAATGTGATTGAAATGTTATTTATTTAATTGTGAACGTGGACTCTTGTAGAAAAAATGTATGGAAATTGTTGAATATATAGTGACTGAAAATTTAGAGTAACTGACTGTGGTGAGTTGTATTTACAGTTTTTCCGAAACATAGTTATGTTATTCAATCTATGAACCAATTATGATTTAGGACACTGACGATCACCAAGTAATTGAGCAATCATAAGAAATGATGAATTCACTTTCAAGTTATGACCCGAATTTTGAATATTCAAGAAAACGAAAGGATAATAATTCGTCTGCTAGTGATCAATCGTATAGTGATAACTCTTTATCCTGTAAACAGTTTAAAGAAACAAATCAAGAAAAAACATCGACCAATTGAACCAACTGAGTTGTTCTCTTCTCCTACAGACTCGACTAGTCAACTCACTATGGATGAAAATCCGACCTCTATCACTAATGAAATGATAATGTCTCAATTGAAACAAAATGAGTCTTATCTAGAAAATATGAAAATCGATCTCATTGAAACTATAAAGGAACGCTTTAAAACTCTAAAAATTGACGTTGAAAGTCTCAGGTCCGAAAATCGTGACATCAGGCAAATTTTGGATTCCACCCAAAGAGAAAATATCAGTCTTAAGTCGAAGATGCGCGAGACTCAAAAGGTTTCTGCA